>JAPKLX010000012.1:901460-1166600 GCA_026898415.1 Leonotis leonurus
AGTGGATCGGACTTCCAGTTCTACTCGAGTGGAGTGTTCACCGGAGAATGTGGAACCGAGCTAGACCATGGTGTGACTGCAGTAGGATATGGCGTGACGAGTGATGGAACCAAGTATTGGCTCGTCAAGAACTCGTGGGGAGCTAGCTGGGGAGATAATGGGTATATCATGATGGAGAGGGACATTAGTGCAGCAGAAGGTATCTGTGGCATTGCCATGGCAGCTTCTTATCCCACTGCTTGAAGACATACTTAAATTTCACAAGAACTATGTATAATATTTCCATTGTTTAAGAGTATACCTACACATATGTTTATGAAACTATATTAATTAAAAGGCAACATGTGAAAGAAATGAAAGTATATGAAAATTCTTGTTTACACACCATATATATCATTACCCCAATCGCATGCATGTAGACTTGCCTTAACTAGCCCACATCAACACTAGGGTAACAAAAATACATGTATGCCACAAAACTTACATTATTTATTCCTCTAAAACACAATCCAAATATAAGAAAGAAAGCAACATAAAATCTTGAAGTTGATCATAAACCACCACAAGACCACACACATGTCAAAAGGCAATTAACTACTGGCCAGCAGCAAAGGCCTCGACGGGGAAGGTCTTGGTGATGCCGGCGAGGCTCTTGAAGTTGATCTTCCCCGTCGAGGGCTCTTGGAGGATGATTTCACTAACAGGGGGCCACAACATGAGCTCCTTGGCCTTCACACCCTTCAACTTCTTGATCCTCTTCTTCTCCATGTAGCCGGTGATGCTCGTGTCGTAGCTCACGAGCTTGCTTATCATCTTGAAGCTGTGTTCCACCTTCTTCTTCTGCTGGATCCACATGTACCCGGTGCTTCTCACGAACCCCACCTCCACCACGTCGGCCAATGGGAGGAGGCCACATGGCAGCTCGAACTCCTCGAGGAGGGACACCGCCATCTTGAGGCCTTCCTCGTGGCCTTGCTTCACCACTGCTCCTTCCTTCAAATCTGCCATTGATTGATATATGATGAAGAACCTTTTGTTGGTGGAGTTATGGAGGTGATATGTGTATGTGTATGAGTATGTCTGTGTGTGTGGGTTTTATAGTTAGGGTTCGGAGGAAACGAGGTAGTATGACTTTGTATTTGACAGTGGAACTCTCCGATGTTTTCGAACTGGCATTACTGTATTTGGGGTTATGCTTTTGGAAAGGAAGTGATGCTTCTTAGGTTCTTTGTTAACGATGCATGGTTTGTTTCTTTTGCAAATTTGGATCTTGTGTTGGAGTTTTGTGCATCAATTATCTCTTCGTATAGTTCGTATGTGTTGGGACTATAATTGTACTTATACTGTGTAGAGTCGATTCATGTTGCAAGTGAACACTTGAGAGAAATACTTTATAATATTTGGCAGATTCTGGAATATACTTTACAAATTTATTACTCATTTTATCATATAAAGTTTGATATCTGAATTAGAAAAAATGAAATGAACAACACATCACATAATGGACTAGAATGACAAAACGAGTAACAATTTCATGGACGACAATTTTTGGAGTATATCTCATGTTTCACTTCATCGATATATGTCACGCATGTATATATGTATTATTATATCATATAACAATATATGTGATATGTATTCAAGTTACACTGTTAGCCTATAACAAAGCACATTAGCCATTGTAGATCGATCTACAAATTAGCAGCAATGAATGCAGAAGAAGGGGAAGAAGGTGAGTCTTGCTGCATCTCTTGCTGCTTTATTGTGTCGGCGACATGCGCCACCACTCCCGCTCCCGCGTTGTGGAACCATTCGTTCTTCACCTGTACAATAATCGGGACAATCAAGAACTGGATAATCACGACGTGTGACAAAATTCTGCGTAGACCCGTGTTCTTACATGGATGTTATTGTGGGCGAAGAAGGGCCAGAACGATGAGTGGAAGCTCACGTCAACTTTCCTCCATCCTAGCCGCTGCAACCCGTGTATCATTTCCTCTGTTTCAAGAATGCAAAGGGAAACGTTAGTACGTTGGTACTAAGAGAGCGAGAGGGGATGGCTAAGTTGCCATTCGGTACGTACCTTCCACAATCACGTGATAGTCGACAGTGTTTTGCGGAGTGGGTTCGTTTTTAGCAGCCTTTTTAGCTTTTGCTGCCTCTGGTGGGAAATGGGGAGACTCGGATGAAACGGGGGGGCAGTACTCCACACCAACGACGTGTTTGTAGCCATCCAAAGATCGCCTAGGAGGCTGTCAAAGTTCAAGATCCTCACAACAGTGATAGCATAGCATAGAAACATTTCTAATTTTTACTATTTCAAGACAGAATCTTCAAACTCATCCAACCCTCATAGCATAGACAAAATACAGAGTGGCCGTGTGCACGTATACAAGCAGGCAACGAAAAATGAAAATCTTCTGTTGCTTAGGGCAATTAAAATTTCCAGCTAATCAGAGTTTTAAAGAAGAACGAGTTATATTTATTTACGGATACATGTACTTTATGGGCAGACGGTCGGGTCTAGTAGTAGATATGGCTTGACGCGTATAAAATAGATATTTCACATGCCTTGAAAAGCTCCTTCTCTCTTCGTACAGACGATGTGCGCCAACCAACCATATCTGCCCTTGTTAAGAAAAACTAAGTGAACAGAGAAAAAGAGTAAGTCTTGAATAACTCTTTATTTGGGTGCATCAGGATACGGTCATACGAGACGTTGGCATAAAGGACCCGGCATCTGAAAGCACCAAGTGCTGATCTGTAACAAGAGTCGACCTTTTAAGATTCACAAAAGCAAATGCACTAGTTGCACCAAGCACGAGCTAGTAACTTAAAACTCACATAAACTTTCCTTCTTCGCAATCTGACGCCATTCTCAATAAAAGAGGGGGTTTAGTGGGTTTGCCATCTGTGAGGAAGAGCTGACTCCCTGTTCGGCCAATAAAGATGGGAGCAATAGGAGCAGCAAGTTTCTCCAAGAACGGTACACCGAAAAGGAAAGGAAGCTGCAGCATTGAGGAAAAATGTGAACAGACTTATCACGAGTAGAGTGTTTACTGATGAAAGATCCCCAACTTAAATACGAGCCATACTCGGAACATGCAACAAGCCAGTATTCGAAAAATAACAGAAAATAGTGTACCTGCTTATTTCCTCTCACTCCAAGATGAGGTGTTGCAAGGGTAATAAAGTTAACTGCTTCCAACCCTGCAATCAAACCTTTATTTGAAGTGATAGACAATTGGAAATTCATAGCAGGAGCTACAGCCACATCACCGAATTGGCAAGAGCCATCAGGAGTGTACAGAAAGGCAATTGCATATCTTGAGATTAGTCCACCTAGTGAATGTGCCAGAAAGGATATCTTCTTTAGGCTCTCTGTCTTTTTCACAAGCTGAACGACCTGTTTATTGGGAGAATTACGTTTCTGGGTAACGACTAACGAATAGTTTGAAAGTCCTTTCTTAATGCATTCATAAACCAGAGAAAGACTTAGTATACATATTACATGAACATTACACTACGACACGCTAGGAATAGTATGGTATCCTACGAAAACTTACTTCATTGGCAAGTCGTTTTCCAGCACCATCAATCCCCGTGAAAGTCTTGGTGTACATATTACATGAACTAGCTGCACGTAATAAGCAATATCTTTGACTTTACTCATAGTAGTACATATATTAGGTTTTCATTGTCGATTTCATGCAACAAAAACTAGATTACAATAAAGGTCAAATTTGGATCTTAATGTCTAATGAGTATCATATTTGAACAGCACGTGAGCAAGCAACATACCGTAAATCAAAAACTTCTTTCCTACTCGTCTCTTCAACTCTGTTTCAAAATATGTCCAATCACTTGGACTACAAAAGTTGCAAACTTCAATCAATATTAGAACAGCATTCTGAATGAAGCATGCATGCCATTTCATGTACAAAAAAATGTATACCTTGCCATGATACCGTGCACAAGAACAAGAAGATGATCAGGTTTATCCTCCATATTCACAATGTTCCTTGGTAGCGAGGAAAGATTTGAAGTGAGATTCCCCTGAGATGTAGTCATGGCTTTAGATGTAGTCATGGCTTGAGCTCTATATGTATCATGTATCATGAATATCTGGTTTAGAGCAGCAAAGAAGTATCCCGATAAGCAACGGAAGGCATGTCTTATGTTATATGTTATGTCAACTAAATAAACTGTATGAACAACTAGAGCTAATACAACAGGTGATTAACAACTGAAAAGAGATTAGCTTAGAATAGAAATCATTCAAATCTACACAATATATATATATAGAGAGAGAGAAGAGTACATCACTTGATCTGATGCAACTGAAAAAGTGATGAAATTATCAAGAAAACAATCTCTGTTCATCTTCAAATTTCAACTATGGGTGCTCATGATCGAGGCAAAATAAGCACCACATCGCAATGGAAAGAAGTGATATTAATTGATATCAAACACAAAGATTCTATCTTTTCCTTCTTCTTTCCGATAAAGAGCTCAAAAATTGGATTGTGAAAATAGGCATAAACAACAGCTGACCACAATAGTTCCAAATTCCAATAATTGCGAACAAGGCAGCAACTAAACTTAACTCAACCATTCACAATAATCTTCATTTTTCTTCACCATATCAACATCAACGAATCAAAAGTCAATAATTTCCCACAATTAACGAATTGCAGAAACAAACGCCAAAAATCTCAACAGTCCCAAAAGGAAGAAAATTCAAATAAGCACCAAATAAGAAACCCACCACATAAAACCATACAAAAAAATTGATTAATCAGTTCCGGAAAAGGCTGCGAGATTTTGGGAATGGCCGCGTTGAGGCTAGCAATGGATAAGAAGAATAACGTGAAGGGGAGCAGGAACCGGAAGAGGACGAAGAGGGATTGTTGTTGGAGGAAATAGGGTTGAAAAAGGAAAGAATTTGGGGAGAGTAAGAGTAAGAGTAAGACAAAGGCGCCGTGGACGCCATTTGTATGCGAAGATGCTATAATTTATAGCAGCAGTAATATTAGTAGATAGTAGTGTAGGAACGTAGTTAGAAGGAGATGAGAAAGAGAGGGTGCAGGTGTGTGTGAGAAGAGATATGCCATACTATTTTCTTGTGGCGGAGAGCGTCGTCACGCCCATGCCTGCAGCTCACACTCTTCTCTGCCATGGAAGGAGGACTGGTTTTTTGTTTCTTTTCTTTCTAAATTTTGTCTTATTTAATTAATTGCAGATGATGTGGATTTTTTTTATTTTTTATTTAAAAATGATATCTACCTTTTTTCAAAAAAAATAAAAATATATATACTTAGGAGAATAATTCAATATTTTTTAAAATGAAGGTATAGTTGTTCAAGATAAGAAAAAATGTAAATTATGATGCCATCCAATAATATTTTAGATATATATTAAAAGTAAAATTTATATAATTGTCATATTGGATACAATTTAATGTGATCACGTCTGATATAGTAATGCCACGTCAGGATACGAGTCAGTCATAAAAGTACGATGACTCGTCACGTTAAGTGTGTTCATCGAAGAAAGAAAAACGAAATTATTATTCTTTTCAGATTTTAATGTAAGATTAATCAGAACATCTGGTATCAAATGTATGAATATCTTCAAATTAGACAAAAATAATCATATTTTTGGGTGAACATTTGAATGCTAAATTGAAACAATCATCATATGACGTGTAGATGATATTTCATTCTTTAAGTAGCAATTTATGCTTATTTTCTTAGCCAACTTTCATCTCCAATATTGGATAGAGTTCCATTTCATGCTTAATTAAGCACAAAACCTATAAGAAAACTATACATAAAAACTTGCCTAATACTTGCATAAACATAATTTTTCTAATACTTGATATTAAACCATCTTATGATAACCAAACTTTAATCAAAAGCTAATTATGCCTTATAAGAATCCAATTAATTAGCTAATTAATAGTAACATTCGAGTGGTGTATGTAGGATTGTCAATTAATAATTAGTTCATGACTTGTACCAATTTATCGGTATAAGTTGGTCATCACATCTTGAAAATTAAATAAGCAGTACCCGATACTTTTGATTCATTTGTTCTAGCAAATCAAACCATCCAAATATGTTATTGCTCGTATTTGAGTTTAAATCAATTCAATAAAGACTGGAGTGGATAACCAATACAGAACCGAATATTGATTTATTATATTAAAAATAAAATATTTTATATACTTATTTTATAAGTATTGTTTGTTATTGATTTATTGGATTTGTTTAATAATGACTAAAAAAATAGAAAATATGTGTTTATCTTAAATTTTTGTTGGATTAAAAAATTGGTTTCTTAATCGGTTCTAGTGGTTAATTGAAGAACCGGCAAATTTGGTACAAGATCCATGAAATGTCCCTTTTTCGATTCTGGTTAATTGGTACTGACTAATTGACACTCTATTAATTAGATATATGTGTATGGATTCACTTGAAATAAATACCAACCCTTTTTATTTCTTCGTCAGAAAAGATCCATGTTGATAATGGAAAATATATAGTACTATGATTGAAGTGATTATAACTAATTATAGATACTTCTACCAATCTTAAACAATATTAATTACATTTCAAACTATTTCAAAACCAGACATTAGTGTCCCATAAAATAGCATCAAAAATAGGTATATGTCAAGCTTGTGGTCAAAATCCATTTCAATGTGTGGGAGAGAGCTTATGTTGGCACAAACACTAAAATTTATACCTCAATAAATAACAACCAATCCATATATATAAACAGTCCCTTCATTGAAAAAAAAAAGCTAAAGATAAAGAGAAGAAAGAAAAACACGTAACATAATACAAAAATGGCAATTTTTCCACAATTCGCAGTTGTATTGGCCGGAGTCCTATTGTTTTCCATCGCGGGTGTGGCCCAAGCCCAAGTTCGTTTCGTCGTTGAAGGCGAGGTCTATTGTGAAGTATGTCGAACCAACTTTATTAATAAGTTGAGTGAGCCTATGGCAGGTACGATTCGAAATAAAATGAAATTTGTGTTGTTCCTAAAGACATCTATTAGAAGTCAATGCAATTAGGGATGTCAATATAATATTGAATCATTTGTAATTAGGGATGTCAATATAATCATAAATTGATAAACTATAACTAAATTTGAAGATTTATAATCCGAAAACATTTTAATCTAAGTAGGTTAGATTAAAAACAACTCAAACCTATAAGTTGGCCCAAAACTAAAGTGGTTGATCTGATTAACTAAATGAAAAAATAAAGAATAAAATACTTCTAAAATATGTTTGATTTATGAGTATACTCATAAAACATCAAAATCATGATGTTTCATTCAACTTCATCGATCGATGCAGGTGCGATCGTACGATTGGAGTGTAGAGGAGAGGAAGTCACAAACATAACCTATAAGCTCGAGAACACAACCAACTCGGCAGGGCACTACGAGCTGACCGCGGAGGGTGACCACGGCTCAGAGGAGTGCGGCGTAACCCTAGTGAAGAGCAGTCGACCCGATTGCGACATCTTGCCCAATGAGGGGTGGGCGATCGAGCCCACGGCTAAGGTCACACTCACTAAGAACAGCGGCTTCCACGACAACAAGCGTCATGCGAATCCGTTAGGGTTCACCAAGAAGGAGAGGGATCCGGCATGTGAGGAGCTCTTCAAAGAGCTCCAAATCGACCCTAATGAAACTTTGGTTTGATCCATCTTGTGTGATAGATGTATAATTTTATTTATTTGTTTTAATTTTGGTAGTTAATTGTGCTAGATTAATATCGTTCCTGGAAAGTATACTTGTTTGAAATTTGATTGTATTGAAAGAATAAAAAGCCTAATGAAATCGAACATTAACCCAAATCATTGGGAACAAACCAAACAACAATCACATGGTATTGAATATTAGTATTCTCAAGTATCCTCTTTTATTTAAAAGTGGACCTTAAAGTACCTTTATTTTTGTAATCTAAAATTGTTCATTTATTCATCTTTTATTTTGGCAGAACCTTTACACTAATAATTTCTATGTAACATACTAAAAAAAATAATTCCATCAAATGTAAAAATCACAAATACTTTTATCTAAAAATATCCTCCATTATCCAATTTCGTCAATTATGACTTTTACTATCATTAAGGGTATGTAATTAATTATGAGTTTCATTAAAGGTACTTAATTACAACATTTGGACTCAAATATAATTATAATTATAATTTTTTTATTAACTAACTTTTGGATTTTTTGTATTTGTAAATGGATACTACTATGTAACTTATTTTTCTTTTATTTTTATCATATAATATCGATTTAAACAAAAGAAACACTGCAGCAACATTAAGTGAACATCAACCAAACTATTACCTAATTTTTTGCGTTAATATAAAGTTGAAACTATTCATGTTTATAATTTAAAATCCTGCCGCAATTTTAACAGTACATTACGCATTCATATTAATATTTTAGCATAAATAAAATATATTATGAAGAAAGAAAGCTTTGAGCATTTGATTCTTGTTCTAGACTTCTTTTCCACAGTAGGATTGATTCCTACTTTAAGCTTTCAATACTCATTAAGTATTAATTTGCACATACATATGAATTAGTTTTGTGTGCATGCAATATTCATAGGGAATTCTCTACTTTATAATTCTCGCAATTGACACAATTTAACGTATCATTGACTAGCGCAGCATGTCACGTAAATAAATAATAAATTTTTAAAAAAATATTAATAATTTATATATTTATATATGTTGCATTACAAAATATTTATCATATCAGTTGCAAGTACATTAAATTGTATCTGGTGCTGATAGAAAGTTTATAAACAATACGATTAAAAAATCACCACCACTAGCCTCAATTACATGATGAAATTTTATTGAATTCAGCAACCTTAGCCCTTAATCACAATTATGAGTTTAATTAGATAATTATTAATTTATATCAAGAACACATATTATTAGATAATAATTATGTTAATTTTTTTCTGATCTATGTCTTCTTGAAGCACAAAATTCTGTATCCCAATCTAGGACTAGGATTCTTCTTTCCAAATATGAACATAAATGTAATATAAAATTATGAACCAAGACAGGCTGTACTTAATACAGCAATTAATATTTAAGAAGCTTAATTAGCAAGTAGTTAGCAATATATTAAAATATTAATATTTCCCTTGTGCGCAAAACTAGACGGCAAATTAAGTGGAAGAAGAAGAAGAGAAGGTCAACAGCTTTGACTATTGGGGGCGCATCTCCGCCTCTTCCCGGGGAAGAGATGCCGGAAATCGCCGTGCTCCGCCCACTCCCCCACCGCCGCCACCGCTTCGAAATCGAGATGGCCGTCGAAAAAGGAAGCATCGGAGAACGCGGCCGCGGGGCAGGGCGGCTTGGCCTTGCGGCGACCGGCGCCGATGGGGACGTTGCGGAGGGCTCCGCCGGCGGTCCAGTAGCGCTGGCAGCCCTTGCAGAAGTGGCGTGGCTGGTTGACGTTGTAGTTGTTGAAGTAGCAGAATTTGGTGTCCATGCTCTTGCACCGAGGGCATGGGATTATCTTCTCCGGCCGCTTCTCCGCCTCCGACGGATCGGGTTTCTGCGGCGGCGGCGGGTGGTGGTGGGTTTTGGGCTGTGGTGGTGTCTCTAATTTGAGTTCGATCGTTGCTCCGAATAGCTTGATTCCTGATGGGTGGTTGTTTTCTTGAACTTGAGCCATTTATGAGAGAGAGTGAGAAGATTAGGGTTTGAAAGTTTGAGGGGTGATTGATGAGAAGATTAGAAGAAGAAAGATTATATGCTTGGTGAAGAAATCAATGGAACTCAAATGATGAATATATGCTTCAAAAAAAGCCACAAAGTGAACTAGAAACACCAGGGGTGGGGTGGGTGGGTGTGGGGTACTTTATAAGTTGATACAATGATTAATTAGAGTGAATGAAGAAGAAAAGTGCATGGCTTCAACTTGATGGAGAAGTCTTTTTATTTGTTGGGTTTGGTTTGGTGTGTATATGCTATGTTGATGGATATCGATCCGAATATTTTCTTAATTTTGTTTAATACTTCATCCATCACATTATTGTTATCTAAAAATCAATATACGATTTTAATCAAATCGAGTTCATATTAATATAATTCACTAATTACTATTTTTGTATTGATGTGTATATGTGTGTGACGACAAATTAAAATATAAAATGAAATTATTGAAAACACTAAACATGGAAAAAAATATTTTTGTATTTTTAGCTCACTAAAATTGTTATAATTTAATTAAAGATTTTTCAATCAAAATAAATTGAGGGAATAATGAGATATATGGGGAGAGAGCCGCCAGCAGCAAGAAAAGGTGACGATGAACTTTTTGTCCACGTCACCACCTCATTCTTGTCCACTTAGTGGGTCCCACTGTCCAGGTAAGTTGAGTACAAAGTGTTCAAAAGTTGAAGTATAAAGATAAAGATTAAAAGAAAAGGAATCCATATTTATATTATAAAGCTCAAAAGCCCTCTTTAATTTCATTTTATTTGCCAAACATATACACGATGATATATCCATTTCCTTGCTTTTCATTCTTAGTAACGAAGCTCTAGTTATGAGGACGATGAAAATTAGTTGTGATTTAATTCAAAATATTATAATATTATTTTCCTCTAGCTTTTTAGATATATATGTGTGTGTGTGTATAAATTAATAATCTAAGAAGCCAACTCAAATAATTCACTTTTACATGTTGTGTGGACATCTAGAGTAACTAAGTTTTTCAATTAAAATATTTTAAACCCTAGTCTAACTTGTGTTTATTTAGGTAATTCATTTTATTTTTAAACCCTAGTCTAATTTTCTTATTTTAAGACATCAATTTAATAATTAAGTTTTTTCTTTTTTTCTTCTACTATTCATAGACAAATTGTGTTGTGGAGTGGTCCGAGTGGATTTCATTTTATTAAGGGATTAGTAACTTTAATAAAGCTACCTTTTTAGGATTAAATGAAAGAGAGAAAAAAAGTACTACTAGTTATTTCCATTTTGCAACATCTTTTTCTCCCATCAAACACTCACTTCACAAACAACATTTTCGTGGTTTAGTTGGAAAGATATGTTCCCTTTTTGCTTTACTTCTTTTAACCTTTCTTTAATTGCCAAAAGTCTATTTTGAAAAAGGGACATGATCAAATTATTTAATTGATTAAGCCCTAATAGTGGCTCTTTTCACTAATTGGATGTCTTGAGCATCATGTTTTGGTAATCAATTACATTCTTACCGAAATAAACTGAACTATGAGATGTTGTGAGTTAAAATTGCAAAATCGGTTAATTATTAGCTTATATTTGAGCTTATTCAAGTTCAAGACTTTGACTAGTGTAGGATTCAGTGTTTTTTCTTTTTTTTTTCGCTTGAGACTTGAAGCCTTTCTACTATTGGTTTGGAGCTATACGAATCAGATAATGTTCAGCTCGTTGAGTTGGTAAACATGTTCAAATTAGTTTGTTCATGAGTTGTTCGGGAGCCTTTAATCAAACCAGAATACGAGTCTGGATGCATACAAATCGAGTTTTTCACAAGTTGAATTAGCATGTTGCTTGCTTATGTGGCTAATATTCAACTTTGCTTTACTTAAATAAGGAGAATGATAGAAAACTCTTACCCTTTTTATTTAATTTTGATATTATTACTTTTAATGTTTTTATGGATTGATCATCTTTAATAATTTCTTGCCTAAACAAGTATAGCAGATAGATTACTTCACTAATCCACTAATAAATTTGAACTAAAAAGGAACAGTGTTTTTATCATACAATTAAAGGACCTACATACTAATTACAAACAAAGATTATTCACAAATATTTACTACATCGTTGAATTGTACCTCAAAATTGCAGTGCCGTTTCCCTTCCAGTTTACAATGTGCATCGAGATTCAAGTGTCGCTCCAATTTCCATCATCGTCAGCATCACTTGCAACGGCCTAAATGAAGGATATGCTAAATATAGTGAATAACAAAAAAACGTAAGGTGTATTTGTGTATGTAATATGTGTACGTGAGCGAGTGTGGAGGAAGGGGGAGTGAGAGAGGGGGACCTGGCGAATTGCGTTGGCCTTCTCCAAAATCGCATTGACCTGAACAATGGCAGGGGCTCCTGACGGTACAGTTGATCTTGCTGTCATGGTTGGCCTCAGATTGAAAGACTGAACCAAAAGAATTGCCACACAAGATAGTAAATATTGAATCATAACAACTCATGAATGACTACAAATGCATAACAAAAGAGACTGCATTTCGACTGAATCGGCAGCACATGCTATATTTCTAGGTATTATTAAGTGATGCATGTCTCTAATTTTACGTACAAGCAAAACTTTGAGGAAATGGCAGTAAAACTAGCTGATTAACAGTAACTCACTTTTGTTCTAATTTGGTGCAGAAAGTCATTTTCATCAGTGCTCTTGACCTGGCTAGCTTCTCTTTTTCCACTTGACTTTTGTGAATTGAGCTGTTAAGTATGTAAGCAGTGTGATCGTAAGTAACCAGTGAATCCAAAACCAAAAACGAAAGGAAAGATATAGAAATAATTAAGAAGAAAAAGCAGAAGCCAGACCTTGCTTTTCTGCATATTGATAGTATCAACTTGATCTTCATATAAGGGGGCCGGTTTCGGCTGAGATATGGCTGAGGCTGATCGCGTAAGATCATGTGCATAGTAAGAGCCTTCAGGTATTGTGCCAGACTTTTCGTTTACAGGCATTGTACCTCGCCACTCAGAAGGAGGAAGAGGAGGTAGAGCAGAAGAAGATGACAGATGTGGCTTCACAAGATCCTTAGGGTTGGTATCACTGCTTAATTCCTTCCTGAATGAGTTATTTATAGTACTTAAACTTTGGCGATCAAAAGAATGACAAGATTCAGACTTTTGCACCCCATTTTCGGCGAAAGGAAATTGAAGCCCTGAGTTGCCATGGATATGGTCCTGGTTGGCCTTCCCATTTTCTGGAACAGTTTCTGTCAGGGAGATTCTGCGAAGGGCATCATATAAATCACGGTCCTTGCTAGTGGGAGATTCACTCGACTCCCACTGCTCAGAATTTGATTCTGACTGATTGCTATGGCAATCATCTGATAAAGAAGGTGATGATCTATAGAATGTGTCCGCATCTGAGTCTGAACCAACATTGTACTGAGGAATGGAAACCTCAGGAACTAACTGAAAGGAAGGATATATATCACCACCATTCCCACCGTTAGTTTTCCCATCAGGGAATTTCAATTTCAGCTTCGAACTTTCGAACCCATTTATTGGTTGGAAAGATATTCTCATGTGTTCAAGTGGAGGTGATGAAGATGGAGATAAAATAGGAGATTTTCCACCCAGTAGATCTTTACTTCGTCCAGAAAAAGCATGGAATTCATTGCTTCTATAATTTTTCGGCTCAAAATCATTAGCATTTTTGTAGCCACCATTCTCACCAGGAAGTGATCCAGTGGAAAGCATCCTATTGCTGAGTCCAAGCATCCGAGATGAACTTGAGATATTCTCTTGATGACCTGAGTTGGCAACCACAAAGCTTCCAGGTTCAGTTGCAATTGATCCAGTAGAGTTGGCATTGCTCTGATAAAGTGAATTGCCAAACTTTCCAAGATTAATCTCTAAGTCAGCAGGTGAAATTTTCCAAGATGCCTTTCTAAATGTTGTACTAGCTTCCTGGTATTCATGGCTAGAATTATCCATACTGACGTCCCCTTCAATGCTTTTGGATGTCTCTATATGATCTGGTTTACCTGAATCTTTATCTTGAGGAAGAGCATTCCGTGCACTGAAATCTGGTGGTTTTGATGGCTGGAGTCCAAGCAAGCCACCATTGGTCCAGAATGAAACTGGAGTGGCATTAGAAATTTCTGGTAAATGTCTGTGAGATTCGGGAATTTTATCCGGTTCCGGCCTAGCATCTCCCAAGTTAGATGATACAGTGGATGAAACAGATTCTACATAATTGCCAACCTCATTGTTGCCATTTTCATGAGAATCCCTGTGCTTTGGGTGGCCTGAACTAACAGTATCTCCAGTCCCTTGAGATGATTGTGAACTCTTCTTCAGCAGGGATATTGAGTTGACATCATCAGTTGCAGAAAGGGACTTTGGAGGTGTTGGGATAAGAGTACGTTCACGACTACCATTGGTGAGAAGGCTGTTTGCCACAGCATCAGATTCAAGAGTTGAAGATTGAACTTCAGAATTATGCCTTTCAAGCATTCCAGGTTTTTTAAATTCGGGTCTTTTCCTTGTTTCTTCAGTAACCAGTGCTGGCCTACCATCTCCAAAGTTAGATGATACAGTGGATGAAACATATTCTACATAATTTCCAACATCAATGTTATCATTTTCATGAGAATCACTGCTCTTTGGACAGTCTGTACTGGCTGAATCTTTAGTCCTTTGAGTTGATTGTAAGTCCTTGTCCCCCAAGGGTACTGAGTTAAGAGAATCCTCTGGTGATGCATCATTGACAATGTCAGTCATATAAGACTTTTGAGTCATGGAAACTAAACCATGCCCCTGAGGACTGTGACTTCCATTAATCAGAGGAATGCTGGCAATAGCATAACACTCTGGACTTAAAGATTGGCATTCCAAGTCATGCCTCCTGAGCTCACATTCTCCATCACCTTTTCCCATCTCCTCCACATTATAGTGATGCTCACTTACTTGCTTCTTTGTAATAATGTCTGTATCAGTTTCACATTCTGACTCGATGGTGTTAAGTGCATCCATAAAACTATCAGTTTCACTTTCTATGTCATCTAGATGAACATCACCAGATTCTCGTTCTGCTACAGCTCCATTACGAGACTGGTCATCCATTTGAAGATTACCGGATTCTGATTCCAGTACTATTCCATTAAAAGACTGATGGCCAACCCTTTGGTCAACAGTTTCAAAATGACGACCCTTGTCTCCAAGAGTTTCCATGTCCAATTTCAGAGAAAATGATTCTAAATGTCTATCATGACTATACTCCTGTGCCATGCCATCAGTTTTAGACTCTTCCAATGTAGGTTCAAATGATTCTCTCTTTTCCTCCCAAGTGACAGAAGATGAAGTACATCCAGCTTGATCTTGTGTACCCACTTCAATAGCATCATACGCATCTGTAGCTTTTTCCTTGAGGAAGTTGTAATCTAGGAAATCATTATCATGCATCTTTACTGTAGAAGAAATGGAATCTCTAGACTCAGGTTCAACTGAATAACTCGGACGGAAATCACCTTCATTGTAGACTGACCCATTTCTCAAATCCAAATTTGACTGCTCACCCAAATCTGATCCAACTGTAATGTCATATGTCGATGCGGTTTGAGAAGGGGAAATATGCCCACCGATGCTCCCCTCAGTGAATGGCATTCTGTAACATTTGCATCATGAAGTTAGATACTGTCATGGACAATCACACTTGTATAGCTATATCATACATCCATTTCATGTTTTCACAACAATTTCCCACCCTTTTCTTTACCAGTGTTAAATCATGATATGACACCATAAATACTCCCTTCGTCCCATAAAAGCAGTCCCCCTTCTTTTTTTACACACAAACCAATATCTTACTTTATTCTCCTTTACTTTATTACCCTTTGCTTTTTAGTTATAAAATTTGCCAAAAAAATAAATGAGACTACTTTTGTGGGACGTCTCAATCGGGAAAGAAGGACTACATTGGTGGACAGAGGGAGTAGCATTTACCTGCCAGTGTTAAAAGAAAATGGGGCATCTCGTGACATTTCTGCATTCCTGGGCCTTGACCTTCTTTTCTGCTCAAGGTTCAGAACACACACAGAGGACAGATAGATAAGCAACAATGCACACGGGGATAAAGAATAAGACATGACGGTACAAATTCAGCATCTACAAAATCCTATAAAAACTAAAGCACTCAGAAAGACAAGCAAATCCACGGTCAAGTCAATTGACAGGAGTTACATATGCAAGCAAGATCTGCCATTCGCATTAACATAAAGATCTATATTAGCCAGACAACTGAAAAAATATGCAACCAATGGTGCATCATTATCCTCTATCATGACTAGCTACAAGCTGACTCCCTCATGGCATAATTGCACAACTCATAAGACAAGAGAAACTTTCATTATCAAGTAAATTAGTAATAGATCCATTCAACAATGCCTAGCATTTGTGAACTTATACAAGGCTTAAAGGTACAGGATCAATTAATTAGTTAAGTTTAAAGGTACACATCACATTCAAGTTCTAGGAAAGCTTATGCGTATAATATAGTTATTAGCAACATATTACCTTAGTCTTCCGACCCTTCTTTTCTTTTGGAATTTTGTCTATACTAGCTTCACCAGATACCACTGATGCTCTCTTAAAAAAAGTTGGATCTGAATACCTTTTCAAGCAAGATCCGGGGCCACCAGCATCAAACCTATAAGAAAACACGAGACTCGTCTACATGGCCAAGAGCAGGAAGCTATATACAAATTCACAAGTGTTGCCCATACCTATCAAGCATATGCAAACAAGGAGGGTGACGGGAATCTTCATAAGATTCCATGATGAATTGAGGCACATCACTGTATATAAAATGATTTTGCTCACACCGGATCCGAGTATGCCAATTGGAACCTACAGAATTTTTTTTCTTTTTTTGTAAGATTGGCAGAGCAATTCTGTAGGAAATACCAAATCAGGTAGCTCTAAATTACAAAACTTCAAGACGCAGCTATAAGCATAAGCTTAGACGCAGATAACTAAACACAACTCAAGAATGGGAGAAAGAGTAGCAGGTAGAAATTGCAAAAGTCAGAATTTTAATAGTACCAGCTGTATAGGCAAAGTGCAAGTGACTCCTCTGAGCCAGTAAAGCCTTCTCAAGCGGAGAAAGAGCAGATTCAATTCGTCGAACACGAGCCATCAACTTATGGCTTCTCGCAGTTGTAATTGTCACTTCTTCCTGCAATCCATGGAAAACTTCTGCTGCAAATCTACCAAATGCAAAGGCGCTACTTCAGTTTTAGTCATGGCATTATATTAAATCCTTGTTTCCATATTATAGTCTAGGGCACTTATTTAATAAAACCAAATTTATGTCATTCCTTTCCTCAAAAAAAATTATTTTCTTTCCATTCTTTCTCGAAATCAATTACTTGCATATATGTGAGATACGCGACTAACTCCCTGCACTATAGAACTGTCTCCGATAATTCTTGTAACTGGAGATACCCTTTCTTTCCTGATTCCACAGAATAATAGAACAATCTATAATTGACCAAGCTGCACATAACTTACTTATTAAGTACATAACTTAAAGAAGCAGCAACATTCCAAATTTTGAACAACTAACTCATCACCAACTTCAAACAATTTCCCTCCCTACTACCTAAGCCACTAGTAACCTAGCCTCCCACTTTTTCACTCCAAACCAAATCTCGAACCTACTTAACAATTCCCCAAATTAAAATTGAACTACACAAATTCCCATTAGCACCGAGCACCACCACTCCAACTCAGTTAACCGCGGAGCTGGCTCAACCGCAACGAAGCAAATAAAAAACGAATTTTGGGGAAACAGAAAAGAAAACTCACTCCGCGAGATCGCCGAGCTGACGTAAGACTCCAACAAGACCAGCGACAGCGACTCCTTCGAGAATCTCCTTAGGTTCCTCCTTATTCGCCTCTCTGTAAAGCTCCGGTGCTCCGAGCGCGTACTCATTCCTCACCTCCGCTCTCACCAGCGGCATCGCTTCGGTCCAGAACAAAAGTAAAAGAGAAACCGCAGCAGCCTCTGAAAATTCTCCAGCCAGGAACAAATAGGAAACGCCAAATGATTGCAGGTGAATTGAATGAGGGAATAATGAGAGGGAATGGGAATTAGGTGAGGGGATTACAGCAGGGTAACTGCTGAGAGAGTGATGTCTAGAGAGAGAGAGAGAGAGAGAGCTAAATTAACAAAGAGAAGACGACATTGCCAACTCTGCAAGCCATTCCTGCTGGGTTGGGAGCGCACTGTGTAATAGTAGGACAGAAGATGCTGAAATGACGAAACTAGCCTTGGAATCAGGTGAATATGACCTAAGTGTCCCTGACATTTCGGTAATTTCGGGATACTTTTCATTAATTTATGTACTTATTCACACGCCGTGAAGGATTCGTTCCGCCGCTAATTAACACTATCTTATTTAGGTATATTGGTAAACGAGTCCAATATTGCTCGGTTCGAGTTCCATTCAAATTCTGATTTCTTAATCAAGCTCGATTTATAATCTAGCTTGACTTTAACTCAATCTAAATTTCGAATTATAATTTTTATTAAATTGAGCTTTAAATAAAAAATTTCGAAACGAATCCCAAATAATTTTTGAGGAGACTGTTAATTTACATTATTGTAGGACCATATATAATAATATGTTATATAATATATATGTATGTAGGAATCTAAAATAGTATAAATATCGAACTTCGGTGGCATTTATATGATAGGTACATTGGTCCATAGTTAACAATTAGATTTTTTAAAATATATTATTTTATTCTTTAATAAACAATTATTCTAATAATTTATGATTTTTTTAAAATTTTATTATTACTTATATTTTTAATAATTTTATATTAATTCTATAAATATATCTATAGCAGAGGAAGATGTGAATGATAAGAGACTTATGTATTTTCTAATATAAAAAGTGCAAATACAAAATAAATAGGGGGAAAGTGAGAAATTTATATGCCCTTTTAAAGTGTGCAATGGCCAACCAAACATGAACAGCCTAATTATTACAAATGGCATATTGGCTTTTTTGCCTTTGAGTTTATTTATTACTATGATTCATTTTTTTATAAATTTTTGTAGAATATTGATGTGATTGTGAATTGTGATGCCTCTAAATTATGAATTTAGTTTGACGACATTTGAACTAATTATAGCCACAAATGTTCCAACAAAATAATATTTTTGTTTGAAAGGCACATAAAAATATCAACATAGGTGGTAGGGTCGTTAAATCTTGAAATCAAATAAAGTCTATAAGGCCATTTTAGATATATAATAAGAATAGTAAATTATTCTTACAATTAATAAACCACAAGGCAATTATACAATTTTATATATGATTATATCTATTGATAATGGGGTTAATATTCAAAGGGTTAATATTCAAAGTAATAGGTCTCGAATTAGAATTATCTGTGATACGGTTATATAATTTAAAGTTAATGTAATTCAATTAAAAAAATTAATCATAGATTCATGATTTTATTATTTCGTAACATTAATCAAATTGTGGTTATTATGTCCGCAGTTCGTAATCGGAATTTTCTAAGGCGATTTTAGATCTAAACTGTCAATTCTGATTTTGAATCCCTATTTTTTTAGAACCAGCTTAGAAAAACATATATATTTACATGAATTTACAAGTTAAAATATAATTTTATAATTCATTGACAAGTACTATTTTATATAACATGAAAGATAAAATTGAATTAGGGATATAAAATTTATATTAAAAAAGTTAAGAAATCGATAGTTTATAACCGCCTATTCACAGTTCCTAATCTTTTAGAATCAGAACTGAATCATCATCATCATCACGGTTATAATTTGAAATAGATCCATCAGGAACACTTATAATTCTTGTTCAATGACACTTCAATTCTAATGGTTATTATTCTTTTAAACATTCTACTCATTCACATTTGATATGTTTACATTAGTTCATAAACTATGCATGAAAATAAATTTACATCACCTAAATAACTATAATAGTATATAATATTAGTAAATCTTCATATTCATACAAATTATATGTCTCACCCACTTATATTAGTAAAAACAAAAATTTTGTCTACAATCACCAATATTTTATAACAATAGATCTATATATGTCTCAATAAAATATTACTCAACTACTCACTTTAGAAAAATAAAACAAATGGATGGATCAGATCTTGTACTCTTCACCCTTGTCCTAAATTAACCTACACAGATCTAAGTACTTAAAAAATACAGTATTATAAAATGTATACATACATGTAATTATTGGTACTTGGTATAATTAAATAGATATATTTAACAAGACAGCATTAGTATGTCAGTCAGTTTAGTTGACTTCTGACTGTTGGGTTCTTTGGAGATTTATTAGAATAAATTTAGCTGTTTGGAATCTTGTCATTAATTTTTTCATCCACTTGTAATATTAATTGCTAATAGTACTTTTATTATAAAATGAATTATCTAAATATTAATTATTGGGAGTTGTGACAACTAACCACTGCAATTAATTAGCTCATAACTCAAAATACCATGGCCACCACCTTTAATTTGTACTCATTTTTCCGTTATTTATGATTTGTTTAAATAAAATTATGAATGTTTTATTTATTTTCTGATCGTAAATAACGAGACAGATGAAATAAAGTTTTACCAATAATTTTAAGATTCATATTAAATAATATTTCCAATTGAATAAAATAAAATGTTTCTAGTACCTAATTAAGTATCAAAATATCTATGCTTTTCTCATGGCTTTAGTTTCCCAGGAATCCAGGATTTTATGCTCTTTGTTTAATTACTATTTGGAACTTTAAAACTATAAACAAGTAAAAATATAGTAAAACATAAATTATATTATTATGAATTGTATGATTTAATTTATAATGGTAGATATTACTCCATATTTAAAATACTAAGATGAAGCCAATTTTGGTGTTAGCTGCACTTTTTTTGCTTAAAATTAATGAAATTTTTTTATAATATTTTCAATAATTTTCAATAATTTATTTTTTCCTGGAGGAGCATTAAAATTCAAATATACCCAATTACTGTTAGAATGGAGTAATTAATTGTAGCAATTAAGTACTGTATGAAATATCAATCTCTTCTTCAATTGGATTGTGATATTTATTTGTTATTGTACAATGATTGTTGACCTTTCGAGCTTTTCATGTAGTGGTCCGACAAGAACCAGACGTCTTGTAATTGCACCTTTGGTTATCAATTTTGGGACATAATATTTGTACTGATTTTATCACCTAAAAAACCATAATTCTTGCATGTATATATATTGTAATGGAATTAAATAATAAACACTTATTTAGAATAATAAATAGTATGTACCAATTAAATTGTTCTTGGATAAGTTAGTGCATACTATGTAACTTGGCATATGTTACTTCATATTTGAGGTTTATATTAATAAATTAATGGCATATACTATAAAGAAATTGAAATGGATAAGGATGAATGCTTTCAAATGGTACCGTTGTATTAGAAATAAGACAGGCAAAACTATACCCTAACTCATAGTAAATCCAAAAATGTCAACTATATTATATGTATTGGATTAAGAGCTTTAGAGATAGTCAAAGTCAACTATTTGACATTCATATACTACTAGAGTTTATAGTTCTTGAAAACCCCTAGTTTTGGATTATAATTGTTTCTATAAATAGAATCACTTAGTTTTCCATGAAAACATCTCTCAAAAATGAATTCTCTCAATCTTATTTCATTGTTTATCTTGTTTATCACTTTATCTGTATCTTCTCAAGCTAGTGTTCCTCCTTCGAAAAGATTCAAGTATGTAAATCAAGGCGAATTCGGTGAGTATGCTGTCGAGTATTGGGCTGATTATCGATTATTAGATATCGGTAATTTCCCTTTCATGCTCGCTTTCTACAACTCTACCCCCGATTCTTTCATCCTGGGACTGCGGATGGGGCATCGGAGGTCTGAGTCCATCATGAGATGGGTATGGGAGGCCAATCGAGGAAAGCCGGTGCACGAGAATGCAACCCTAACCTTCGGCAGTGACGGAAACTTGGTACTGGCTGATGTTGATGGTTCGATTGCATGGCAAACCGGTACAAGCAACAAAGGTGTGGTAGGGTTAGAAGTGCTTCCAAATGGTAACATTGTGCTCTATGATAGCAAGGGCAGATATATTTGGCAGAGCTTTGATCACCCAACCGACACAATTTTGGTGGGCCAAGCCTTAAAAACCATCGGAGGCGGCCCAACAAAACTCGTTAGCCGAAGGTCCATCGTTGAACCTTTTAATGGGCCTTATACTTTTGTCATGGAGGAAAGACATTGGGTCATGTACTACCAACCCAACAACACATCAAATCCTTTGATTTACTATAAATCTGAAGAATTCGGAAATGGCAAAGGGGCTTTAGCTTACTTCGGATTCTACTCCGCACCCGAGTACGAAGGGAGTTCAGCCTTCGAACTCGGGTTCGGATACAACCTAACCAATTCAGATAGTTCTGGGACGAGAATATTTTCTCATCCCAAGTACAACACCACGTACACCATGCTTCGAATCGACATTGATGGCAACCTACGAATGTACACCTACGACGAGAACGTCGATTGGGGTGCATGGGAAGTCACGTACACACTTTTCAACAGGGATTTCGATCAACCTAGCGAGTGCAAACTGCCCGAAAGGTGCGGATCCCTAGGAGTCTGCGAGGAGAATCAGTGTGTCGCGTGCCCGACTCCGGTTGGCTTGTTAGGGTGGTCCAAGGGTTGTATGCCACCTAAGCTGCCACCGTGTAACAAGGGCACCTCCAATGTGAAATATTACAAAGTGGAGGGAGTGGAGCATTACACTAGTGAATATAATGAAGGGATTCGGCCCATAAGTTTGGGCCAATGCAGAGATATATGTACAAAAGACTGCAAATGTTTGGGCTTTTTCTATTGGGCCGAGTCTTCTAAGTGTTTGGTGGGCCCACATCTTGGAACTTTGCTTAAGGTCTCAAATTCTTCTCATGTGGGGTACATCAAAATGTCTAAGTAATTTGTGTCAAATTATATTTTCAATCTTTCAAATTTGTATTATTTTGTGTGCTGTGTGTGTTTAAATTTTATGATTAAGTTGTTGTCAGTGGAATTACATAAATAAAATATCTTATGTATTTCGAAACTTTTCCTTTTTTATGTCCATTTTTTCTTTTTCTTTTTTGTATTTCGTTTCTTGTTTAATTCCTTCTTGATAGATCGAAAATTATCCAAGATTTTGGACTTCATATGCATATCCCACTAATAAACTTAATTTATGAATTTTATTTAAATAATATAAAATAATTTCTTTTATATCTATTTTTTTAAATTACAAAAAGATATATTCATATTTAAATTCAGACTATATTTTACATGTATCTCTTGCTAGTAATTAAATATATAAAATAAAAAGAGAAATATGCAAATATAGAAAAGCAAAGAGGGGAATGAGTGTGGTGGAAGCCTTAAACGATTTAAACGACAATGAGAAGAGGGTAGGGCCAATCACATGCAACCACATATATATATATATATATGTCTTTCACTACAACAATTAATTAAAGTTAAATTAAAAAACTAATATAAATTTATTAATCTTTATAATGAATTAACTAATTATATCTTAATATCTTATCAAGAATTTTCCTTTTTAATCTTCCGACAAAGAAGATCAGAAGAGAGAATATGAGTTGTGTTAGTGCTTAGCCTTTTTTCGAACCAATATTTCATCAGTTTTAAAGAGTGTTGAATTGATTTTTTTTTCTTCCCATAAATGGATTCCTTCTTTTAAATTTTTGTTCCCACTGCTTTAATTTGTACTTTCACAAACTACTCTCTTTATTTTTTTTTTAATTAACAAGAATTGGGTTAATTCGAACTAATTCAGTAGGTTAAATAACTTCATAATCCCATGATACATTGATGTCTATACCTACTCTAACCTTAAATTTTCGATTTTAAATTATCTCGTCATAGTATGAATATTAAGAAGAGCAAAAAAAATACGTATAAATTTTATGATCGTTTTTACATTGTATTAGATGAAAAAAATGGGTATCATTTAATTTGGAACAAAAAAAATTCAGGATGACTTGATATATCGTAATTTTTTGTGTATGTTTGTGCATAGATTTCGAAATATATTGGCATCCCTAATTAAAATCAAGAACTGCATATATTAATTAGAGATCGCTCAACTGCTTGCGTTGGACACAATTTAACGTGCTCACGACTGATGTGCATTGTCACATCAACATATATACCAATCACCATATTTTTATTTTATTTTATATTGAATAATATTAAACTATATCCTAATCAATAAACCATAATCATAAAGTGATAATTAATAAACTTTTTACTAAAAAATCAACGAAGCATGGCGAATGGGTGAGCATTTTCCATATTAATTAAGTTAATTAATTGAATTAGTTGATGATGGGAGAAATAATTTTAAGAATTAATACAAAATGTACAACTTTAGGTTGGATTTTGTATAGGTTGGATTGGACCCCATTTTAAAACAAAATGTAAACTTTAGGGAATTGATATATGTGGTTCAAATTGAATTCCAAGAGAGACTAGTCTTGATTGATCATCTTTTTGCAGACTCCAATTTCTCAGCCTTTCTTTTGAATCTGATTCATATTTTTGCATGTTTTGTCTGATCAGTAATTCACACTCAACTACTTTATTTTTTCTCCTAAAATGTAAAAAATTAAATAAATAGAAGAAAAAAGACAAAATAATATTTAGAGATGGTCATAGAATCTCATGAGAATTAGTTCTTATTCAGGTAAATTGCATGGCTAAAGAATCAACATTTGGGACAAGATTTACCCTAAAAAAAGATATGTTATATAATACTCAAAATATATAATAACACAAAAGAAATGCTCAAAGGTAGAAATCTCAGCGTGCATGTGTTAGTCTAATGGTAATGAGTTTAATGCTCAAAGCAATAGATATCGGGTTCGAGTCCTCCGTGACGCAACTACTGAATTAAAAAGCTCAAAATTAAAATTGAACTAAAGAAAGTCATCAAAAATAAAGATTGATCGCCAGAAACTAGAAATATCGTTGTTGAAAACTTTAAACTGAAGGTGTCAGTATAGATCTTATGCAAAGAAATCATACATGAATAACAACATAGAAGATATTAGAAAATAAAATAAAATAATAAATTGACATAGAAACCAAACTTAGCATACTTGAAAATTGATGATGTACAAATGAGATGCTCATTGATGTATGTAATTAAATTCACTAAATCTTCTAAGCTTAAAATCTTGAAGCAAGATAGCAAGAGGTACTACTCATATCTTGGTACAAATTTCTGAATAATATAGCAAGAAAATGACAAATCAATATTGTACTTTTCTCATTTAAAATAAAAATTAAAATTGTACTGCTACTTTTCTCGCAGCAGAATGGGTGAAATATACATCTACATAATTTATAATATGCTCAATTTTGATTAATATTCTAATTGTATTATAGATAGACATGTAAGTGTATGTTACTTAAGTGTTTCATCATTGTTTTGATGATTTGAAAATGACTGTAGTTTAGTTTAACTAGAGTTGGTTTGGGATTAATAAATTATCTCAATTTTTATGCATACAAATATATTACGATTACGATGCATCATATATAAGGAAATTAATTGTCACAATAAAATTTATTTTTTGTATCATATATATATATATGTGTGTGTGTGTGTTGCAGTAGGTATGAGATAATTAGTAGGTAGTAACTTTCGGTTTTTGGAACTTAGTCTGATTTGATTTGAAATTAAATCCAATTTGATAGTGTAATTGCTAATTCAACAGTATATAATTGCTTGATTGATATTGAAATTTGAGGATCATTATGTGAGAGATAGTAGACATATTTATTTTTTTTACTCTTCCTTCTTAATAAAATTTTTTTTCCTTAATATCGATGTTTAACAATATTGGAATAAAATGAATAAGTTCATTTTCACCTTTCGGGCACGCGTCAGCCCCCATATATACATGGTCTTACGATTTTATGAAAACCTGTATTTTTATAAACAGTCGCTCAGTTTTGGTCAGTGTGGCCCCCTTTGTAAGGAGACAACCTTTTCTCAAAGTTACGGGATTATTTTGCCAAATTTCTAAGAGAGAATTATCTCGCGCCTTTAGATATTTTCTACCTACCTATTTATGATTTTTTTTGGTACAGATACCTTTTTGTTTAAGGGTCGTTCGAACTTTTCCTAAAAATATGACGTGGGCTATCGCAATATCTATCTATCTATATATAGATATTGATGATAAAGACGATAAATTAGTAGTTAAAATGATATCATAGAATTATCACAATATTGATAGTCACTATGTCATGATAATATTGTCTTTTTCTTTTCAAGCCGTCTTATTTCGTTTGGAAAATAGCAAAAACTAATCCTATAAAATTTACAATTAAAATCTATTACATGTTCATCTTTTACATAATTTTTCATTTTAAATGCTAAATAGTCAAATTTAATAAGACGAATGAATATATATTAGTATTATGTCATGCAATAAACTTCTATGTAGTTGAAAAATAGCAAATTAAATTAATGTTTAAAGGGTTTAACTACAAAAACAGTGAAAAATAGCAAATTTTAACGGCCGCCATCACCGTGATCGCCGCCGCCATCCTCGGCCACCACCACCACCATTTACACTGTCGCCGCCAAAACTCTTGATTCTCTTTTGTTGATACAAATAGTCAAAAGGAACTCAGAGGAATTCAATTCTCTTTAATTTGTGGTTCATTACCAAATTGAAAATTTGAGAATCATTCCTTTCCTCTTTCCTTTTCCCCAACTCAAACCAATAGAACTTTCACATCTAATACAGTAATATTAATTAATATATGTACTCCTTCCATTTATTTTAAATATCCTATTTTAATAATTCCTTATTCTTAAATGATTTGTTTTAAATACTATTAAAATATAATCATCACATTTTTTAAATTCACCATTAATTAAAAGTTTTTGAAATTACTAAAGTTTATATATATTACAAAATTACAACTATATACATATAATTGAGTGGTCTTTATTATTAGGGATTTTAGAAAAATTAATTATAAATTTATTGTGCATTACAATTAAAACTTCAATAACTTTTAAAAATTAAAAATGTAATGAGATTATCAACATGATATAAAATTGATAACATAATTAACATAGAATATATGGTGCATAATAAATATACTCATTATGTCCTATTAATTTAGACACGTTTTGATCATAAAGTTCACATAATTTTGATCCGTGTTTTAATTATTAGGACAGATGGAGTACTATTTAGAAGGCCACCTCAGAATATTCGTTGGTAAAAAATTAAAAAATGTTTCAATTGAAAAAATATGAAATTTTGTGAGTTAATTTACAAATTAAGATCTAAAAATGAGATTAAATTAAAAAAAGAGATAAATTAGTGATTAGTTTGGGCAAAACCACTTATTATTACAACAAAAGCTCCCCAAAGAGGGCCACATCTTGTCTCCCTCGATAAAAACTCCTATTATGTGATCTTCTTCTTTCTCCACTCACCATTAAAGGAACCTCTCTCTCTCCCAATTGCCAAATCAAGCATGAATTCCTCTGCAACAATCACCTCCAAGGAATCCACAGATCAAGCCTCCGCCAGCAACCACCACCACGCGCCGCCGCCGCTGAGCCGGTACGAGTCCCAAAAGAGAAGAGACTGGAACACCTTCGGCCAGTATCTAAAAAACCAGAGACCCTCAGTTCCAATATCGGAGTGCAACTGCAGCCACGTCATCCAGTTCCTCCGATACCTAGACCAGTTCGGAAAGACTAAGGTTCACTTGCATGGGTGCGGTTTCTTCGGGCAGCCCGAGCCGCCAGCCGCCTGCCCGTGCCCGTTGAAGCAGGCATGGGGCAGTCTCGACGCCCTCATCGGGCGGCTCAGGGCCGCTTACGAGGAGCACGGGGGCTCCCCGGAGACGAATCCCTTCGGCAACGGGGCAATTAGGGTTTACTTGAAGGAGGTGAAGGAGTGCCAGGCGAAAGCAAGAGGGATTCCTTACAAGAAGAAGAAGAAGAAAAGGAAGATCATTAATAATAATAATAGTAATACTAATCATCTGCCTCTTAAGCTGCAGCATGATGGGATGATCAAGAATTGATCATCATCTTCTTTTCTTTAGCTGGTAATTCATCCTTCTTTACCTTAATCTCTACCAAGTTTTAATTTAATTTTTTCTTGGATTTGTTATATATAATGTTTTTGCTGGTGGTGAGCAGCAGCTTCTGATTTTTATGAGAAATGATGAAAATCTTGAAAAGAAAATTAGAGATTTTTTTTAAAACATGAAAAATTAAAATTTGATTATATGTGAAAAATGATAAATGAAAAATAATTTATATTATATATCTATCATTTGTAGAAAAAAAAATTATAATTGATCCCTTAATTTGTTAAATTACATGTGATTGAGATTTTTTTTTTCATTTCTAACATAAATTTATTTCTTATATAAGTCAAAATCTATAATTTAGTTAGTAAACTATAATTTTGTAAACAAACATATATATAAAAATATTTGATACATATATATATATAGATAAAAACAAGAATGTGATATGATGATCAATAATTGGAGATCTAGGATCACAAGAGTACAGTCAAGAACATTAGAGATTCGAGAATGTTTTACAAATCAAGAAACCCTAAGATCCACAATCCCTAAAAACAAACCCTAAATCATGTAAGAAACTTTTGGTAGAAGTAGAAGAACCATGTCTGAGCACCATTGATTGAAAACTTAAACATGGGAACATATGCTTTAAGTCTTATCTTAGTTCCAAAAAAAGAAAATATTTATCTGTGTCATAGATCACTTCTTCCCTCTCTCTCTCTCTCAAATAATGCAAATCACTGTTGATCTATTCTTACTTCTTCCTTTTTAAACTAATATTTGAGTCTTTTGGGATTCGGAGAGATTTTGTGAACCCCATGAAATTACAAGTGATCATTACATTGCTCCTAGCTATCATTTTTTACATGAAAAATACACACACGTACATATGGGTGTGTGTGTGTTTGTACATAGTGTTGTTAACCTCAGACCAAACATGTTATAAAATAAAAGATTTACGTGAATGTTGTGACAGTACTTAGTACTCAGTTGATAGCTAGTACATTTGTGAAGATACCTATAAAGTGATTACATTAAAGTCGCTCTTTCTCTATTTTATTCATAGAAATGGATGTGTGTATATATCGTTACTTCATAGCACGATTCTGCATTTAATTATTCAGACCATCTTCTCTTTCTCTGTTATTACACAATCTTAAGAGTTATTAATGATGGACTTCAAACAGAAATACTTATATGTATGTAATGTTTCTCAGTAGTGTTTGTTGATTACTAACTAGTCTTTGAGTGCTTCTTTACATTGTAAACCAAAATAAGCATGCATCATTAATAAGTGCATATACAGATTTAGATTCCTCTAAATAAAACACTTAAAGAGCTAGAATTTGGATGTTTTTTGTTTTATGGTTTACTACAGAATAAAAGATTTCTTTTACAGAATCTTTTTATTGATAAATATTACTGATTATATATACTTTGGAAACCCTTGTAGAATTTATTTATTACAATTAGAAAGAACTGTTAGAACAATGAATGAAACTAGATTAAACTGAGGTGACATATCTTATTTGAAACCTTTATGGATTATTCATCAACTACTATCATTTGATATTTGGTTGCTAGGTGTGTGTTGATGCTGAATGAAGGTAAATCATTTTGGAATTATATGTCATATTTACTTAATTATAACTGATAATTGGGAGTGTCAATATCTCTATTTTTATGCATGTTTACATATTTTATTCTAGGATGATAATTTAGAGATTGATCTAGACTCATTGATCATGTTGAATTCTTCTTTAATTTGATGATGATATATATATATATATATATATAAATTGTTTGTGTATGCATGCCCTTTTCTTCACAATTCTTGATTGTTTGTCTTTGATTGCATGGCTCCATAATACACGGGATCAATTCATATGTGCGCGTGTTGACATAATAGTGGAAGATTAATGCACGTGTAAATATTTCGAGTTCCAATCTTCTCTGTGACAGGATCTTAAAATTTTATGTATTTATAAGTCATGAGAGATATTGATTGATAAATAATGGAGATGCACCTTCATGTATTCATCACAAATATAAAGATTTACATATCATGATTCATAATATTATTTTATTTGTTTTGCAGGCTTTAATTAAGTGGCCAAGTTACATGGGGTGGAGCAATAAAGGTTGCTGCAATTCATGCATGCTTTAAGTTCATGGCTAGAGTTCTCCTCTTACTTCAGCCATAGACTATAAGTCAAGATTTCTATTTTCTCAAAATAAGCAACCCATAATATATGAACAACATATATCTAGTTTACAGATGTAGAATATATATACTCACTTAGTAATATATTGTTATTTTTAATAAACATTTATTTCCATTTCCATACATAAAGAAGATTTCATGAGTATATACCTAGATAGTGCTACACAAAATTAATATCTATTAATTTATATCCCATTGTGTACCTACTTCAATCTTTTGAAATTGTTGTGTTGTGTTTTATTTTAGATTGTTTTCGTTAATTAGGGTTTAATATGATTATAGTGATATAAGTTATGTTTGGTGCCTAAGGTACAATATACATCTCATGATAATTATTTTATAATTAAGATAATTATCATAAGATGAGTATCGTATCATAGTCTAACTATATTAAATTACTTTATCAAAACATTGATTATGAAACAAACAATATAATATGTTATCATGAGAGTTGTAATTGTATAGTTAATAAGTAGAGTATGATTCTTTGAATGAACCCTAAGGGTAATGTGATAATTTTACTCAGAATGGTGACTTTTACTTTTGTTCTTACAAAAGTGGAATTACTTTTTTGTTTTACTTGACCACATGCAGACATATCTCTGAAATGGTGGAGGTATTTTATGTTCTTTTATTATATTAATTGATTAATTGATGCCTTTATATTGGTAAAAGAACTTTGAAAAATTAGTGTGGTGTTTGGCATTAATCTATATATAATATAAGTTAAGTTAATCAAAGAAGCAAAAAGTTGGAAACTTTGCATAATTATTGAGCCAAAACTTCATTAAGTGTTATTTATATTCATGCATTTATTACTAGTTTACAAATTCTAATATACCTATAACATCATCACTTTAATTCAAAGGGTGATATAGTAATTTAGTATATAAATAAAATAAAAAATCTATGTTTTTCTTTGGAGAAATTTGTTCAAATTTGTGATACAACTAATTTATTATTCAAACTTTTACTCACCACAGTTTGAATAATAAATAAACAAAGCATTAAAACTTACACAAACTTAATTAGGCTAAATATGATAATTAGTTTGGCATAATTCAAACATGTAAAGAAAGCTAAACTAGTAATGTACTACTCTAATGTAGGAATTCTGCAACCAAAAAAGGATGGAATGAAGAAAAAGATTAATGCAAAAGTAGTCTAAACAGTTCATAATAAGAATATGAATCCTCATCTGCCTACATATTATGTCCAATCCGAATTCATTTTCAGGTAAGAATCTTCAGTTATTAACAGGAAACACGAGCAACCGTTTCAAGAACTTCTGTTCCAACTGATGCCATCGAGCTCTCTTCCTCGTTTTTAGCTATATATATCTGCAGCAATGAGTTGAAATCACCAAATAGAAATGAAATTTGGCAAGCAAATGTGAATGGCAATGAGAACTTCAGAGCATGATCTACTATTATATACATCTTCAACTGAATAAGAAATATATGCAAAGCGAATACTGGGAATAAATATACTGGCAATTCAACACCATTTAAACTCAATCCAGTAACCGAATGCTGAGATCAATATAATCAGCATGGTGTTAATATATGTTCTATTGTCCACTGCCTTTTGTGCAGAAAGTCATTCTCTGAAAGAGATGAACCTATAGAGTGTAAAACTGTTTCTAAAGAGCTAACACAGACCGTCGAACCAATACTATACATATCATGGGAATCCCTAGTCAAGTTGTGGCTAATCGAGGGTCTATTATAGATAAATCACCTTGCACAATGGAAGAAGCAAGCAGGTTGGGATAGGTGGACTGGAAAATGTTTATATAAGTAAGACTTAAGAGACAATCTTGCCATATCCAACATGCAAAATAGGACTATCAAGGATTGAGTATGTGTCTCCATAACAACCATTGGAGATAGATATGCAGATTCTTAAAAAAATTTCACATAAAGTTGCAAACATAACATTACAGCATGAATATATAGAAGTGACACCATGTCTTCACTACAGGCATTCTCCAATGCACCACAACGATATCGTGTCAGATCAGCTCCAATCAGGCAACTCAGAAGCAAAAGTGGCACTCTAAGGTTCTATAAATCCTAAGGCATGCACACCTAAAAATATATACAGGTTTGCTTATGTGTGGATAAGCGTAGAATCTCATTTATGGTCTCTATTTCAGATGAATGTATGTAATCATGAAAAATGGAGTTCACTTAATCTTCTCCTCTCTATAGTTCCATCCGCTGTTACTGTCATATACATTGAAAAAGAGACTAATTAAGCATAGATGTAATGGATTCTCAATTTATGGTAGTAGGTAGATACAGAGAAGGGGAGAAACAGGAATCAAAAGAATATAAAGAAGGGAAAGTGAATAGATATCTATCAACTATGATAGGTAAACACTTCACAGAAAGAAAAAAGAGAAAAACTTTAACCACATCAAAATCCACAAATACGATACCATTGTTATCAAGAGAAACAATATCACCATTCACAACATCCACGATCCTTTACAACCACAAGCAGGTTTCTTAAACATTAGTCAACTCAACTCAATGTTCCTGTTACTCATCAATCCACTATCATAAACTTCTACCCAATACCATCTAAGAAACATAAGCAACTAGAAGAAAAGCAAAGTAAATTGGGAAGACACAAGAAAACCACAACTCCAGTAAACAAATGTGATCTTGACTTAACAAAGTTGTCAATCTATAATAAAATGGACTTCATAAATGCAGCCTTATTGTTAATAACTCTCGAAGTAATAAAGAAAAACATCGTGCTCAGATTTTAATATCAACAATGGAAAAACATGAAAAGAAAAACACATGATACTTGAAGGAAAAATCGAAAATTTAAACAGGCAATAATATACCATCAGAAGACCCAGATCGCTTGGCCCGCTTGATCTTCTCTAGCTGCACCTGCGTATCCATGAACAACCGCATTCTCTGAACCTCCAAATCTTTGGCGAATTGCATCCTCTGCTTCTCCAACTCCACCATCTGCTTCTGTTTCATACTCTCCACCTTCTCGTATACCTCCCCAAACCTCTCTATCGCCTTGGCCAGCATCCTCATTCCCTTGCCCCCTTCCTCATCCTCCTCCGACCCTCTACCCTCACTCCTTTCACTTTCCGATTCCACCTCCTCCTCCTCCGCGTCCCCATCATTCTCTGCCGCCGCCGCCGCAGCAGCCATCGCCGAGTAATTCCTCCGGAAGTCCGACCCGTCAAACGCCGGCGACGGCAAGGGCCTCTTCTGAGGAAAAACCATCGGCGTAATCATCGCCGGCGTCAGAGGCTTCCGGTACGACAAAGGGACGGCCATCGGCGGCGAGGATTGCCGCGAATGCAACGTCTCCGTCGCCGTCACCGCGGCGGTGACCTTGCTCTGATGCTTGAGGAAATTAGATCCGATTAGGGGATCCAAGCGCGAAAAGAAGGGCCAGGATGACGTCACGACACCGTTGGAGGCGGCGATCTTTGCCCTCTCGGTCTTATACTTCTTCTTCAGAGTATCAATCCGGTTCTTACACTGAACGTCGGTGCGGCGCGTCTTCTTCGTGTGGCCGTGGCGCGCGTTCACAGCGTCGGCCACCTCCAGCCAATCCTTCTGTCGCAGATTCCCTCTGTTCAGGTCCATGTAGCGGCGGCCCCACGCCTCCACAAGAGTCGACGTGGCCTCCTCCGTCCAGCAATCCTCCCGGCCCGGAGGCAGCCGCGACGACGGAGGCGGCGGCTGAGACATCGACGATTCGGTCAAATCACCCATAAGAAACGCAGATTAACGAAGCGAGCAATAATTGAGTAGAGAGAAAAAGAATGAGCGGCGGTGAAGATAGAGAGGTGGAAAGTAGGTAAAGATAAAACTAAGTGCGGCAATGGAGGAGGGCGCCGGATACCGAAAGCGCGTGAGGAGATGGTACTTGCGTGTGGGGGTAGTCGCCGGGCGCGTGGGTTTAACGTACACGCGATTTCGGCAACCATTCTTTCTTTTCCCTCTTTTTTTTTTCATTTTTTTTTCTTTTAAAATAAGCCTTCATTGTTTCTTCTGATTTCTATCCGATATCGATGGTAAATTCTTATTGTTTAAAGAATTACATAATTTTTTAATTTACCGATATATTAATTTTTATTTTATTTTTTAATTCCCCTAATAATGGACGTCTATTTAATAAAAGAGAATCCTAACATTTTATAAAATAATTTATTAAATAAAAAATACTTAAAATAAAACTATTAATTTAAATACATAATTTATAAATTGAAGAAAACAAAGATAAAATTTTGACATGAGCATAGCAACAATTGCCGGTCAGGGAGCTAGTGCCTTCAAACATGGAATTGCTATATCATTTTCTTTCACCATATCATGACAATTTTTAATAAAAAAATATTTAAAAAAAATAATAAGTGAGAAATGAGGTAATTTTTCTAGTAATTTTTAAAATATAATTCATCTCTCGTCTTAATTGTTTCATTTAATTATAATAATATATTTATTTAAATATAATATGGTACAATTGAAGTAGAAATGAGAGAGTAATAATTTTATATAATGAATAAGAAAAAAATTAAAAAAATAGATTTCGTATATTAACTAATCGGATACAGCGCCTAATATTCAACTACGAACACATTTCAAACATTTACTATCCGAATTATTCAAAGTTTAATATCAAATAAATAATCCTAAGACTTAATATTAAATTAGATTTAAAATAATTTATAATCATATCTATAATAAAAATACTATCCAAACTAGTAATAAAAAAATATAGAGGAGCATTTTCAAAGGAATCCCAAAGCACAAGCAACAAAATTAAATATTTCTTTATACAAATCCTAATTCACAAAACCCAAATACTTATGTACAAACTAATCTAAATCAAGAAACCAACACCAAAACAAGCAAATAGGTTGTTTTTGAGCAATAAATTTTCACTTCTCAAACCCTTCTTTCATATAACAAGGCTACTATTACTATATATTAATAATAAACACTATTTAAGGATCGATTAAATTAACCAAAAAAGGAAGAAAAAAGAAGATAAAATATCAAACAGCTGACGTGACCGCCTCGGAAATGCTCTCCAAGTGGGGGCGCCAGACGCCGACACGGCCGCGCCGCCGCTCCCTCTGCGACGATATCTTCTCCGATAGGATCTCGCTCAAGTAGCGATCGGAGATGAGGAGATTCGCCATCGAGAGGCTGCACCCGGTCTTCTCCGTCTCCGTTCTGTTCGCGGCGGAATCCCTACGCTTCCTCTTCGATCGCGGTTTCTCCGGCGGCGGCGGGAGCGGCATGAGGAAGTAGATCTTGCCGCGCTTGAGCTGGGCCTCCGGCGGAACGACGACGATCCTGGGGCACATGCCGGAGTACTCCGACGGCGAGGAGGGCTTCTTGAGGACGTGCTTGGGGTGGAGCTTCATGATCTCCGCCGCCGTGACGGCGGCGCTGATCTCCTCCACGCGGCCGTTGGTGTGCACGATTCTGATGACGTCGAGCGCGCCGCACGGTAGAATGCAAGATATGCAGCACCTGATCGCTCTCTTCATGACTGCAGATTTAGTGATGATCTTCTTCTTCCTTCTCCTAACCTCTCTCTCTCATTAGTTGCAGAGAGATAGAGAGAGTGAGAGAGAATTTATTTCTCTTTTAAATTCTTTCTTTATATGTATTTGTCACAAAAGGGACATTGCAAGTGCACCACTTTCACTTGTACAATTAAATATATAAAAATATGTATCTAAATAAATTTCAACATTATTTTATAAAATTATAAAAACTTATATACAGATTGTTATATTAATTAGTCATGAACACGTTAACTAGTGTCTATGGCAGACGACGGAACTGTCATATATATATATGTATGTGTACGAAGATATTGTGTTATTTGTAATTAAATTGGTTCAAAATTGCTGGAAATTCATTATGAAGATTATTTGAAATTAATTTTGGCATAAGAGAATGGTATAGGGCAAAATTCTATATGTGTATCTTGGTTTCATGACGAATCAATCTTTATTATCAACAATTTATTTCAATATACGTGTATAATAACACGTTATTGTATATACAAATTGTTGTATATTGTCATTAGAATTTTAGATACGATGAAAGAAAAGAAAGAAATTGGGGGCAGATGTTTATTTGTTGTATGCTTTTGTACTTTTTTGTTGTATTCCTTTCCCTTTGGAATTTTTCATTGTTTGTATTGTGTGAGTACTACTTGGTTGAAAGGAAATCCATGGCATAAATTAATAATTGCACTTAAATTTTGTACTTTGCCTTTTATATCTATCATTCGTAAGATTAAATTGAAGATGTTTCGAATATTAAATCTTGAATTATAGTCATGTCATGTTATTTTAATAGTAATACAATATAATGTGTCACACGATTAGATAATATATAATCTGATTTGGAAAGTTGGGCACTTATGGTTGCACATGACATGTTGAGCCATGATTGGTACTTGCCAAACCCTACCAATGACAGCAAAGCTCAAATCCCATTGAGAACACGTAAGTGCGTGATATATCCGATGATAAAATAGTATCGTATTTGTTATAAAAAAAATTATAAAAGCAAGAATTGGGTATCTATATGGTCTACATATGTGTGATCACATGATTTATTGAAATTGAAATTTCTTGATCACTCTCTTGCTGATAATGAAGGAGAATTTAAATGTAATGTAGAATGAGTAGGAAAAGGGGTAGTTTGATTTTATTACATATATGTTATAGATCTCTTTGGAGATAGATCTTCTTTTGAAAGTGGTTAGATCTTTGGAGATAGATCTTCTTTATTTGGTGGGTTTTAGACTTGTCAAATCCTTTTGACTTATCCCAACTCAATTTCTTGAGCTATTAATTAATGTGTAAAAATATCATATACATATGATAATTGAAGATGTGTGATAAAAAGATGATATCATACACATTATCTTAGAGCCAACCAGTCTATCTTTGGAATAAAAATATATTTGATTGTAAATTCTGATATGACATATATATCTACACAGAACAATTAATAATTCAAAATACATACTCTCATAATCCATTTTCTCTTGGGAGAATTTCTTCAACCAATCCTGTCAAATAAATAATTTTGATTTATTTTTCAATGTAAAGTGAAGTTCAAAACTTCAAAGAAAGAAATTCAAAAGTTGTATGATGACACATAGAAAATGGGTGTACATGACAAATCCAAAGAACTTGCTAGATGATTGATTTAATGTATATCACAAATTAAAGTGGGCCAATTACAAATGAAAGTAAGATAGCAATAGAAAATTAATTATGTTGATTAAGACTTTAATTATTGTGTAAATTACTTGATTTGGCATAAACTAGTTTAGCTGGAGGAAGCAACCTAAAATTGAAATCATGGTGCAACAATTGACACATTTATTAAATAATAATACAAAATATTGAATTGTAGTACAAAGTGCACAGGTAGTTTAGGTAGATTAGTCCTTTTAAGTTCCTAACCTACTTCTATCAAATATGTATTATATAATCATCAATATATTGGAGTACATAATTTTGTTTATTTTTTTATGTTTAGCCTGGATTTTATTTTATTTTTGAAAATTCTAGATAAAATTACTTTATTAGGCTTGAAATTTGTATTAAAACTGCCACCTATTGAATAATTAGGCTAAAATTGTGTATTGTACCTATGATACTATTTATAGGAATTAAGGATGATTTTAATATTTGAAATGATGAAATTCAAGACTAAAATTATATATTTGTTTTTTAAATATGTATGTGTGTGTGTGTGGTTAGGTCAAATCACAGAATCATTTAAAGATTATTTGAAGATTAATGAATATGAAATGTGATCGTGGTATGTCTCCAAAGTCAATTATTGAATAGAAAGAGATGTGTATGTTTGGATATATGCATAGTATTTAATTTTCTGCAATCATCACAAACAAAACTCAATTTATTATAATTCCATAGTATATTTAAAATTTTACATTTTAAGGTTATATTATTTTCTTAATTGATAGGCTAAGTATCCAAACTATACATTGTTAATCATGCATGGTACTTCACATTATTACTTTATCACGCGATGTGAGATTAGATTTCATTCTGCATCGCTTTTGATTAGTAATTATTTTCTTTTTGTATATTTCTTAAATCTTGAAGTAAAAATGAATTATTTGCAAGTATATTATTGTGAGAATTAATATGAGATGGGATGGTTAATTAATAGATCTTGAGCTGAGTAAAAGGAAATAAAAGAAAACGAGAAGAATATGTGGGCTTGTTAAATTATTGGGCCTAAACTCTTCATGCATGATCGGCCCAACTACACAAACAAAAATCGAAACACATCTGCTTAACTTTATATTTCATACGTGTTCGCACTTTGTCATTTTAGTCTGTTCATCAAGTTTATTCCCACTTTTTTTTTTTTAGCAACTCTTTTCCACTCACTACACTTTGATATGAGTTTCATTATTCACTCACAATACATTACACATCATCTAACTCATCTAACTTTTTGTGGGTCACATTCTCCACTCACTACACTTTACATTTTACCAACAAAAGTCAACTCATTTTACTAATACCCGTACCAGATCAAAATGAGAAAAATATTGGTGGACGGAGGGAGTATTATATATATATTCCTGCCTTCTCATTACTAAAGACCCATTTACTTTATATATACACAAAGCTCAAGAAACATTCAATATTTGTCTATCGCACAAAACCCAAAAAAATGTTCCATGTGCAAATGCTTACTTAATAAGGAAATGAATCATTAATCATTATTAATGGGACTTTCCAAAATAGAAAATGAGTCGTTTTAATGAGAACAGATGTACTATATTTTAAATATCACAAATATATATATATATATATTCATTTTCTTAATTCAAAATATATCTACTAAATTTTATCTACTAAATTTATATTACTAAGTATAAAATAATTAATATGAGATAAGATATGATATGTCACAACAAACAAGCCTTGACACGTACTCGTGTTTTTTGTTTGGATTCAACTTTCGTGCATGGAATTAATATTTTTTGTATATTTAGACTGGTGTTTGATTGGAATCAGGGTGCTTAGACTAGATTCAGATCCACAGGAAAAAACCCATGCAGTAAAATCACACACACACACTAGATCCTCGTGCTATCACGTGAAATCTTTGTATACACACACACAGAATCGACTATGAATATGGTAGTATAATAAGACATCACGTTTCCAAGTTATGATTCCTGAAAACTAGATTTGGAATATTTGAAGCTCCCTCAGTTTAGTGCTGTCTGAAATAAGGATGCTGCCACGCGGCCATGCACGTGCCCCTTTCATGTGGTTTGGATGCAGCCACGTAGGAGCACAATTTCCATGATGACCTCCTGCGCCACGTCTACTTTCTCTCTGCATCATCTTCTTGTGCAGATTATCATGCTATTTCAGTTCATAATGATGACGTGTCTATATGTATAAACTCCATTTGCTATTTATGTATGAATATAGTCTCATTACATGACAAGATTCAAGTTCCAAGAAACACAAAGTTAATCAAGTCTAGCTCATTGCAGACTTTTTGTTTGATGATCCAGCCCATGTTGCATGCAAGGCGACATTTCCAGATGCATAACCCTCACCTTCATATATAAAATATAGTGTTACATTCCAAAAATAACAAAGAAAGAGCAAATTAAGTAAAAACACTTGTTATAGCATATCTTAAACTAGATAGAGATTGGTACATATATTTATATATATGTATATAGACAACAAAAATTAATAATCCACTGCCTCAATTTTTTCTGCACAAAAATCCTTAAAATTATTTTTTACTTTTAATTGTTGAATTAAATAAATAGATCAATATGTAATTTGATAATTTTTTGAATTTTTGAATTTTATTATATTTAAATATATGGGTTTATTTCAAATTAATTACTAGCAAATTCAAGAGTATGAGTCATGACATAGGAATTTTTGGAATATATACATAAATAATGCCAATCCCTTTCTCTTTACACAATCTTCTTTTCTTTATATAGTTTTTTCTTTTTTTAAAGCAACACATTAAATTAAGTGGATTTTTTTCAATCGGATTGCAGAAGCAGACAAAAATGAAGAACGAATTTCGATAAAGCCACTTACTATTTATAGCAACCACCACCACTTTTTAAGACGACGGCACCTCTAATGGCGGCGGCTTCAACTATAATAAAAACCCACTTCACAAACATGCAACAAAGCAAACGAAACCCACAAGAAATCACCCAAACCATGATGAAAACCCTCCACCACGCGCCGCCGCCCTCCCCCCACCACTGCGGTTCCGTTATCATCCACGCGCCGCCGCTCTCCCCCCGCCAGTGCGGCTCCGTCGTCACCCAACTCATCCACGCGCCGCTGCCGCTCGTGTGGTCCGTCGTCCGCAAATTCGACGTGCCGCAGTCGTACAAGCGCTTCGTCAAGCACTGCGGCCTCCGCTCCGGAGACGGCGGCGCCGGCAGCGTGAGGGAGCTGACGGTGGTGTCGGGACTGCCGGCGGAGCGCAGCACCGAGCGCCTAGACCGCCTCGACGACGACTCCCACGTGATGGTGGTCAGCATAATTGGCGGCGATCACAAGCTCGTCAACTACCGCTCCACCACCACCCTGCATGAAGGCGGCGGCGGCGGAGAGACGGTGGTGACGGAGTCGTACGTGGTGGACATCCCGCCGGACAGCTGCGAGGCCGACACGTGCTTGTTCGCGGAGACTATCATCGGCTGCAATCTCAAGTCTCTTGCTAAGGTTACCGAGAAAATGGCGCGTTAGAATCGGATATTGAGCTTAATTCCTCCTAATTCTAAACCCTAATTTCTAAAAGGTATTTCATCCTACGAATTAAGTCCATTTTTCGACTATGGTGGTGATATTTTTTAATGCTACTCTACATTTTTTTTAAATATTCACGACGATATTTGAATAATAATGGATGAAAGAATGACATACCTAAATAAAATATCTAAATTATAAGTATTAATAATTATGTGTTGTTTTAGGGTTTTTCGAGTCATCTTGGCTCTTGGTGTCTTTTTTTTTTTTTTTTTTTTTTTTTTTTCTCTTGGTAGTTGGTTATTGATCAAGGCCTAGTGTTCAATTTCATGTAATATGGTTTTAGTTCATTTTACTTTATTGTGTGTGCTTGTAATGGCATGCATATATAAAGTCAAATAAAAAGATAGCAATATAAATATGAATAAAGGGTCTTTTTGGACTTCACTCGTGGTGTGCTTTGTAACATCAAATGATGCGCCTTGTTAATTATATATGGTATTTGCTTAATGTTTTTTTATTAATAATGTTGTTGAGTTTCAATTTGTGTAATTGTGAATTGATTTTTACGTTTTATTTGAAAAAACATAAATATATTTAGCCAAAATCCAAAAGTTCACATACATTTCACTAATATGATTAAATTTTTTTCATTTTTTAATTATATGAAATGGATTTACGATTTTTGAGAAATGAAATGGAAATCTGTTATATAATGAACATGGTAAAGGTTCCTTAGAAGCAAAGGAAAGCTCGATTATTTTGTTTGTATATGCGTCACATTATTTATTTATTGCTATACGATACACTTGTTTAAAAATAAACTTAAATAACGTCCTCTTAATATATAATACATAATCTCTATTCAAAATTCAAATAAACTATACCGGTTACTTGCTTTTAAGATAATAATTATTTTTTATATAGTAATTAAACTATTCAATTAAAAATTCAAATAAACTAAGACATTTCGATGTACTATAAAGAAACAGCCCAATTTGCAGGCTGAGTGTAAGTACCCAATTCTGGAAAATGATAAAGCTTTTCACGTTAAAAATTGGAATAAAGGTATAGAGTAGGAAAACTATCAAATTAGAGATCAATTTATCAAGTAAAATATAGATGGATAAAAATAACATATATTAATTTAATAATTTCCTTTTACTATTAGATTAATAAAACATGACAAACCATATAATATTCCATCCACTAGACCCGATATTTGAAAATGATTTAACATATTACGTAAAGAAATACATAAAAATAATAAAATTTTATTAAATTACACACATATTTATCGTTTTAAATTTTTATTTCAATAAAATAAAATTGTACAGCCATTTATGAACTGTAAATAAAAAACAATAGCAATAAACTATATAGCTTAGAGGCAAGCACGAAGCGTTGATAATAAAGAGGTTGTGGGACCCGGTCAACGTGTGTAAGAGTGGGCCCCACACCTAGTTGTAAAGGGGCAACTCGTCGCCGCGGAAAAAAAAAACCGGTTTCGCTTCTCTTCTTCTTCTTTACGGTTATGGTTGGGTTTTTATATACTATTTGGAGATATATCGTTGATGTATGGAAATTATCAAAAAATTTATTTGTGGAATCTTTAATACCATTAGGATTAGAATCCAACCGATGTAAGAAATATATTGGAAAAAGGGAATGGTTATAAAAAGAAAAGCGATCCAAATGAAGAAAAAATCATGCAAAAATAGGAGAACTCAACAATGAAGAATTCCCAAAATAAATAAAATAAAGAAAAAGAAAATAAAGAAAAAGGAGGAATGGCTGGTGGAGGGAGGGGGCGTAAGCGTAAGGGAGAAAGAATGAACGAAAACAAACTTTTGTTTTTCTTTCGAGAGAGAAAACAAGAGAGAGAAAGATTTTCACCACTTCCCTTCTCTGAAGGTCGAAGAGAGTTTCAACCTCTGAGATCATCCTGAAAAGGGTAGTCAAGAAAATCACCCGCCATTTCCAAGTAATTCCTTCCCTTTTCATGTTTCTGTTTCTCTATTTACATTCTTCTTGGAATATTTGGATTTGCTGTTTTGAGAAGCTTGAATTTATTAAGTTCATTAAGAATTTGTTGCGCCAAATTTTGTAGTGAATGCATTTGCATTTCATGCCCCGTTCCTGTTTGATGGATTGCTTGTTAGAAAAGGTTGTTCTTTGAAAAGGGTTGTGGAGTATAGAATGATCTTTTTTATGTGCGTGTTCAGCAATGATTGTCATTGATTATGTTAATTGTTATGTATATATGTTTTTGTTTTCAGCTAAAGATTGAATCTTGGAGACAATTTAGCCAGGTTATGCCGTTGTTCGTCAATACGGAGGTACAACAGAACAGCCCTTTAAGAAATAGATGAAGAGCAGAGAACCCAATGTGGGTAAATAATCTAAAAAGGGGGCTTTATATAGATGGTCTAAAGTTTTCATGTTAGAAGAAGATGAAAAACTTAGCTCATTAGCTTGCAGTTGCATATTTGTGGTAATTCTTGATTTAGTGTGGTGAGGAAATACTGATCTTGGTTGTGAGGTTACTCTTGTCCGAGTAATTCAGTATTGCTTGTCCGAGTAATTCAGTATTGCTCGGAGGCGATTTTACGGACTAAAAAGAGCTGCCGTTTCGTGTGTTTTGTTGCTTAGAGTCCTGGCTGTTGGCAGAGGAAACTGCCTCCACCACCATAACGAATGGTTCAGCAAGCAATGAGCGGTAGATGGACCGCTTGTGGAGCTCAGTTGTTTTGTTTCGCATTTTTGGTTCTTGTAGTGAGAATTCATGGCTTGTCTTCCCTCAATCACGAAGGTAACAGGGGATTTTCTTTAGGACTAATGCTCTTTTCGACCCCCAGCGTTCTCTTGAGTTTTGATTGTGTTACGATGATGAACTGGAGTTTCAGGATACGCGTTGCTGCAGTTCCGCGCTAAGGTGAATTTGGACCCCTCTGATGCTTTAGCGAATTGGAACCCTTATGACTGTAGCCCGTGCAATTGGTCAGGCGTTCATTGTTTGGATGGTGAAGTGCATATGCTGTAAGTCCCTATCGTACCATCTCGTTGTCTCAGACTCGTTGCCAGTTTAGTTTTTGTAAGATTTCACATGTTTTATGATTCTTAATCTTTTCGTAGGGATCTAAACGGACGAGACTTGGTAGGAGTGTTGGTGCCGGAGCTTGGAAGTCTCTCTCATTTAAGAGTACTGTGAGTTTCAACTCTGTTTATGCTCATTGAGAACATGTAGTTCTGTAATTATGCGATTCTCGAGTTTCTGTTACGATCTTGAGGCTGATTTAGTTATCAAGTAGAATGGATGATTTATGCTAAAAGGTTGTAAAGATTCTTGGTTGATATCCTCGTATTCTGTCTCAATTGTTAGTGACCTATCGAGGAACCGTCTCTCTGGCACCATTCCTCGTGAGCTTGGACAGCTTACTATGTTGGAAGTCTTGGACTTGAGGAACAACAAGTTTACCGGAACCGTTCCGGCTGAATTGGGACGCTTACATTCCCTAAAACGTTTGTATGTACACGCTTCTCTTTGTCTTGTATTTAAGTCGTTTCGATCCGTTTTATTCACCTAGACTATATCATCCAGGTTGCTATGCAATAATAGTTTCGAAGGACGCATTCCTTTCGAGATTGGAAAACGTGGTTTGCTAAGTGATGTTCACTGCAATGAAATGCATGCAGCCTCTGCTGGAGTTGGCTGCATGAACAGAAAATTCGGACGCTGGTGAGAGAACCCGACTCCCTAGTTCCAACATGTGAAGATTATCGTATTCGTCTTCTAATACAAAACTCTTGAACAGCACTTGGCAGAGTGTTTTGGAACAATCGCCTAAATCAAGATCCTTCGACGGACCAGCTAGAGGGACGATAATTCATTACCTCAATCTGTTTCGACTGTAAGTGATCGTAAATCTGTATAAATGTATCACTTATGCTGGTTTTATCTTCTTCGTACTAAACTTTGATTCATGAATGCCGTAATTCATCATGGTTCAGGTTTGGAAGTGAATCATTACATAATCAGCCTAACGATTGTGCCAACGATCTAGTAGGTAAGCGAAGATCCCGTGTTTTTTGGAATGATTCGCGTAATTCATTCATTAACTTTATCTATCTATCTGTCTGTCTGTCTGCCTGCCTATCTATCTATCTATCTATCTATCTATCTATCTATATGTCTATCGGAGTCAGCTGCTGCGAGATGGAATGTAAACGACCAAACCAACAAACGACGTAAGCTAGTTGAGCAGTCGAGTAATCTTGTTGCCATTCCCCCCAAAGTCGAGAATCCCATTCAACTGCAATCTCTCAGTGCCATTCCTAGCAGAAGCAGCGGGTCGTTTCCTGCTGTTCCAAACGCTAAGAAACTGTCTCCTCCTCCTGCCTCGTCTCCTCCTTCAGTCTCTCAACCCACTCGTGGAAAATCTGGGCACTCCCTGAAGTTCCTTCTTGGGTTCTCGATCTTGATCATCTTGCTCGTTGTTGCCTCAGTCATGTTCGTCATGTGCAGAAGCAAAGCTGCAAAGACCATTGTTCCTTGGAAGACTGGATTGAGTGGACAGTTGCAGAAGGCATTTGTTACAGGTATAATGCCTCTTCAACGAGTTTTCAATATCTTAGCTTTGCTTGCAACAAAATCTTTCTATGCAACGGTGTATTGAAACGAACGTGCTTTGTCATTAGGCGTTCCGAAGCTGAACAGACCGGAGCTAGAAACCGCATGCGAGGATTTCAGCAATATTATCACGGCCCAAGACGGTATAGCCACGGTGTATAAGGGAACCCTCTCAAGTGGAGTTGAGATCTCCGTTGCTTCCACTGCCATAGTCGCTCTCAAGGACTGGTCGAAACGTTCCGAGTCAGTATTCAGGAAGAAGGTAAGCGGATACTCTAGAATGTATTGTTTCGTATAAGTGCTCGTCTCCAAAAACCGATACCGTTCCAAATTTTCAGATTGATTCCTTGTCGCGGCTGAACCACAAAAATTTCCTTAATCTCATCGGTTACTGCGAGGAGGAGAATCCCTTTACACGAATGATGGTTTTCGAATATGCCCCGAACGGATCCCTTTTCGAGCATTTGCACGGTAAGATTTAAATGGCAGTGAAAGCCTCACACGCGATGCATTTTCTTACACAAGTCGTGCCTTTTCGTCGTGTTTTAACAGCGTTGCATCTGTTGTTTTACGTTCTTCTCAGTTCAAGAACTCGAACACCTTGATTGGAGTTCGAGGATGCGGATCATCATGGGAACGGCTTATTGCCTTCAACACATGCATGAACTCAATCCACCAATCCCTCACTTCAACCTCACTTCCAAGGAGATACTTCTAACCGAAGACTATGCTGCTAAAGTAAGTTGACTTTCGTAACGAGCTCGATCCTATGCATGAAAATAGAAAAAAACCCGGTACGAAGAAGGATATGCGTCTCTAACCCTTTACTGGAACGGTAAAATCACCGTTCCAGATTGCAGATGTTGGGTTTTGGCAAGAACTCGTAGCCAAGTCGAAGAGCCCTACAGAAGGCGAGTCGGAGCACTCCGAACTGCCCCCTCTCGCTGACGTCGAAACGAACGTTTACAGCTTCGGAATCGTGATGCTGGAAACTATATCCGGGAAGCTTCCTTATTCCGACGAGCAAGGGCTTCTCATGAATTGGGTTCGTCTCCTTACATCATTTACTACTCCCTCCGTCCTAGTAAGCATGACATACGTTTTATTCATTTGAGTGTATTATAATAATAAACTGTATCAAGCTTACCGGGACAGAGGGGTACAATGCATGATCTTCTTGATTATTCGAAGAATTAGATGATCGATCGTGAGAACTTTTGCAGGCGGCACCGTTGTTGAACGATAGGAAGAACTTCGGCAGCTTGGTCGACCCGACATTGAAGAACTTCAAGGAAAACGAGCTCGAGATCGTGTGCGAGGTGATCCAATGTTGCGTGCAGCAAGACTCGCACAAACGGCCTTCGATGAGGGAAGTGCTTCAAATGTTGAGACAAGTGATCGAGATATCACCGGAAATGGCGATGCCGAGGCTGTCCCCGCTGTGGTGGGCCGAGCTCGAGATCTTGTCGGCAGAGGCGGCTTGAGTTTTTTTCCTTTTCCGGCAGCAGCATTGCATTGTGTAAAAGGCAACTGAGCGCCACAGACGGCTCCTCTTTTACTTTGATTCATTCAATTATGATATTCTTATGATTCACATTATTTTATTCTTTTCTATATAGATATATAACAATATTCTTGGAATTATGTATGTATTGTAATTTTTGATTGCGATGTATGTAAGAGTTGGAGATTGGAGATTTGAATCATATGATGAATATTATAAATGTTGTTTATAAATTGAGCTCAAGGATTAATTGTTATTGCATTTTGCAATGATTCTTAATTTCAGTTAATGGATCGATATTGGTGGAAATTTTATTGATTGATTTATTTTTTCTCTCTTGTACAAGTTATTAATGGTTATATGTTAGTTTTTCATTATTAATTTTAAACCAATATTAATCATTCTATATGTATATGAGCACAAGATCTTACTTCTTACAATAATTAGGATATAAAATTATTATTGATAAAAAAAATCATATTTTACATGAAAAATCATATAATTATATTACAAAAAATAGATAAAATTGTGATATATCTAATATAAAGATACTCATGCAATTTATATGTTTAAATTATATAATATTTGAAAATTATATTTAATTAACCATACCTTTATTTTTATCAAATCAATATATATATCGATCTTTGTGCTAGAATAATTCATAATATTTTGATATACAGTATACTCCTTCTCTCCTGTTACAGTTCACCCAATAATCAATCAAGAGTTCATAATTTTGATCGAATAGACTCAATTATAATGGGACGGAAGAAATAATATTTATGTCGATTATAAATTCATATTATAATATATCGCTGGTCATGTTTACATATAGGGATGAGCATTTGGTACAAAATCGAATCAAACCAAATTATAATTCAGAATTGAAAAAAAATAACCAAATTAAAATAAAAAACCAAATTAACCAAACCAAAATAACTAAAATTATTTCGGTTTGGTTGGGGTTAGTTCGGTTTATCTAAATATTTTATTTAGTAACTAATTTTGTTCAATTTTAAAAATAATTAACTATTATAATATAATCACATATATACTTAATAATTTTTATGTACTAAAAAAATGGATTAAGTTTAACTTTAAAAAGTCTAAAATTAAAATTTATAATAAAAAATTGTAAATGTAACTTCAGTATTTTCCAAATTTGAAAGAATAACAATTATTATAAAATTTATTGAATATAATTCTATTTATTGTAAATCTAAAAAAAATATTGAAGTATTACATTTAATTTTCTACATAATATTTAATATTTTGAAATATAAGATAAGATATAATTAAAAAGAAAATAAAAATATATATGATAAAATAAACTTATTTAATAAAAATAAAAATATATTATAATACTAATAAAGTAATTTGAATTTTCGGATTTTTCGGTTTGATTTTGGATTAATCCGAACCAAATCAAATTAAAATTCGGATCAAAAAATAAAATCAAAGCAAACCAAAAAACGAAAATAACAAAACCAAATTTAATATTTCGATTTGGTTTAATTTGATTTTCAAATTTAATTAGTTTTACTGACCCCCAATTACGTATCAAGGGGATTCTGACATGTCCACGAACTAGTTATAAACACAAGATAATGTGCATAAAAAAAGCATTCCATGTTAGGCTTCTATCGAGAACAACGTTAGTCCAATAAATGTGTTGTCCACCAATGGTAACAAACCAACCAATATACCTAATAAATCTGCAAATATTCGTTACACCAAATATTTTTACTATAATTACTCAACCCTATTCTTGGATTTCCTTTAATAATCCAAAATAAACTCTCAATTCCCATTTCTTTTACTTTCTTTTCAATTTTTTCTTGCAACAAGAATTTCTCCAACCTTGCCTTAATTTGGGTGAAAGGGCAAGGGCTAGCTTTAAGTTCAACCCAACAACAATTTTCTTGTACCTCATTTTCTTTTCTTTTCTTTTCTTTCTCTGTTTCAAAATCCCATTTAATTTGCAAATCCTGTCTCGTTTGGGACACGATATGTTCGTGAACAAACGAACGAGACAGTAACGGGTTGATCTAGTAATTGATTCTTGATTTTCTTAGAAGCAAAACCCTAAAAAATCAAAAATTTAAAAAGTAAGAACAAAACATGGAGAAGAAAGGCAATATATTGATGCACAAATACGAGATCGGGAAGGTCCTAGGGCAAGGAACTTTCGCGAAGGTCCACCACGCCCGGGACCTGAAGACGGGCACGAGCGTCGCCATCAAGGTCATCGACAAGGAGAAGATCACGAAAGTAGGCCTCATTGACCAGATCAAGCGCGAGATCTCGGTCATGAGGCTTGTGAGGCACCCGAACGTCGTACAATTGTACGAGGTTCTGGCTAGCAAGTCGAAGATCTACTTTGTAATGGAGTTTGTGAAGGGCGGCGAGCTCTTCAACAAGGTGGCCAAGGGGCGCCTCAAGGAGGATGCCGGCCGGAAGTACTTCCAACAACTCATCGCGGCGGTGGACTTCTGCCACAGCCGCGGGGTCTACCACCGTGACCTAAAGCCGGAAAACCTCCTACTCGACGAGCACGGGAACCTAAAGGTCACCGACTTCGGGCTCAGCGCCCTAATCGAGAATAACCGCCACGACGGCCTCCTCCACACCACGTGTGGGACCCCTGCCTACGTGGCGCCCGAAGTCATAAATAAGCGAGGATACGACGGCGTAAAGGCCGACATTTGGTCATGTGGCGTCATCCTATTCGTCCTCCTTGCAGGCTACCTTCCCTTTCATGATTCCAACCTAATGGAAATGTACAAGAAGATCAGCAGAGGGGATTTCCGCTGCCCCCATTGGTTCCCACCGGAGGTGAGGAAGCTTCTCTCGAGAATCCTCGATCCACACCCATCTTCAAGAATCACCATATCCAAGATCATGGACAACTCCTGGTTCAAGAAAGGGTTTCAACGAGTGGAATCCTGCATGTTCGAGAATCTCTTCAACGAGGAGGACCCCACCGACTCCATCTTCGAGGTCGTCGACTCCGACTCGGAGTCTTGCTCCTGCAAGAGGAAGAAGAAGGACTACGACCACCGAGCACCATCGACCTCCGACAAGCCGCACTACATGAACGCCTTCGACCTCATCTCGTTGACGCCGGGGTTCGACTTGTCGGGGCTGTTCGAGGACGAGTGCAACCACTGCAAGGACCACGCGTGGTTCACGACGAGGGAGGAGCCGTCGCTGGTGGTGTCGAAGCTGGAGGAACTGGCGACGTCGGAGAGCTTCAACGTGAAGAAGAAGGATGGGGTGGTGAAGATGCAAGGGAAGAAGGGGGGGAGGAAAGGGCAGCTGACGATCGACGCCGAGATATTCGAGGTGGCGCCGTCGTTCCACATGGTGGAGGTGAAGAAGAGCTCCGGCGACACCTTGGAGTATGTGAAGTTCTGCGATCAAGAGCTGAGGCCTTCGCTTAAGGATATAATGTGGAGTTGGCAAGGGAGTGGATGAAGAGAAGAATTAGGTTTAGGGCTTTTTGTTGGTGTGTGCATAATTCTATCGATTAATTCCTCCATGTATATGTATAATTGTGGATAATTTGCTTTGTTCGTAAGGTAGATTAATCTCTAGGAGTTCCTCATCAGGGAATATATATATGATGAGTTATTCTGATTCTTGATCGAGTTTTTATGATGTTAACAAGGAGGTAGCTAATTAGAGGGGGGTTCAAAAGAACTGGAATCGACAGAGAATCGTAATCGTCGTCCACGAATTGATTCTAAATTGTAACCACATTGGGGACGGTTTGATTTCGATTTTAAACGTTTGAAAATGTGAACATTTCCTCAAAATTTTCTATTTCAAATTTACAACCTTTATTTCAATTTTATCTCTTATATATATTATATTGAATCATTATTTATACAATCTAATATAATTATGTTTGAACTTGCAAATTTATATAAAAATTTTAAGTTAATTCCAGAAGGAATCGTCACTTCGGAACCAAAATCAGCAGTTTTGATGAATTCAGAACCGTGATAACTATGGTTCGATTACAATTCTAATATAATAAAATCGTAAATCAACAATATAATGGCGGTTCTAATAAGAACTTAAATCATAACCGTTGCAAATTATGTTATGTGAAGGTTTCCAAAAATGTATCATTTCTGACGATTTAGTCCGAAATGAAATCATCTATTGCCTAACAGTGTTGCATTTTTTATTGCATTAATAATATCGTGACATGTGACATGACTAGAGTTCAAGATTTATGATATATGTAAGGAAAATATATAGTTTATATCTGACACCATTATTTATGTCACGTATCATCTTATTGATGTAATATGAAATGTAACACAAATAGACAATAGAGAATCCACATTGAATTTAGTCCAAATCTATACGGCTTGCGTCAAGAAATTTCGGGTCGGGCCAAAAATTAAGTCAGGAAAACGACCCAACATAATTTCAGGGAAGGCTAGATAAAAATTGATGTTTTAACTATCAGGCCCGTCCTGGCCCGACCCGATCGGTCCGGCCCTACGCTCTAACTGTAAGGTAGGTTTAAAGAGTCCCACTTGATGGACAAGTTACATAAGTAGTTGAATGCAGGTTGTCTTGATACACATGATATGTGACATTTCTTGAAAATTACGTATCTTGAAAAAGATGAATAAATTCAAACCCCACATTTCCTGAATTGAGGATAAATCAAGAATTCTGAATTAATTATGGTAGTAGTCTTCGTCGTTCACATGATTACTAATACTATCTCCTAAGCTTCAATGTTTTATTAAGGGAGTTTTTGTAAAATAAATCATGATTTTTTTATTGTTTTTATTATTTTAATCCAATTTTTAAATTTTTGCAAATTAAATTGCAAACTTTCAATTTTATGCGATTAAATTCTTAGTGAAAGTTGATGATTGAATTAATAAAAATTCAAAATTATAAGTGACATAAATTTATGATTTATTTTGTCAAAATCCATTTATTTAAATAATGTTTATTTTCACTATATATATAGGTGTATATCTGTGTATAAAGTAATCAATTACCAAATTATGCATAAAGACAAGTGAATTCATTCCTTCTTGAAAGAATAAAAAACCAACTATATTTTCATATGACTAAACATAGAAACTGTTGTATGGGAGGATGAAAAGTGCAGTTACTCATACTCTATTTCTCATTATGTTCAAAATCTATATGCAGCAGTGTACAGCAAACCAGTGTTTTACTAAAACAGCAAAACAGGTACAGTTCTCATATGAATGAAGATAACATTAGGACATGACCAAAAAGGTAGAATCTTCTTCACTCCTCAAATACTGCCTTAAAGTCCTAATATAGCATTACTAGGAATCATGCTATATCTGCAATCAAGATTACATATGGGATAAGTAATTCCCTAATAAGACAGCATTCAACATTGTATGGAAGTAGATATTTTATTCAATAAACACAATAGAGACAATGGTGTATTAATTCCATTAAGTAAGGATATTCAGAAACTGAGAAACATCTTTGCTCTAGCAAAAAAAAAGACATTATATTAGCTAGTTAAACAAGAAGTGTTTCAAAAACAAAAGAAAACCATCTTCCTCTATTCAGTATCCGAAGGCAAGTAAGAAGAATTGACAACATTTTCTACCATAAGGCTTTGCAACCCAGGTTTCAACTCAGTGTTACAAAAATCCTCGTATTCCTGCCTATCCCCTCCTTTCTTCTTAACCTCGACCACTCTCAAAGAAGGCGTCAGCTCAAATATCTCAGCTGCGATCGTCAACGGCCCCTTCACACCGTTTCTTGACCCCTCCAAACTCACTCTACAATCCTTCTTCCTCACTGCAAAGCTCACAACCTTTGCGATTTCCTCCAGCTTCGATATGATAGTCGAGACCGGTGCCCCTGAAAGAAACCTCGCACCCCCTTCCGACCCCTCCTCAAACAACCCAGTCAGATCAAAACCACGCGAAAAAGAAATGATATCAAACGCATTCAAGCTAGCCGGCCTCGGGAGGGTGGCGATCCTCTTTCGACTCTCCACATCCGCCTCCGACTCGGATAGGGAATGATCAGGCAAAGCAAACTCATCAGCCCCATTCTCACAAGAATCAAGATTGCATAGCTTATCATCCTCGATATAGAATTTGACATGCTTAAACCCCTTCTTGAACCACTTTGACTCCATTATCTCAGGTATGGTTATCCTAGTTTCCGGATTAATGTCAAGCAATCGAGTTAATAAACGAATTAATTCAGGTGAAAACCACCTAGGGCACCTAAATTCACCTTTGTAAATCTTCTTGTACATAAACATAAGGTTTTGGTCGTGGAAAGGTAAGTAGCCAGCCATTAAAACAAACAAGATTACCCCACAGCTCCAGATGTCTACCTTCGCGGCGTCGTAGCCCTTCCTCGCGAGAACCTCCGGCGCTACGTAAGCCGGAGTTCCGCAGAAGGTGTGGAAGAGGCCGTCCTGCTTAATCTGCTCCGGTATCGCGCTCAATCCGAAGTCGGAGACCTTGAGGTTCCCATCCTCGTCGAGGAGGATGTTCTCCGGCTTCAAATCGCGGTGGTAGACGCCGCGGGCGTGGCAGAACGCCACCGCGGAAATCAGCTGCTGGAAGTACTTCCGCGCCACCTCCTCCTTCAGCCGCCCCTTCGCCACCTTGCTGAAGAGCTCGCCGCCCCTCACGAACTCCATCACGAAGAAGATCTTCGATTTCGTGGCCATCACCTCGAACAACTGGACGATGTTCGGGTGGCGCACGCGCCGCAGGATCGAGATCTCGCGCTTGATGTGCGCCATTAAACCGATTTTGAGAATCTTCTCCTTGTCGGTGACCTTGATCGCCACCACCTCCCCCGTCTTCACGTTCCGCGCGTGGTAAACCTTCGCGAAGGTTCCGTGGCCGATGACCTTTCCGACGTCGTATCGCCCTAGCAGCATCCCCTGCAACTCCTTCTGCTTCGGCGATTTGTTTGATGTGCTCGCCGCTCCGGCCATCGATTTGCAGTGACTTTTCCTTCTTCTTCTTCTTCAAATCGCTTTAGCAAGTAACAACTGATTTTCCCAAGCAAGCGCAGCTCGATTGCGAGTTTACTGCTACTGATTCCGATCAGAAACCCTAATTTCGTCAACTGATTCTTCTCCAAGATTGCAGCTTTTACTCCATACGATTGCGTAGTTTTCCGATTGCAGCTTTGTGAGGTCTCAAGAAATCGCTTTAAATTATTTAATTTTTTTTAAAAAAAACAGAGTTTGATGCGATTTAAAAAATTAAAAAAAATATTTATTTATAGAGCAATGATTGTGACGCGGAGCAAAATGATTGGTTCTTAGATAGCCAATCACCCAAATAAAATAAAATGTAAATTTTCTTTTCCTTTTATCTATGAGGAACACTATTCTTTTTAGGCCATTCAAAATTGTACCGACATAAATAATAAATATAATAATAAAAAATTGATCATCTCTACTTAAAATCAATTTTATGATGCCAAGATATTTTTCCATATAAATTTTAATCATGTTTTGAATTTCTTAGAAGAGAGAAACCTTTTCCATTTCTACTACTATGTGCTGCTGGTAATCAATTACACATGAAAGAAAATAATAAAATCCACATAGGAAATAGAAATCTGATCATCTTATCTTATGTTCAAACGCAGCTCAAGCAAAGTTGCAGCAACCAAACTACCTTCATCACCATCCATCACAACTCTGTAAAAATGGTGGGACTTTTGGGAACTGCTGCAATCTTCGCTTCTAGAATCTTCCCTTCTCGTTCTCCCAGTTAATCCTCTTTCTTTCCTCCTCCATCACCAGGTAGATAAAGTTACACTTCGTCAACACACGCAGAGATATACTATTTCTTTACCCTTCTTGAAAATGCTGCTCAAATGGGTTTTGGGATGCTTAAAGATTGAATCTTTCTTATTTTGGTTTAAGGGTTTTGGTTGCCATTTGTAGTGGGGTACTTGATAGGCTGTTTACTCTTTCTTTACCCTATAAGATTTGTGCTGTTTAATTGGTCGTTGTTTCCTTTCTGTTTAATGATGCAGGGGTTAGTTTTGGGAGGCAGTTCCATGGAGGAGCAGGAGTGCCTCAGATCAATAAAGGGCGTTCTCGATTTCGAACGTTGCCACTGAAATTAGTCCTGCTCAAGAACAGGTATCAACACTGAGTTCTTGTTCTTGCATATGTGGTACTTGATTTGATTGTTGTGTTTTGGTTTTACACCCATTGCAGCTTAAAGGATTCAGCAGTAATTAAGCTTATGTACCACTAATGTAATCGAGGGTCTACTTACTTACTCTGCACTTTATTTGAGCTTATGAGGGAAAGAATAGGATAATGCACTTGGTTGAAAGCTTCAAGATTTGTGCAGCTGTGGGTAATGTGTTCATGATATGGCACTTGAGATGAAAGATTTCAAGATGCATGTTTATAGTGTGTTGATGATTGACAAGATGAAAGATTTCAAGTAGATAATGTGGTTATGGAATGTGTTTTTCGAGTGCAGAAACTGGCTTCTTCCAAGGAAAGCCAGAGGCCGGTTTACCCCTTTGCAGCTATAGTTGGACAAGATGAGATGAAACTGTGTCTTCTACTAAATGTGATCGACCCAAAGATAGGAGGATTGATGATAATGGGAGATAGGGAGACCGGGAAATCGACAACCATTAGGTCTTTAGTCGATCTTCTTCCCGAAATCACAGTAGTTTATGGCGATCCCTTCAACTCGGATCCTAAAGACGCAGAGGTCCAGGGCCCTGAGGTCTGGGATAAGGTTATGAGAGGCGAAGAGCTCCCCATGGTCTCGATCAAGATTAACATGGTTGATTTATCCCTAGGTGCAACAGAGGATAGAGTTTGTGGCACGATCGACATTGAGAAGGCGCTAACAGAAGGCGTGAAGGCGTTTGAACCCGGCCTATTAGCGAAGGCGAATAGAGGGATTCTCTATGTTGATGAGGTGAATCTCTTGGATGATCATTTAGTAGATGTTTTGTTAGATTCTGCTGCATCTGGTTGGAACACGGTGGAGAGAGAAGGGATATCGATCTCACATCCGGCCCGTTTCATCCTCATTGGCTCAGGTAATCCCGGAGAGGGAGAGCTTAGGCCACAGCTTCTCGACAGGTTCGGGATGCAAGCACAAGTAGCTAGGGACGGTTGGATGCTGAGCTTCGGGTGAAGATAGTCGAGGAGAGAGCTAGGTTCGACAAGAACCCTAAGGAGTTCCGGAAATCTTACAAAGGGTAGCAAGGGAGGCTTCAAAAACAGATCACCGCTGCTAGGAGCTCCCTTCCGGCCATCTCCATCGATCACGATCTTAGGGTAAAGATCTCGAAGGTATGCGCTGAGCTGAACGTCGATGGGTTGAGGGGCGATATAGTTACGTATAGGGCTGCACGAGCCTTGGTTGCTCTTAAAGGACGAGACGTGGTGACCGTTGAAGATATCGCGACGGTGATTCCTAACTGCTTGAGACATCGGCTTCGTAAGGATCCGTTGGAGTCTATCGACTCCGGTGTGCTCGTGATCGCTATATGGGAGATCAATCAAGCCTTTGTATGTTGATAAGTTGTAAGATTTGTTCATTGAGAATATTTTAAAATCATCCAAATTTTCATTATCAAATATAATGAGAAATGCAACATATTACATGTACACAAAGTAATTAGAAATTGATATATTTGATTAAAGATTTTAATAATTTTTAAATATATAACTTGTACGGAAATCAGCCAAATATTTGGTCTCGTAGCTCAGTTGGTTAGAGCGTTGGTCTTATGAGCCGAAGGTCGCGAGTTCGAAGCCGGAGCTTCATGCCCTACCAAATTTTTTTTTAACTCTGAGTTGACAATATAAAAGAGTGAATTTGGCGTTATAAAAACAGTGCACCCCCTTTGAAAATAAGTGTCGTGTTTGGCCTTAATATCTTAACTTCCTGATTTAGTTAGTGCATGGCTTCTCCTTATTTCCACCATCTTTTTTTTTTACTTTGTAATTCCCATTTCAAATGTAAGATATTGCTCCTAATTGTAAGATGTTAGTGATCAATTTAATTAACCTTCTAAAACAAAAGAAAAAAATGGAGAAAAGAGAAAAAGAAACACATCAAAAGCATAAAATTAAAAGTACCACATGCATGAAAAGCTTACTTTACACTATTTAATCATTGAAATATTGTTTAAAAATGAATAAAAATTAATGTCAAACTTCATCTTTTGACTCGCTTTAAGAAGTGAAATTCGACTCGTTAAAGATTATATTAGAACACTTTCTTAAACCTTTCGAATCAATATTGCTAGATTTGAATTTGATCGAGAAAAATTGGAGCTCAATTCGAAATTCAGTTTCATAACAAATTTATGGTTTTAGTAAATTAATTGTGAATTCAATTATTCTACACCACATACCATGTGATAAAGAGGGAATGAGTTGTCATTTTCTTAAGAAAGACAGTTTGAATTATGAATAGAAATCTTTTTTTTTTTCTTCTCAATTTCTTAACACAACCAACATTGCAATTATTTATAATTGAAATGGGAAAATTGGAACCATAGATGGTACATTAAATTAGATGTTACTACTAAACTTGGGTTAATAATCACCTAAAATTCCCTCCAAGAAGAAGTAAAAATACATAATAATTCGATCGAGGAACAAATTCAATTCCTTGAATTTATATAATACAAATTAATTAATATATAAATATTGCAGCATGCAAAGATTATAATTAATCCATGCATCAACCTAGTTTGATAATTCATTGGAAAAATTAAATCCTGCAAAATCATTATTAGTAATCCAAGAATAGTTATAATTACTATTACTGGACTGAAGGGGTTCCCTTAACAAGCTGCCGGGGCCAGTAATTGCCTGCGCCTCCGCGTGCGCCGCCGGAGAGTTGTGGGAAGCAAACTCCGCTCCTCCTCCGCCGCCGCTGACGATGCAACTCTCATTCACAGAGTTCCAAGCGAACATTTTCTGCAGCCTAGCCATTTCCCAACTCGTTTCCGACACCTGCGCCACCGAATGCAACGCGACTGAGGAAGGGGGCGCCGCCACACCGGAAAATCCGCTAAAACCGGAGTTGGCAACTCTGCCGCCAACATTTATAAAGTGCTTCTCTTTCTCTTTCATCCCAAGTTGAGAGAAACAGAAACCACCACGACTCTCCGCCTCCGCCGCCGCCGCCGCAACCGAACTTCGCGGCGCATCGAGCGCGTCAATGGCGGCACTGGCCTCCTTGATGAGCCAGTCAATGGCTTTGCTGGGGCGGTCGTATCCGAGCCGATCTTGAACGTCGTAGAACTCAATCGCCGTCGTCGGAGCCAGCCGCAAGCGCCGGTCCCTCGGCCCACGCGCCGTCGTGACCTTGCTGTGCCGGTCTTTTCTGCCCGTGGCCCGCACCACACGTGCGCCGCCGCCGTCAACCGCCTCCAAGTTTCTCTTCTTGAAGGGATTTGGCGGCGTTGAAATTGCATTGTTAGTGAAGCATGCAAAATCTTGAGCTTGTTCGAAATTAAGGTTGTAATAAGTAGTGAAGATTGGTTCTTGAACTGGTTCTTTGCATTCGTTGACACCAACGTCGTCGTTTCGCTCTTCTTGTTCCTTTTCAGTGGATTGGATTTGATTGATTACAGCATACATCTTTTTTTGGCTTCTGATATTTTTCTCTTGTAGCTTTAGCTTCTTCTTGCTTTGCTTTCTATTATTAGTGTCGTGTTTGGGGACTTAAAAATGAAGCTCACAACTCACAAGACAATAAAAGCGTTTCTTCACTAATAATACGTCAGTTTCCCATTTATTTAGACATATTTGACTTTTTTCCGTTCATTTAGATACATTTGATTTTTTTTTTTTATTGTATTTTAACTATGTGTATCTTAATAAATGAGACTGAGAGAGTACTAAATAAATTGAAAATTCATATTTCCACTATATTATTATTTGTAACATGTTTTAACTAAACACGTTTACAATTTCGGTCAAAATGTTTTAAAAATAATGGGATGGATACGAAATTGGTACATTTTTATCACCATTTTTCACATTAGATATAAAGAGCACCCGTTGTCTAATTCCAGGAGAAACGATCTTACTCCAAAACCGAATCAATAATGTTTGAAATAGTTCGAGGAAGGTCTACATCCGAGGATCACACAAAATATTAAATATGATTTATTAAATAATTAACTCAAATCCACATTAAATTGGTTTCAAGAAATGAGAAATCAAAAGGGACTAAAACAACACCACAAGCATTGTTGTTATTAGTACATATCAATTAATAGCAATCACTAATGCTAGATAGTTAGGTGCATCAAGATCCATGACACAATCTTGGAATTCAAGATACATCACTAACAAAGCCATTGACAACCAATCAAGAATGATAAAACCTAATACTCAATGTAACAAGTAGTGATGAAAAATAAGAAGCAAAAGAAAAGGTTAATAATACTATGATATTTCCATGTCAAATAATGATGCATGCATGTTGGTAGTGATGAATAATGTGAGGGGAAAATGGCCCCTCTTCATATGTGTAAGTTGAGGGGCAATTTGTGCAATAGAGTAGTGCAATAGTACACTTATTTATATAATTAAAGTAGGAAATAAAATGGACCAATGCATTTTGGTGGTGAATGTGGGGGTGTATTTCACTTTCTTGACATATGCTTCTCAACTTAATCATCTCTTCCAAAGTACAAATGTTTGTTTGTTAGAGGGAAAGTGATAGTTCTTGGCCACTTTTTGGGAAGAAGTGTAAATCTATCTAACATCTTTTTTTTCTTTTATTGGGTTCATTATTTTGAAAAATATATAGTTAAAATCATCTTTCAAGTGATTAGTAGGACATAAATACTCGCGAGTTATTCAAAATTTGACTTAAAAATGTTCGTTGCTTGAATATAATTTCAAGCTCGAGTCAGACGATGTTCATTTTGTTGAGTTCATTAGCCGATGAGCTCGAGGTCGACATTAATATGACTACAAATAGATGAGATCGTGTATATTATTGAGCAATGCACTACCTAAATTCAAACTCGATAATCAGATAGCAAGTATAAGTTGACCAATAAGTTAAAAGTTCGAGTCTCTCATATTTAAAAAAGCTAGCTCGAGCTGACTAGTATCCGACTTTATTTGTATACATTCCATATATTGGTTAACTTGATCACATCATCATTATTTATTTTATTTTAATACTAATGATTTCATTATTAATCTTCGCACGCACTACTTCACACACTACATTTTTATTTACCTTTAATCATATCTACCACTCATAATAAATTCAAGTATAACGTCTTATTTAAGCCCTCAAAATAATATGTAAATGGAACATTATAAATCAAAATATTTTCTAAGCTATTCTAGAATTCTTTTGGGCTTCATTTACATTAATGCGTACATATTGGGCCGAAAACAATTTGGCCCATATCGACTTTCACGTAAAGCCCAGCCCAAGGTTATTTTATTTTATATTTAATAATTTTAAATTGGGTATACTTTTCAGTTACAGTTTCTTGAACTGGTAGGTAGTAGCAGTTGAAAAAATCGGACATTTTTCCTCAATTTCTCCTAAATCGCAGATCTTCTTGGAAAGTTAAAACCTTCTCGAGATGGGTTCTGACAATCTGGGAAGATCAGAAAACCTAGTCAAATTAGCCCAACGCCTCCGCCATGGAAACCCCAATCACAATATCGATGTGATCAGCTCGAGTGCTAAAGATTCCAGAATTCAAGAATCCGCAGCTGAATCGGTTCCTCGGGAAGGAGTCAGACCCAATAGAGCTGCGGTTTTGATCTGTTTGTTTGAAGACGAAAAGGGCGATCTTCGCGTGATTCTTACTAGGAGGTCCTCAAAGTTGTCATCACACTCGGGTAAAAAATGCTGCATTTTTGTGAGCTGGGATTTGATGTGCTATTAATTAAATTTTGAATTTTACCTTTTGTTTTTCGATTTTGGGATCGTAATTTTTTAGGTGAAGTTGCGTTGCCTGGGGGAAAAAGGGATGAAGGTGATGCTCATGATGTAGACACGGCTTTGAGGGAGGCTCATGAGGAGATTGGGCTGCACCCTTCAATGGTGGAAGTTGTAGCTGTCCTTGAACCCCTTCACACTAGGGTAATAACTTACTTAGACCTAATGTTTATAGTGTATTTAGCAGCTGTAGTGTTTTCTAGAATGGAAAATGGGGTCTTGATTAGTCATCTTTGATCTACTGCTTCATTTGCATGATTTGTGCATTGGGATGCAGAGGATTAGCATTGTGAAACCTGCGGTATTCTCGTTTTTTGGCAGATAAATATGACAGTAGTTCCCGTGGTAGGGGTGATTTGGGACAAGAGGGCTTTCATCCCTGTCCCAAATGCAGCTGAAGTGGAGTCCGTATTCGATGCTCCGATGGAAATGTTTCTCAAGGTTGATTGCTTAGCTGTTCTTTATCATGGTTTTCAGTCACGGCTCGTTTCTAAGTGTTTATTGGCATGTTGCAGGATGAGAACAGGAGACAAGAGGAGCGAGAGTGGAATGGTTGCAAGTATCTACTCCAATTCTTTGATCACCAGATCAAGAACGAGACATACGTGATATGGGCTCTGACTGCTGGAATCTTGATCCAGGCTGCATCAGTTGTTTACCAACGGCCGCCTGATTTTGACGAGCGCAGGCCTCCCTTCTGGAGTATAAGTAACCGATGAAGGTATTGTATTGAGGTGTTTATAGTGAATCTCGTATTTCCTTTCGTGACTCTGTGATTACTCGAATCTCTTGGGCTTGAAAGACAAGTTGTATGACTCAAAACTCTATTCCATTTGATTTCTTGATATAAATAGATTTGAATTCTTATTTCAAGAAATGCTAAATAGCTCCTAGCTGGTGGATGTTTAGATTTCAAAGTGTTATTGAACGAAACGAGATTTCTTACATGGACATTTGCTTATTGATATGTCGAAAAAACACACATAGTACACAAATTTATGCAGAGTGACAATATGGTGTCTCCTTAAGACCATCCCAGAACTGTAGTAAGAACATAAACCGTTGCCAGAGAAATCGGGTATAGTCCCAGCGCAACGTAGCCGGTCCAGCGTGGAAACGTGGTGGTCAAGCTAGTGTACGCACCCATGGCGATGCATATGATCAGGACTAAGAGAAGTTCGGCTGAGACATCCGAGGTCAAGTTACGGAAGTATACTGGCGCGAGGAATGGCATCAGTCCCACTATGTTGCCCATGAACACACCACTGTATAGCTGTTCAGAGAAAACGAGAGATCGAGATTACGCAAAGAAAGATGGAAAGCAACATATCTGAAGAGCATATAGTATGTTTATACCGAAGACAGTGTCAAGGAGTTGGACTTCTGCGTCTGCTGTAAGGCCGAAGTAACTGATTGGATGATGGTATTGTAGTTCAGAGCAAGAGGCAGAGCCAGGTAGGAGACGCTGAAGGATGAAATATTTGCTACATCGGCGAAATCTATGATCGATTTGATCAACGGTTCCGCAAGCGCAGACGCGATGAAAGTTCCAAACACCACAAAGAAAGTCGCTCTGAGGTAAATTGTCCAAGAGTTGGTGTCCGTTGGGCTCGTGCTCGTGATAGTGCTGCTAGCTAACAGCGGCTGCTGATCCTGACTGGTAATCTGCATACACTTTTTATCTTAATTTTGTACCGATGCATGAATATATATAGATTTACATGCTTTTTTTCGACAATGTATTTTACCTGAGGAAGGTTAGTTCCACCATTTGTTGCTGGTGTTGTTGAAGTCTGACCTAAAAGGGTAGAAGCAAGTTTAGTCATGCCATTGATGAACTCATCCTGATTGATACCTCCATCACCGTCGGTGTCGAAGTACGTTGTGATGTTGTCTAGCTGTAGTTTTGTGCTTGTGTCATCGTCGTCTATTTTCACTCCTACGATGAGAACTCGGACTTCTCCAGCTGTTATAGATGCATTGTTGTCCTTGTCAACCTTATTGAACAACGCTCGCATCTTTCGAATGTCGGGTTTGCCGTTTTTCGTTATAAGTCCTAGTAGCTTATCTTTCGCGTACTGGTCGACCATATACTCGAAACACCGGTTCTGTATCCACGGCTGGAACGTCTGCACGATGAAAATTACCAATGATAACGATGTTAGCTAGCTCGTATAGTGATAGATTATGATGATCCTCTTCGATTCGAGAACCGAGCTCGTTTCAACGAATGACTTCACTCGAGATGAGGCCATTTAATTTGAAACTTGTGTGTATATATATATGGTTTGATGATCTTCTTGTGATTACCTGATACAGAATGTAGCCAATGAGCAAGAGGACTGTGATGATGAGAGCTATAAGGATAATGACTCTCTTCACCGAGGACGAGGTGAAAGCATTCTGAAGCTCGAGGACGAGAAACGGCACCGCGGCTACCAAGATCAACCGCGCAGTCCAGCTCGTTTCGATGTCTGTAACCACAGCAGAACCTGGTATGCAACAAACACTGGATTTAGGTTAGATAAAAATCCGAGATGTCGATAGGGTTCGGAGGCTAAGAAAGAGGGGTTTCTTGATCACCTGTTGAAGATACGGAAGTATCCGTGGCAGTTGCAGTTATCGTTTTCACGGGTGGTACGGAAGTATCGGTATCGGTTGCGGTTGCAGCTTCCTCGGAAGGATCATAGCTTCCAAAAATGATGGTAAGGCCCCATATCAACGTGAGGCGCAGCGCGACGCCTCCTAGCACCATCGCCATCCCCGTCGTCGCCCGTTCTTGAGCCTGGGCCGTGCTGTTCGTAAGCGACGGTACTTCATTAAAACACGAGAGCTTTCGTTAGGACGAGGAGGTGATTGGTACACAAGAATGTATCTAACTTAAAATCATAATGTATGAAACTATCTAAAATCATCAATTAGAAAAACAATACCCACTATCAAAATAAAAACATTAAATTAACAAATGAGATCCCAAAGTGAGAAAAATAGTAATTTGAGTACATAAAGTCAAGTATCTTATCTGTAATTTTATATTAATATTAATTAGTATATAGTAATAATATAATTAAAAAACCTTCGATAATTAAAGGCCATGTATTAAGACATGTTGTCATTTTTTAATTGTTTTATTTAAACATTAAAATAACACTTATTTACCGTGTCAAGTATCATTCAACAACGACTTTTACATTCATTACATAAAAATATTATTATAAACGTCATAAGATATTGTTATTTTTTGTTAGGAAACATCAATAGGTTAGTATTAAATTAAGATAATTAATATAATTAAAAAATTGATTTTTAATTGATGAAGAGATTGGATATGCGTTGAATTACTCTTTGCGTGTAGGATATAAAAACTAAGAGGATTTATCGAAGACAATATTTCCTATGTCTTTAATTAATAGTATTAATTTAGAGATAATTAATTAGATTTTGAGATTTGAATTTTTATTCAAGAACCATTCTTTCTAATATAAAAAATAACCCAATAAAAGCATACATCACTCTCAAATGTATGTATCAAATTAAGAAGCGAGTTTAAAATTATTTAAATCCAAAAGGTGACTAAAAATACATTTTATTATAGAGATAATTAAAACAATGGAGTTTTTAATTTAATATAGTACATAATAAACTCCAAGGTGGTGGGAATTTTGTCATATTCAATATTATTTAAATCCAACAATTTATCCTAAAAATTTAATGTCAATCTCGTAAATAAAATGACCCAAAATAACAAAACCCTTCTTCTTTCACACTAATTTGCTCTACAACATTCAAAAAATTCTTTTTTGCTATAATTAATTGAATGAACAATTGCTCCTCTATGTCCTACGTACATTAGAGTGTCTCATATTTTAAAATTCAAAATTTTGAAAAAGAAAATTTTCTTATAATTCCATTCGACAACGTGAGTCTCGTACGTCAATTTTATAAGATAATCAAAAAATAATTTTCGATTTTATAAGATAATCGAAAAATAATTTTAAATCGGAACTTAAACGTATCCCTCTCTTTACTGGCGGAGTTCTAGTTCCGCCAGTTAGATATTAAAATTCGAAATATTTAATCCCGTTTCGTGTGATGCGCCGGTCAACATCTGTCACACGATACCATCGAAAAGTTCAAGAAGAAAACCCTAATCGATCCCAAAATAATCAATGATCAAATATTAATATTAACACATGAAAGAGTTCTATATATATATATATATATACTTACAAAGCATCAAAACGAGCTGAGGAACGGTGCCGAGCAACTGGAAGACGCTGCCTCCGACGACACCGGGTCCGATGATCTGCAAGAACAGATTGGAGCCGGTGGTGACGTACTGTCCCCCTATCGACAGCAATACCTCGTACACCACGATCAAGAAGAGCAGTCCCCACACGTTGCTGGAGCAGGGCAAGAACCCATACTCCGGCTCGCACGTCTCCGTCGCCGACAGCCGCCACTGCAGAAACGAGCTGCTCCCACCACCTCCGCCGCCGTCGGACACCAAGCTCCGGTCAGATGCGATGGAACGGCTCTGAGCTAGGTGGCTAGAGAGGAGTATAACTAACGACGAAACAAGGACGAATTCTTTCATCTTCATGGCGAAGGTGGGAGGCAGCTAGCTAGGGTTTGAGTTAAGGGAGGGAGGTGAAGTGTGTGTGTTTTTTGCAGGGGAATTGGGGTACCAATGGCCTCTCAATGGGGACCTTTGAGGTGTGTTATATATATGTCCGGTTTTTTGCGTCTAACATAATTGTTTTTTCTTTAAATATTATGGTATTTGAATTCCACTCAAACTTCGTTTGCTACTCAATAATATCATTTTTGAATTTGATTTCCAACTCGGGTTCATTATAAAGACTCAATTTAATTATTTTTGTATCATGTGTTAAGGTTAATGTTTTGGCTCTATTGAATGCTTGAACCTGAGCTCAAATAACATGTTCGTAAATAAATTAATTTAAATATAATTGCAAAGTCAATGAGTTGAGCACCCGTCTAGCTCAAGGGCTCAGCCTGATAAAACTAACGATCACAAAATTAGGCTAATGTTTATGGCCAAAATACTTATGGTTATATGGTGATGGTATATATCTAGATCTAAGTACTCCATCTGTTGCATTGCATTAAATATATTCAATTATTTTTATCCAACAGTGCTAAGAAAAATATTTTTAAAAAATTGAAACGAGTATGTTAGTAGCATTTTTTATATAAGAAATATTTAATCAAACATCCATAAAAGTGAAATATATTAAGTTTCAGATAAACAAACATAATAACAATTTGATATCTTTTTCTTTATAATAATTTGGTATATATCTTAAATCAATTAAGATATTTTATTATCTAATCATGTGACATTTCGTGTTGTATTAATATAAGAGCGACATTTATAATTAATGGTTTAAAATTAAATATGTTTATTTTAATTTCTTATATATAACTTAAATCTTGAATCATAATCATATTAACATATAATTATTTCTTACAAACGTGTCTGATTTCAACTTGGTAATATTAACACATGGGTAAGAACTTCAACCGTGAAGTATGGCACAATCACTATTAAACAAATCGAAGAGCACATGAAAAAAGATTTCTATAGTACAACTATTAATTCATTTTAATTAATTTCACATATATTTCTTACATTAATATTAAAACATGTAATCTAGTGACGGAAGAAACGTAGATCTCTTTGTAAAAATAAAAAATAATTGTACTTACAATAATAAAATATATAAATTACAAGCAAGATCTGCTTTGAAATCAAGATCGAGTTTAACTAACCCATCATTCAATATTAATTATATTTTTAAATATTAGATTAGCCACCTCTATGACGAAGGCAGTAACGAGCGTGGCACATGAAAATATATTTAGTTTTTTATTGAAATATATTTATATTTTATTATTTAAATCGCCGAACAAGACTATTTATAGGTGAGCTGGTCACATTAAAATATTTATTGCCATGTTGTAGCTATAATTATTTAATATAATTATTTAATCCCAATTTTAGACACAGCCTCTAGTCTATGTAGACTCTATAACGATATGTAATTGACTTTGGATTTATAATTATTACTTAAAATCAGTAATTGTAATAACCAATGAAAACGTGGCACGTGTATAGAGTGGAGTAATGGGTAAAATAATCCTTTGATTTGATCGTCCGATCACTTTTATTTAAAAATAAAATAAAACACATAAAGTCTAACTATATTACAATATACGACATGGATGACATAATTTTCTTTTTCTTTTGAGATTATATATATATTATATATATAAATATATATATATGTCCTCGTCCATTATACATGTCACCGTTAATTTTGATTATATGTATCAAGAAAATAAATTTTGTATTAACTAATTTTTTTAAATTGAAAACGAACTATTATTATTGAGACATTCGATACAGTACTTTCTCCCTATGTCAAAAGTGACATAATTGGACCAAATCTGTGAGAATTTTATAGTCAAACATGCCACTTTTAGTGGGACATGAAAAATATTAAAGAAAGTTATTATGGATAATATTGTCTCACACTTAAATCTATTTGAAATTTTATAATATTAAGATATTATGGATCATATTTCTAAATCTATCAATCTTATAATCCATTTAAAAAGAATTAGAAAATAAATTCATTATCTATTTAGATTCTATGAACCCTTAATATTAAATATAAAATTAAATTAGTGCATAAAAAAAGTAAAGAAAAAATATAATTTTAAAATTTAATAGTGAATTATGAAATCTGATTTGCAATTCGCAGTATGTGACATGAAGAAGACTCGTATGAGTAATTTATTTACTTGAATGATGTGAAAATAAATTAGATAAGAAATTGCATAAAATCTACAAAAAAAAAAGAATAAATGTACATATGAATTTATGTGTAACATGAATCTTCATTATTTATTTATTTTTCATGTTAGGAATCTTGAATTTATTATTCTTGAATGATGTGAAATTATAGAAATAAAATATGTGTGTCACCTCACCTACTAACTCTATGCAAGAATTTACCTAATCCCACTCAAATTCAACATATTCCTACTCTTGTTAATTATTGCTAACGAAGTTGCCTTATACTTTAGTCAGTATCTAACAAAACTCCATTTATAAAAGGATTAATTACCAATAATTTTTCGAATTTCAAATTTTGGATTCTTCCCAAACAGCCGCCACCAATTAATTAATTATTTCTAAGTTTCAATTAGTATAGTGATAGTTCAACTGCCAATTAAAATCCATGTCTTCAAATCCAAAATTTTCTAATTATTTTTATAATTAATATAATAATATTAAATTTCAATCATTTTTATATTTATTGTACTAAAATAAATTTCTAATTATTTTTAGAATTAAAATGAATCATATATAATTATTCAATTTTATTAAACCATGCGTATGTATAATAACGAAAATCATGTTTCATACATCATATATGCGATTTATACACATAAATTAAATAATTTTTTAATCATAAAAAATGTAGATACAGTTGTGAATTAACATGCAAGGTTTACTAATTAAGACATATATATTCTCTTACGTTTGCTCTAAGCGTATGGAGTGAAACTTTACCTGTAAATGTTTGTGTTGTACACTTTCCATTATAATAAGATTATGCGACCGAGTTTAATTAATTTATCGATTATAAATTATTAATCAATCTCAATTTGCGATCAAAGTTTATTCATTAAGAATTCATTAATTTGTACAAATATGCCACTTTTATAATGCGCACCACCTGTTTGTAAAATTACCGATGAGGAAAAGAATAAGATCTTGCTTAATAAATCTGCACTTGCAGATTTTGCGCCTGCTAACTGTTTGTGAAAATGCTCAACAGAAAAGTCACTGCCTAAACACGATTTAGGCCAACTGTTTACTGATCGTTCCTAAAGTTAACACGTTGACTAATCGATCCATTGTCCTATTGTCTCGTAACGACAAGAACTTCAAACTATATCAATTAAGACATCAATTCACGTTCGATTTTGACTTGTGAGAGACGCTGCCCGCAAACTGTTTGTGAAATTGCTTGAAAGAGAAAATTAGTGCTTGCGGATTTAGCACTTGATAACTGTGAAATAAATATGCCCAATATTATTTTGATTTATTTATTCTTCTAATATATACTCTATGTCTCATTCAAGATGGTACATTTCTTTTAAACACGCAGATCAATAAAGTTTCGTTCTTTTTGCTTTTTCAATACATTTAAGCCTAAAAAATTACTATAAATAGAAATGAGTCAACTTTGTGGGACAGACGAAAATGGAAAAATAAACCATCTTGAATTGGACGGAGGGAGTAACTTTTTCTTGTGAATCTTGGTACACGTGCTCGAATATAGTTTTAATTCGAAAATATACTATTTGGTTACAACCATAACGATAAAAGGAAGAAATGGTGAAATTATTTATAATTAAAATGATACTCTATATAATATAGTTTAATTTGATTTTTCAATTTATTGTACTTTAAAATGTAATTGAATCAAATTATGCCGATATTTAAAAATTAAAATCAAAATCGAATTGAACTCATCAACAGCTCGATTTCGATCTTTTTATCAAATAATGTTCATCCCTAATTCAGACCACAAGATGCAAACATAAAATTGGGCCAAACCCGACATTGTTGGGCTTCTAAATATGTGATTATAAAGTCCACTAATATGCAAATTCAATTATAAATCTATTTCATCAAAGTCCCTTTATGTTGATTTTTAAATTTTATTATCAAAATTCTCAACCTCTTACTTGAGTTTCGTTTAATCCACTGAAAAAAATTAAAAAATCAAATTTAAGATGAGATTGATGTGACGGGGCGAACAAATAGTGATCGGGCATTAAAAACGACATTGTTTTGACTATACATAAGCAGATGAAGCGGACAAAGCAGAAGAGGTTGCATGTACTTTCGGTGATAATGGATCGTTTCCAAAAACATAAATTTTAACCTTAAAAAGTTAGTCAATTTATTAGACTCCACCACTTTACACACAAAATATCACTTTCTTAACACCCTATGTCTTTCGTAGGACTTTTAGCTCAACAAATCCTTCATATGATCAAGATAACATCATTTCGACTGTTCAATCAACATTTCTCGATGACATCACATCCACCTCATCTTTAATTAGAAAAAAAATAGCTTCGTGGGAAAACCCAAACCCAATCAAATGAATTTAGATTGAGAGTTTTGATAGAATTTGATTGATTGTGAATCTATAAGGTGGCACCAAAAACCCTCCTAATTTGATGAAACTTCAAAATAAGAAAAAACCAAAACCAAAACACTTCAAACTCCCACTTTTCACAAATTTCCCAAATCATTAAATAAACCACATAATCATAGTACATTAGTTTACAAATCAAGCAATTCCAACTTAAGCAACAAACCATCACCACTACACCTAATTTCCCATACATTTTTTAATGTCCTTCAACTTTAAGCTAACAAAAAGTCATGCAACAATCATTCTCAAAGTTGTTAAAAAATCCCAAAAACCCCACTTTCATGTTTTTCAAATCAAACATTTTCATAGTTTTGTACTATAAAACTTCAATGCAACATCTACAAATCCTCTCAAAATAACAAAACATTTCATTTCTATTAACAAATAACTTCATGAGCACTGCCCGGTTCGTCAAGTGCGTGACCGTGGGCGATGGCGCGGTCGGGAAAACGTGTATGCTCATTTCTTACACGAGCAATACCTTCCCTACGGTAATGGCACGACCCATGAAATTAAATTATCTTCAAAATTTTCTAGTATCGATTTGTTTATCATGATGGTAGCTAGTATTATTTTTTTCTGTGATTAATGGTAGATTTTATTTAGGATTATGTTCCGACTGTTTTCGACAATTTTAGCGCGAACGTCATCGTTGATGGAAGCACGGTGAACATAGGCCTTTGGGACACTGCTGGTAATTAATTAGCTCATTAATTCAAAATATGTACATAATTTGATGATTAATTTGTGTTATTATATGATGTAATAATTTTTTAAATTAATGCCATTTTTAGGGCAAGAAGATTATAATCGGTTAAGGCCTCTAAGTTATAGAGGAGCTGATGTATTTTTACTTGCATTTTCTATAACAAGCAGAGCCAGCTATGAGAATATATACAAGAAGGTATGCTAATTTATTATATATATATTATAATAATAATAATAATAATTTTTAAATACACAAAATTTATTTTTTTTAAATTTAGTATAAATTTTTATTTAATTTTTAAATATATGAATCTTGATATTAACTCGATGTTTTATTTAAATTCAATTTTCTTTAATAGAATGATACGAGACAACTTAACTATACACTCTCGTTATATATTAATTGTTTACTACTAAACTAATTTGATTTATTTTCTTGCTCTAATTAATTCAATGGCAGTGGGTTCCTGAGTTAAGACACTACACTCGTAATATACCAATTGTTCTTGTCGGAACCAAATCGGGTAAGATTCAAATTATATTATAAATATATTTAATCTCTTAATTATATTGTTTATATAATAATTTATTATCATATTGTTTTCCATTAACAAATTAATTTCCAAAAGCAGATTTGAGAGATGATAAACAATATCTAATTGAAAATCCTGGTGGAGTTCCTATTTCAACTCAGCAGGTATAATATATATAGATATATATAGCCTTATTTTATTTGAAAATTTTAATATACTACCATATATTTTTATTTATGAGTTAATTAATGTGATGTACAAACATTATAAATTTTATATAAATTATAACAAACTATAATTTTTCAAACTAGAAAAAATCGAAATTTAATGAGTTTACATCAAATTAATTAACCCTTTAATTTATTTACACATCACATGAAAACTATATATTATTTGAAACTATATCTCAATCAAAATAGTGGTACTATATTATATTAGATTATTGTAAAAAAAAATATTACAGGGTGAAGAATTGAGAAAGATGATTGGAGCAGTGGCGTATATTGAGTGCAGTGCTAAAACCCAGCAGGTAATTAAATGACAATAATTTATTTTAATTAGTATAATGATCACCTAATTAAATTATTTGCATTTTAATAAACTACTAATTTTGAAAATAATTACCAGAATGTGAAGGCTGTGTTTGATACTGCAATAAAGGTTGTTCTTCGACCTCCAAAAATGAAGAAAAGGCTTCAAAAATGGAGAGGATGCATTTTCCTTTGAATTTCAAGATTTCATTTTTGCAACTATATATATTATTTCTGATTATTATTTTTCACCATTTATTCACTTTTTCTTTTGAACAAATGTTGTTAATTAATTACCAGAAAAATAAGTTTGGAATATGGAGATGTGAAAAAATGGTGAAAAATAAATCCAAATTCTTGAGTTTACTTTAATGCTTATGTAACCTTTCTTCAATGGATAAATAAATAGCATATAAGTTTCTATTGTAGCAAAGCACATTTTCAAAAAAATCTAAGTAAATACATTAACTTCTAAAAATAATACCATAAAAATTATAAATTATGTATATATATATTCAAAAAATGGAAAATTCGAATGATATATATATATAGGTATAAGTTTGTCGATAACAAATAAATTAGGACATAAGATTCCGAGCCAGAGTAATATATTGGGAGTCTAATTAGTATATATGAATATATGTCTGATTACAACGACAGAGAATTAAAAATTAAATTTAAAAAAGAACATCAATTCCCCAGAATTAGTAGTTTATATTAAGGAAGTGGGGCGTAAAAAAAAGATCATAATTCTTAATTCATTACAATTGATGATTAATTTTTTTTCTATTTCTCACATAATTTCTTTTAATTATATGATCTAAAACTTAAAATATTGGATCGTCAACATGTTTCCCATTCAAATTCACAAATGTTTTAGCAAGTTCAGTTAATTGATTCACATAGGGAAACAAACTAACAAGGTAATTACTCATGAAATAATTCAACTAAAAGAAACTTATTTGGAACTCTAGTCTAAACTCAAACTTTATGATAACATGTTTCTATTCAAACGCACAGAATATCTTAACAAGTCAGTAGGTCGAATACTAGTCTGTTTTACTCAACTTGTTACAATTCTTTATGCATCTCCTAGGCCAACAGCCAGTCTATGATATTGTTTCTCAACCTCCGACATTAATCTTCCACGCTCCCTCATCTGTCAGAGCTTGTTTAGACATTTGTTGAGAGCGAACTTTTTTCTTTCTTTCTTCTCTAACATTTTACGAGGTTAGCCAATATTGAATCCAATTCTACCCAGACTTTTCTGGTTCACCAACATTCTCCACTTGTCCAATTGTTGTTGAGCAATTTTTAGATATTAAACATACATTTCCATAAGGTAATGATGTGTCATGCGTTTGTGTACCAAAATAGCAAATATATACATTTTAATAAAATAATGTATGTAAGTAAGAAATGTATTACTAGTGCATGTGGGTGAAGATTAAATAATTGGATTCCAACCATTGTCGCATTTATTAAGAGCACGTTTTTGCATTAGTGATGGCTGTTGGCGCATTTTGCGCAACAGACAATGAGACACACACGTATCTAATTCTCTCTTATACATATACCACTTTTACTTTAATAATTAAATTCCCAAAATCTTCATTCCATATATAAAACAATTATAATTAAGACACTTAATTATATATATATATATATATATATATTTATTGTTAATTAATTTATATCTTTCACAAATTGTTAAGAGAAGAAATGGGTGTTGTGTAACATAAATACACATATAAATATATAATAGAAGATAAAAAGACTAATTAGGCGAGTTGTACGTTTGTAGTCAAATGTACAACTCATCATCCTTTCCAACTTTTCTCAAGAATAATAGGTAATATTTGCCTTGAATAATGCATTTTTTGAGGAGTCAGAAGGCGTCATTAATTTATCCAATACCAAGAATCATAACAACATTAAAATTTAATTCATGTTTGACAAAGAAGACGAATTTATTTCTTTTCTTTCACATATATTTAGGTTCCTCTTAAATGTATTATTACAGGACTTATTGCTTTAACCAAATCCATTTCATGTAATTGTGTGAAATCATTAAATTTAATTAATCATGGTCAAAACTCCTTTCAATTTCTATTTTCTTGTCCATGCACATAAACAATTTTCAGGATGAGATTAAGTGTTCCATATTTGTGTTGTTGCATAACTAAATTTATTATTAATTTCCAATAATTTAAATAAAAAGGTCGAATATTTGTAAAAACAAATATATATATATATATAAAAATATATAGATACAAAGATAATGGAAAAATATAAGGTTGAAAAGTAAAAAATGGATACTCTCAATGCCCACCGCTTCCCCAAAACCCTACGCACTTTCAACCCCTCAATTTATTCCTTTCAACAACCTCTTCATATTACAATATTATTATTTCTTTCTGTAATCTCATCAATCTCTTCCCTTCTCTTCATTCACATTACAAAAAATATTTAAAAAAAAAAAAACAGAAAAGAACCCTAACGCCCCTCCCCATCGGAAATTGCACTCAAACAAACAAATATATATAAATTAATCCCAAATGAAGTACCCTTTCACTTTGTGTTAAATGTTCTTCCCTTTCAAGTGTTTCATTTTTGCAGGGGATTGATTATTTGTTGTGGTCTGTCTTTTTCTTTTCCTGAGAGAAAACCCCTTCCTTTCCCCCCTCTTTATTAATTACACTACCACTTCAACTCCACTTAGTACATAAACAGTGTGTGTGTGTGTGTCTGAAATTGGTAGAGTATCAACCATCAAATCATGTCTTCTTCAAGCAAACACTGGCCTAGCATGTTCAAATCCAAGCCCACAACCATTAATAGTAATAGTACTAACAATCAATGGCACCATGATTTGAACAACCCCAACTTCCCTAATGCAAAGAATCCCTACTCTCAAGGTATCTTCATTTCATCTTCTTTTCTCTTAATTTAATTATTTCATCACTACCTACTTACTTACGTAACTAGGTTAATTAATTAAGTCAAAAAAGATTAGTGTTGTTAATTAAGGAAGGGTAATTATTGATAAATTGCTACTATTAGGGTGTGATGAGGAGAGAAACCCGGAGCCGAAGCCGCGGTGGAACCCGCGGCCGGAGCAAATCCGCATCCTCGAGTCGATCTTCAACTCGGGGATGGTGAATCCGCCCCGAGACGAGATTCGAAGAATTAGGGCACAGCTTCAAGAATTCGGCCACGTCGGCGATGCCAACGTCTTCTACTGGTTTCAGAACCGGAAATCGAGAAGCAAGCACAAGCTTCAGCGCCACCTCCGCCGGACTCCGCCGCCGCCGCCTCCGGCGAACCCACATGCGTCGTTGTCGTCCTCCTCCGATAAGTCCAATTCCAACGAGAAGCCGCCTCTCTCCCAAGACCACTCCACCTTCATCGGAGTGCTGAATTCTCCGACTGCGTCGGTGAACCAGCCGTTTCTGCAGAGCTCGAGCTCGATCATGGCGGAGAGCTTGCTTTTTTCCGGTGGTTTGAGTTCTGCTGCTTTGACGCATGGGGTTAGTTTTGGCGATGATTTGCTAGGTGATTTGGTGCTGATGAATCACGGCCGTTCGGAGAAGGGAGAAGATGATCGGAAGATGGAATCGGTGCAGCCTCACGTTAGTTACGATGCACCCCCCGCACCGGATCTCACTGCTCTTACTTCTTCTCCTCAAGGTAAATATTTCTTTAGTTCACCGCTTTGATAATTAGGGTTTTTTAATTTTATCTATGTGTAACTTTTCTTGTATAACAATTTTTCATTTTTATTTTTCTGAAAATAAGTATATAATTAAATTATGGTATAACGATGTTGTGATTAATTGAACCCAATACTTCTTAATTGTTACATAAATTTGTGATGTCCAATATTAAGGAATCTAGCCATTATTAACTCTCCCTTTAGTATTCACATCAACTAACATCATATCTATGTAAAAGACAAAAGAAAAAACTCTTATAATCTTTGAAATTCGTCTAATAATTTATGTTCCATTGTCGTTGTTCCTTCAAGTTTAGGCCCGAATTTGGTGGAACCAACACCCGCAAAATCGACGATTTTCATCAATGACGTTTGCTTTGAGATTGCAATAGGGTTGCCCTTTAACGTTAGAGAAGCATTTGGAAACGACGTCGTTTTGATAGAGTCATCAGGGCAGCCAGTTCCGACCGATGAATGGGGCATGACTCGGGAGCCCCTACAGCACGGCGCCTTCTACTACCTTCTTCGGGCATTCGCCCCGTCACCCGACGACAGAACAATCGATTTGGTAACACTTCTTTCATTGCGTTCTTTATATTGCAATTAGGGTTGTACTTTAATTTTGTCATCCTTTTATAATTGCAATCCTTATTTTAATACATGTTATTTAATGTCTCTTTTTTATTGTACACTTCTTTTATCAGTATGTTCTAATTTAGAAGAGGACTTATTTGATTTTTTTGTGCGCCTATTTTGGTGTTATTTTTTGGCAGATTTAAAAGAATTGATTCAAGAAACTGCAGAGGAGTGAACTTTGAAGGTTTCAAGTTTGTAACTGTTCTTGTCTTATTTTTGTCTTTACTGTTTTAGTGTACCTTTTTAATGATGTAAAGTATATATTTCCCAGCAGATGATGACATGATAATATGATTAATTATTATATTTTTTGGTTTGTTATTATGAAATATTATTATGTAATATATGTGGATATTTTTATTTTATGTCTTAGTTCACTTTGTTTAATGGACATGATAAGAATTTCAGATTAGTAATTTAAGCCTAACTAGCTATTGCACCTATGCTATGCACGGGTTTATAATCTATTTATAAATAATTTATAATATAGATACTTAAAGAAATCAAAAATATTGTAATCCAATTTTATTTGGTGGTTTTAAAATCGTAATGCCGGGGAGAATTCGGTTACAGTTTCAAAATTTGATAACAGAATCAACGATTTGATACAATTACTTCGATTTATTTTACCTCATTCAATTTCTTATTTTATAAAGAGTCGTTTTTTACTAATTTATAACAACACATTAAAATTAAAAAAATAAGATGATATTACATAACTATTTAAACATATGTGTATATTGAAAAAAATTCATAATAAATATATTTGAACTCATTATTATTTGTCGTTATATTTTGTTGTGAAATTCTATTTTTTTATATAATAATAAATATTTGACATAATTTTCTGTAACATAGAATTAATAGAGCTCCTAAATGGAATGACCATTTGTATTTCATTATATGTTTCACTATTAAATTTAGTATTTAATTAATATTTATAATAATACATTAAAATTAATATTTTTTACAAAACTATACTCCTTTCGTCCTATTTATTTAAATTAATTTACTTTTCATGTGTTTAAATAAGTGGGACAAAGTCAATATATGTTAGTGTTGAATTAATCAACAGTACAAATTGATTATAATTATTAGTATTAAATATTAAAAACAATTATATACACTGATCAAATATGACAAGTTTTTAGTACTAAATAAAAGATTAAACTTAGATGTAAGAAAATAAAATTAGGAAAACGTATTAGATAACATTGAAATTTTATAGTAAAAATAGATTGAGACACTATCTAATTTATCTTAATGCATAATATTAAAACATATTATAAAGAGTATTCAACTTTATAATTAGGAACATTATAATTTAGTAAAATATATTATATGCATAAGAATATGTATACATATAATTATTTTCAATTTACTAATGTGTTATAATTTTTTATATTAAATTTATATTCTATATAACATATATCAAATTAAATGTATTGTCGAGATCTTTAATTTAATATGCATAATATTGCAAATATTTTTACGAAGAAAATAAATAATTTTAGGAGAAATGTGTTATAGGAGAGAGAAAATAATCTATAAAGTTTTAAAAATTAATAAGCTAAACGCTAAACATAAATCAAATTCAGTTGTACATGTATATTATGATTTGTTCAATGCTCATGTTATCTTGTTGCTCTATTAGCTTACAATATAACCTTTTTTATGAAAAGTATAGAGATCGAATGTGGTTTCATTTATTTATCTTTGTTTTAATTTGTTGTGATGAAATGTGGTAATAGTTCTAGATTTGAGTGTTTCACATATGTATTTTATCTTAAATTATTTCTTAACAATAACATAATTTTTTATGTGTCAAACTAATTCCAATTAAAAATCTACGGACAGCGCCAATAAATAAGGAACTGATTCAAATATTTTATTTAGAATTTACAACCGTATACATCATTTAATGGTACCTGAAAAAAAGTGAAAATTTAATATACTTGTATTTCTTGTTGACTGGTTGATTATATATAAATATATATAATAATATAATAAATTTGTCATTTATCTTTGCATTGCCATAACATAAAGCATTAATTACAGAAGAGGTACACACACATGCATGCATAATAATATATACATAATACATACTCCCTCCGTCCCACTAAACATGGCACACTTTCCTTTTTGGGACGTCCCACTAAACATGGCACATTCCCAAAATAGAAAAAGTTCTCTCTTTAAAAAGTTGTGGACCCTACCACCTTTATCACTCTTACACACTACTTTATACACTCTTCTTAATAACCGTGTCGGAAAAAAAGGCGCCATGCTTACCGGGACGGAGGGAGTACATATTAAGGTTTAGTTGATGAGTAAAAAGTTGAAATAGTGGAATGATCAGTAGAATTGATGAAGAGTACTGTTTGAAATTTGAAGAGAGTGCAGTGTGTAGTCATAATTCAACAGAAGAAGAACTCAGTCTTGGCATTTTCTTACAACAGAGAGATTAAATACACTCTTACATTCTACTACTAATTCTGCAACATATGTTATACAAACCAGCTTTCCTAAGTTTTGTTTGCACATACGAGTAAACTTTAATGATTTTTGGGTGTTTTTTTTCATATTTAAAAGTGATATATTATTTTTGAGCTGTCCCAAATTAAATGCCAGAATAGTGAAAATATATTCTCTTTTTTTCAAGAATAGAGAAAAAAGTAAATGGACTTGAAATGAGTTGCAACGTTGATTATTGAAAATATCGTTCAAATGTAATTTACAAAGTACTTTGTTAGTTTGAAAAGCATTGTATTACACACACCAACTATTTGAGACTCGGACTCGATAGTAGACAAGCTCAAGAGTCTAGCCAGATTTCGAGCTTGATAATTTTATCAAGCCAATCTCGATCCAATTAATGCTCGACTCCTTGAGTTCGCATACATGTTTGAGTCTGTTTGTTCACTAATTGTACCTGATCATGTTCGCGAGTCTTCAATCAAACATTCAATCGAACCAAAATATGAGTCTAGATGCATATAATGATACATACTTTTAATGAACGCGAGTTTGAAACCTATTAATATAAATATAAATAAGGCTTGAGAACAATATTATCAAATAATGCTCTAATTGAACTTTAACTAAACTCGATCTACAGATTAATAGCTTGAGTCGAGCTCGACCATTCTAACATATTAACAAGTCAAATTCGAACTCGAGCCCATCAATATTCAGCTCATCTTAGTTGTTTTACATCCATAAAAAAAATAAGGAAAGATTCACCAAAATATTTACTTATTTAGTAAGACCACTACCACAGTACCACATGAAGGAGAGAGAAAATATTGTAATGGGCCAAGCCCAAAGAGAAACCCATACAGAAAGCCCATATTCGGGAACCCATTAGGAAGCCCATATTTGCAAACCCATATGACGAGCCCGAATTTGTAAACCGGGTAGGGTCGGATCTTAACTGTCTTCCTAGAAATGTGGAGGGAAACAACAATCAAAACATTCTTCCCCAGATTTAACAACTCCGTTTTCACACACTCGAGCTCTTTTCTCTTAATCCCAATCTCTCATGAAGAAATCACCACAAACGCAGTAACATGCTATTTGCACAAAAATAGTAGTAGATTGATCGAGCAATTTCTAGGGCACACAAATGGGAGCATACAGAGCCGACGAGGATTACGATTACCTCTTCAAGGTGGTGTTGATCGGCGATTCCGGCGTCGGAAAATCCAACCTTTTGTCCCGATTTACGAAGAATGAGTTCAGCCAGCAATCCAAATCCACCATCGGCGTCGAGTTCGCCACGCGATCCATTCAGGTCGATGATAAGGTTGTCAAAGCTCAGATTTGGGATACCGCCGGCCAAGAGAGGTGATTCTATCCTTCCCATTTTCAAGATTTTTTCTGTTGTTACCCATCGATTTTGGATATTGTGATATGTGATTTTAGTGGGGGAATGGTGGAGATGGTGATTTCTAGGCATTGCGAGGTTTTCTGTATATTGCGGCATTGATGTTCTGCTATTTTTGCATTAAATTAAATGGTTTAATTGATTTGTTTCTTATTTCCATTTTGGGGATTTTGTTGATTAGCGCATATATTATTCGATGCCTAACTTGTTAATCCTTGACGATTTTATATATTGGGTTATGATTTGTTACATGGAATTGGATGATTTGTGGGGTAATGATCTTGTGATTTTCTTTCTGAAGCTCGATTTTAATGGAGTTTTGATGAAATCTATGATTTCAAGGGATGATTGATTGATTATGATTGGATTTGGTATTTGATCTGCAGTAATTTGCATGAGATGGGATTCGTATCATATCATCATTGAATATCTTGGTAGAGAATTTCCCTTTCATATTTCATTGTTGAAACTCTGTGTTTGTGTGCTTTTGCTTGAATTGGCATAAGCTCTTTCCTTAACTCGAATCAAAGCCTTTTGCGCACAACATTTGTAGAACCTAAGCTTTGAAGGAAAGCATTTGAGAACTCTCAAGTCTCATGCATTACAACAACAAGAACTGCAATCTATACACCATTAACAAACACATGAACCCTTTCCCCAACTGCAGGTACCGTGCCATCACTAGTGCATACTACAGAGGAGCAGTAGGGGCTCTACTCGTGTACGATGTGACACGTAATGTGACCTTCGAAAACGTGGACAGATGGCTGAAGGAGCTCCGGGGCCACACGGACTCAAACATCGTGGTGATGCTAGTCGGGAACAAGGCAGATCTCCGTCACCTACGCGCCATCTCCACAGAGAAAGCCAAGGCCTTTGCAGAAAAGGAGCACACATTTTTCATGGAGACCTCAGCCTTGGAAGCCTTGAACGTCGAGAGCGCCTTCACAGAGGTGCTCACGAGTATCTACCATGTCGTTAGCAAGAAGGCCCTCGACATAGGGGACGACCCCTCCGCTCTGCCCAAGGGCCAAACCATCAACATCGGGAACAAGGACGATGTATCGGCTGTGAAGAACAGCGGCTGCTGCTCCGGCTAGAGGTATATACATGTTTTTGGTGTGTTGAGGGAATTCAATTAGTGAAGCAATCTCGGGAGATGTATTGTACAAAGCCTTCAATTCTTTAGTTGTTTGGTTGTTGTGTGAACAAAATGGATTGGTTCAATTCTTGATTGCTGAAAAATGGAAGAAGGAAAGGTTGATTGTCTTTTCCTCAACAATATGATTAATTATTAGTTGTATTTTTTAATGCATTGCTAACATTCATAGTGTGAAAGTAGAAATCTTGCAAATAATAATACTTTTTATAATACACTTATTATTTTAACCTTGTATTTGCATGTGAACTAGCATGATACATGCAGACGATTTCAGCCACTCAAAAAAAAACACCAGCTTATTTGTAATGTGCCAAATAAAAATCGATTTTTTGAGAAAAGGAAAATTATTATATACTCCTTTTCTTTTTGTCCTATTAATTTAGAGTTATTATTATTTCTATAAAATTATTTTATTGACTAAAGGAGTATGTAAATTAATGGAGCAGCAGAAGAAATAAAAATCAGTATCTTTAAAGGTGTATTTGTTAATAGTGTGATACAAATTTTAATTTAAAGTGAGAACAATATTTTCATATTTTGTTTGCTATAAATAAAAATTGATTAATAATAAAATTTTATGACGAAATTAATATATAAACTATAATTATTAAAAATTAGAAGCATGCAAGTTTTTTATGAACAATAAAATAATCCAATTTTAAAAATATTGTGTTGGTTTCAAAATTATTCAATTATTGTATCCAAGCATCATGCCTAAGAATATGCTATTAATTAAGTATTACTACTACAAAAGTGAAACACTATTCGGTTTATACTTGATACCACGAATATGCCACTGCAAAAAAAGGTATAATATAATCCGCTGACATGGAAAATCCCGCCACGTGGAGTCCTACCTGGCAAGAAAACCCCACACTTGCAGCCGTTAATGGCATGCGGAAGCTTGAAAAGCGCGTGGCTCAAACGAACTCCCGCGCGCGCGCAGGCGCCAAGCACACGTCAGCCATGAGCCAATCAGCGCAAGCCACGTATGCGTAAAGTTCATCCAAGATCTCTGGTAGCCTTCCTTCTTAACCAATTCCCAACCAACAAATCTTTCTCCAATTCCCTCTCTGATTCCTTTCCTTCTCAACCTAACCCTTTCTCTCGCTGGGGTTTCACCTCTTTCTGGTTAGAATTCTCCCTTGCTTTCCTTTCACGCACTGTTCGATCAATTCGCGCTGAGAGTGATGGACGCCACCGCCATGGCACTGCCGCAGCATCTTCGTTTTCCGGTAAACTCCTGCCCCGCCGCCGATACGTCGTCGTCGAGGGAATCGAGAACTGCGATCGTGGGGTTGCAGCGGAGGAGGGTTAAAAATAGAGCCTTGTCGTCTGGGTTCTGCGATCGCGGCCATCTGCAGTATTACAACTCTAGCTTCGATTCCTCCGCCGCGGCGGGAGGGGTGATGATGAGTGGGAAGGAGAAGTCCTTGAAGAAGACGAAGAAGAAGCAGTTGAAATTGCTCAAGGGTTTGTCGAAGGACTTGTCCACCTTCTCTCAGATGGGGTTTGGATTGGGTTCTGATGCGGCGCTGCTCGATCAAATCAAGGGAAATATGATCACGGTATGAATTTTGCTTCTCAAATCCTTCGATTCTTAGTTTGATGATTGTGTGATTATTTCAATTTGATTGTTAATTTTACTTAATTCCAATCAAATTCACGTTAATTGACAGCAGGGGTTTAGCTAATTTGTGAAATTCCATTACTATTTTGCTTCGATTCATTGAAAAGCAAGATTTATGCAGAGTTTTAGGGTTCTTAAAGTATATCTGTATGTGCAGGAAGCAACACAGCTATTGCTGGAGCAGCTGCAGAAGGTGAAAGCAGAGGAGAAAGAACAGAAAAGAAGAATGAAAGAAGAGAAAGCAAGATCCAAGGCAGCAGCCCGAATGCAATTGGGCGGTAGCTGCAAGATGTCGTCTAGCTCTTCCTCGTCGGAATCGAGCGACAGCGAATGCGGGGAAGTGGTGGACATGAGCAGCCTCAAGCGCTCAGCTGCCCTTAAAGCAGCTCCTACAAAGGAGGAGGAGGAGGCGACCTCACCGTATCCAGCTCCAATCATACCAACCCTTCCGTCGTTCCAAGACCCGAGCCTCGACCCCCCCTCAGTCGAGGGGGAGGTGGGATCGGATCAGCCTACTTCTCCAAGCAATGCAGCTAATATAGTTGAGACGAAAGCAAAATCGATTGGCTTTGTTGCTCCAGTGTGTTCCAAGAAGATCGAGGTGTGTATGGGAGGGAAGTGCAAGAAGTCGGGAGCCGAGGCGCTGCTGGCGGAGTTCCAGAGAGCAGTTGGGGTTGAAGGTGCAGTCTCAGGGTGCAAATGCATGGGGAAATGCAGGGATGGGCCTAATGTGAAGGTTGTGAATGAGTTCGACGGAGGCATGGGGCCCACTGCAGCGACAACGATGGCGACGAATTCTCTCTGCATCGGGGTAGGTTTGGAGGATGTGAGTGTGATTGTGGCCAATTTCATTGATGATCATCAGAATCAGCAGCAGAAGCTTGGCTTTGCTGCTGCCTAATGTATAGAGTTTGATTAGTTCTTGAATTAGAGATAGTATATGGGAATATTGTGGCATATTTCATTCATTGAATCATTCATTGAATCATTGTGATTATTACTTATTTTGGATGATAATTGGATTGAAGTTCCTTTCAACCTATGCATGAGCTACATTTATTTACTTAGTTTGAACAATTTTTTCAATCTTTAATTTAATTTGTTGTTCTTGACATATTGAGAATTGTGGAATACAAATTGAACATGAGTAAAGATTAATTTATTATGAAAGAAAAGGTAAAATTTAAGCATGATTGTATCTCAAAACTGGTCAACAATTACCAGCCTTGCAAGCATATTTAATAATCCAATTCAAGTCAAGCACATACCAACCTAATAAGTAATAATAACGAACCATATTTGAATGATTCAAAGTCAATTTATCATCACGTGATTCACGATATGTCATTTCTATATACAATCAATAGATTCATACACTCCTATATCAAAAGAATAATAAAAAATCATACAGATAATTTTATCTTTTTTAAACACATCAATGATCACGTATTAAGTTGTACATCAAACACCATTCCAATTTCCAATCATTATTCATAATATTTGACATATAATTATCGAGTTCGGCTCGAAGAAAGTTCGATAATATAGTATTATTTTTTAGCTTGAACTCGAGTTCGATTGGGATTCAAGTTCAAGCTCGAGCTCGTATAAATTTTTTATTTTAAAAATAAATTATCTGTTTTAACTTTAGGATCGATGGATTGCAAGTTCCATTAAATGTTCGGCTGAAGGCTCGTGAACATACTCGATAACATATTCGTGAACAAACATAATCGAATATGTACGCGAACTCAACGAGTCGAGCATTTTCAAGTTTGAGCTCGACTTGTTTACTAGAGAGTTCAACTCCAAAACAAGTTTTTTTTGGAGTCAAACCCAGAATAGGTGGTGAATAACTCCATTTGTTTTGAGTCATAACTATGACACTTGAGATTAACACCAACATGCATATGCATTACTTGAAGATCAAAAGCTCCAAAATAGTGGTTACAGAAATACAATATTGTGGGGAAACCATAGATCCCACTTATGTAAAGGACAAGTGTAAGAAATAACATCACTAGTCCAAAAGGGAATGCAATGTTTGATCAAATTCATGAATATAAGAATCCTCAAGACCTTTCCTCAACATGAAATCCCTCCACTTAGCATGATTTGCCCTAATTTCCTTCCCAATCTCACTCTCCCCATCCATCACCAATTTTATTGCCTTCATCACACCTTCTCTACAAAACAACCCATCCTCCTCCCCCTTCTCTACCTCCAAACCAATTCTCAAATCCCCCCCTGCCAACCTTGCATTGATCAATTGATCGCCGCAATGCGGCATCAACACCATCTCGCATTCGTTGACCAACGCCTCGGATATTGATCCCCACCCACAATGCGTGACGAAGCACCCCACTGCAGGGTGAGCCAGTATCAACTGTTGCTGAACCCAACCCCCGTCGACCACACCTCTCTTCCCGGTCCTTTCGGTGAACCCTTTTGGGAACGCCTCTTCGACTGTGTCGGCCCCTATAGGCGGTTTTAGTGCTGCTAGGAACGGGAGGCCCGTGAGTTCAAATCCCGCGAGCAGTTCTTGAAACTGCTCGCGTTTTAACCTAGCTTCGCTCCCGAAGGCGCAATAAATCACGGATTTCGGGGCGAATTGGTCCAACCACTTGACCCATTTCGGGTCAAGATCCGAAGTGGACGGGCCCGGCACGACCGGGCCTGCGAGGAGAATCGGTTTCTTGAACCTCTCACGTAGGAAATCTTGATACGAGGCCTCCATCTCCCGGCACGACTTGAACCCCATGGCGTCGCACTCCTCCGCCGCCTTGATCACGCGCTGCACGAACTTCATCGGGGTCGGGCACCCGAACTCCTCGCCGTTGTTGATGGCATCTACGGTGCGGGCCTCCTCCGCCTTGAGACGGACCGCGGACTCGGGCGGAAACCCCGGCGGCGGCCGGGTGAAGGCTCCGACGCCGGAGGGCTCATCGCGGAAGAGGTAGCCGACGGCGGCGGGGCTGATGATGCAGTAGAGGACGGTCTTGATGCCGAGGCCACGCGCCACCGCGGGGAGCCAGTGGGTGAAGTCAAAGAAGGCGAAGTCGGGGCGGAGCTGTTCGAGGAGGGCCTTGATGGCGGGCTCGGTGAGGTCCATGGCGTGGCGGAGGAGTGTGTACATCGGAAAGATGACGTCTCCGGTGGTTTCGGTGCCCGGAGGAAGGCCGTCCACGTGGGGGACGTCGATGGGTATGAACTTGATGAGGTGGGGGTGGAGATTGAATTGGTTGAGCTTGGACTGAATCATGGGAGGGAGAATGAAGAAGATTTGGTGGCCTCTTTGGGCGAGCTTGTTTGAGATGTGGAGGAAGGTGGTGAGGTGCCCCATTGCAAACCATGGGTACATGGCGATCTTCAGCTCTTTCTTCCCCATTTCTTGGTTTTCTTTCTTGCTATGGGAACCTTAATTTGATCGAATGTTGAGTTCGGATAGTTTGAGGTTTGCGAGTGGGTCTGAATTAGTGAATAGTGAAGAAGAAAAAGAAATGAAAGTGACATGTGGTGACAGATCTCTAGTGGCTCCGAGGTTTCCTCCTTTGTTCAAACTTCTTTGACCTAATCTGTCGCTCAAAATTTGACATACCCTTAGATCTATGTTAAATTTGTGTTAATTAATCAAATACAATTAATGGGAGCATGTGTTAAGCTTCTAAAAAGTAAAATGGTAATTTTGAGAAACTTCTTAAAACCTCAACTATGTGAATTATTTTTAACATAAATCTTGAATTTATAAACCAAAAATAAATAATAGAGGAATCTTACGTTTAAGTTAATTCAACATTTTATACTCCCTAAATTCCACTAAACATGACATATTTTTCTCCATCAATTTACCAAGTTTAATTAGTAAGGACTAATGAGTAATTTGATTCCCGTATCCAACGGTGGAGAAGGATCTTCAATCAAAGATTGTCGCCATGTCATCAATCCGGGACGACTCCTTTAAGAACCGTAGATAATAACATATATCAACGTTTCAGATCATTTGATTCCGCCAACACCACCACTTTAGCAAGATCTCAGCCGTTTAAAAAGTACTAGGAATCAACGGTTCTCAGCATTCACAGTCCCGCCAAAAATTTCAAATCCCTAGTTATATAATTCCCCCAAATCTACTCTTCAACTCAAGCATCAATTTCACTCAGCAGTCTCTTTCTCCTCAGTTCAATTTCAATTTGGAAAACCTAGGAAGCTCTCCTCTATGGCTCGTACAAAGCAAACCGCTCGCAAGTCGACCGGCGGCAAGGCGCCACGCAAACAGCTCGCCACCAAGGCGGCCAGGAAGTCTGCCCCCGCCACCGGCGGAGTGAAGAAACCCCACCGCTTCCGCCCGGGAACCGTTGCTCTTCGTGAGATAAGAAAGTACCAAAAATCCACCGAGCTTCTTATCCGTAAGCTGCCGTTTCAGAGGCTAGTTCGCGAGATCGCGCAGGATTTCAAGACAGATCTAAGGTTCCAGAGCTCCGCCGTGTCGGCGCTGCAGGAGGCGGCGGAGGCTTATCTTGTTGGGCTATTTGAGGATACTAACCTCTGCGCGATTCACGCGAAGAGAGTCACAATCATGCCCAAGGACATTCAGTTGGCCAGGAGGATCCGGGGTGAGAGGGCGTAATTGTTATAAACATGAAATAGATAAATTTTAGCCTATTTATCTGTTGGATTTGGTGAATAGATGCATTGTTTGGGGCAATTTGTTCTTTCTTCGAAACCTATTGTAATGCTCGTTTACTTTGTTAATGAAGGCTTAAATCTTTTGCCCTTTTGCTTATTTGTTTCTTTTTTATGCCAAACCATTGTTTTTACCCTATGTGGTCATTCCTGATCATTTCATTGTGCTTGGAGCAAGAAAAGAAACATTCTTTGGATATTTTAAAATTTGTGGCAGATTCTTTGCTATGTTCATGACCCTTTTCAAATGGTGATTGTTGGTAAACTAGTGTTGATAAATAGATGAGAAAATAACTAGTGTTGAAGTTAATCACGTGATTGTGGTAATTAATCAAGTTAAGTTCAACAACATTCAAATAAGAGGCTGAGATTTGATATTACCCACGAAACCAAAAAGAAAAACAAACAATTACTCTCCAATTTACATTGTCATAGTTTTAATTTGAACATAACCTAATACAAAGTGGCTAAAACTTTGTAGCTTCCCAAAATAAAAGTACTTTCTTCTCAATAGTCTGTCCAAAATCCTAACTTTTGCCTGAAGACACTCATGTTGTGCAAGAAAATTCAACCACATTGCTTATCATTGCAGTACACTCAACTCCTTCAAAATCCAAATCACTAAAGATCTCGAACAAAGATCAATGAAGTCACATAATCAATTCCTTCCAAGCAAGTCCCATCATCGACATTAATAAAACAAAGTGATTTCTGAGCAATTCTTTATGAACAGCAAAGAGTAGCAAATGAAATTTAGAAAGGAATATTTAGATCTAATATTGGTTCCAAGTGGGCTGCTAATCATGTTCACTTATCATCTCTTACTTCTCTATAGATGCCTCAAACTCCCTCACACCACCGTCATCGGCTTCGAAAACAATGATAAGAAAATATGGGTCGAGAAAATTATGCAGGTATTTTAAATCTAATTACAGTTTGTTTATATTAAGTTATTAACTCATTTATTGCTCAAACATACAGTCGGAAAATCGGGACGTGACGACGGCGCTTACGGTGGTGTCGGCGAACATATCGGCGGCGACGTTCCTTGCGTCGGTGTCGCTGACGCTGAGCGCGTTGATCGGTGCGTGGATCGCGAACAACTCGACTATTTTCGAGAGCGAGGTGATCTACGGCGACACGCGCCCGTCGACGATGTCGATCAAGTACATCACGCTCCTCATCTGCTTCCTCCTGGCCTTCTCCTGCTTCGTCCAGTCATCGCGATGCTTCATCCACGCGAATTACCTCATCGCCACGCCCGACGCCGACATCGCGGCGGAGTACGTGGAGCTCGCCGTCGTCCGTGGCGGCGATTTCTGGTCCGTGGGGCTGAGGGCGCTCTACTTCGCGACGGCGCTGCTGTTGTGGTTCTTTGGCCCGATCCCCATGTTTGCGGGGTCGGTGGTGATGGTGGCGCTCCTCTACTATCTGGACAGCGACACGGCGGCGATGAGGAGGAGGTCTGGCCGTGGGAAGGGGCAGAGATTTGAGGAGAGGGTTTGAGATTGGATTGGCGGGAGATTAATTATTTATTTTTCTTTTTTTTTCAAACTAAAATGTGATTATATATATAATAAAAAATAAGATTTATTCAGGTCGCATTCTTTTTTGTTGGTAAATTAAAAAAAAAGAAGATGAAAATGATGGATAAAAAAGTGGGAAAATATTATTATCCCTACTTCTTATTTAGTAACATTAAAATTTCAAATAATTTCCATTTTTATATATCATCCATTTATATTTAACAAATTTTTATCATAAAATTCTGACATTTTAATCAATGTATATCACAATATTAATGGAATAACACGAAAAAACAAAAAAAACTAACATTAGTGAGAACATAAAAAATAAGAAATAAGTCAAAAGAATCATATATATTCTATCTTTTCATAATTTTCTTCATATCTCATATCTTAGTCATATTACATAAAAATTGGAATATTACATGATGAGAAATCCTCATTGACATTGTCACAATCATATAACTATTCTTACATGTAATATGCATGTTCTATAGCCAATATTTTACTATTCAAACCTTACTTTGCTAAAAAAACAATTACTTAAAGCATTCCAAAAGAATCAAGACCAACCAAATTTAAAGTTAGTTCTTCAAATATTATTCACAATTCTTGGTCTTCGTCTCCATTTTATTCTACTTGTATATATGACGTCACCTAGTAGGTAAGAATGGGAAAGAATAAGGGAATTTTATAAAGAGCCCTCTTGCTTTAATTAATAATGACGTCATTGTACACACAAGCATATATAAAATAGTCAAAAATAGGCCTTCACGTGTAAGCATAGAATTTCCAATTACTTTCTGTAACGCCTTTTCTTTCCCATATTGGAATTTATTGCCCTCTTTCATTTTTTGGAATTCAAAATTTAAGTTTTGATCCTAATATTTAGAATTTTTAGGTACACTACTAAAGTCTATAATGTAATATATTGCTATTTTCTAAGAAATATGAAAACCTAAAAGTAAAATTGATCCAAAAAATAACTGTATTAAGTTGCTTGAAAAGGACTGTTTTGCCCTACTAATCCTATGACGTCATAAATGACAAATTGCTATCTTAATCTAGCAGTACTTCAAACGACGTCGCTGCATGGAGTCACCTCTTATCTAGAAAAGATGACGTCATACATCACCAACACAGCCGTTGACGTCTATATATTTATTTATTTTCAATTTTTATATATTAGATTAGATTGGAAGAAATTTATTTCTTCCATCTCTATCTCTATCTCACTCTGTAACACACACAGCATGCTATAAATATAATTCAATAATAATAAAAAATTAATATATTTCAATCAATAAAAAATTTAGTAGCAAAATATTGCTATAACTACTCCTTCCTTTTATTCATATTTCTTCCATCTCTATCTCTATCTCTCTGTAACACACACAGCATGCAACAGGCTATTCCATACACAAGCCCCCTCCCAAGCGAAGCCGTAGCAGTCGCCTCCTTCCATCCGCCGCAAGGGTACGCCGCCGGAAAAAGCGTGAGGGATGTGGTGGCGGAGAATGCGGTGGTGGTTTTCGCGCGGCGGGGCTGCTGCATGTGCCACGTGGTGAAGCTTCTGCTCCACGGCCATGGCGCTAACCTTTCCATCTTCGACTTCGACGAGCAGAACGAAGCCGATGTAAGCGACCAATTATCCAAAATCGTCACCGTCCTGCAGTTTCCGGCGGTGTTTGTCGGCGGAGAGCTGTTTGGAGGGCTGGAGAAAATCATGAGTGCTCATATTTCCGGCGAATTGGTGCCGAAGCTTAGAGAAGCTCGAGCTCTTTGGCTTTGAAATACTATTAATTACTGTTTTCTTTCCCAATTTATTTTTAATTTTGAGGTTAAAATTAGAATAAAATATATATCAAGGTAATAGAACATGATGTAATTACTTATTTCACAGTGACGATTATTATCTCATTTTAGTGGTCACTTTTGACTTTACTTGTGTGAGAATTTAGTATCTTTGATACATATCAGGAGCAATATGAATATTATTTTATCAAATCCCATTAACCTTAGAAATAAATAATTAATTAATTAAAAAGAAAGATTATCCCATTGTTGTATTTATTTATTTTAATTTGTCGCATGTCATTAATTGGAATCTAGTGATGAAAATGGGCAATATTGACTTTTGAATTATTGAACAATTATATCAGTAATAATTCTCAATATAAAAAAAGGGCTCATTAATTACACCCCTATAATGGCTGCTTTAATATTCAACACCCAAAAACTTTAATAATGGAAATAATAATCCATGCAAAAATCAATTAATTAATTAAATAATAATCAAGAATGCAATATTCCCAAATTAACAAAATAAAACCTCTACAACTACATACATTATATTATATATATAGCTTATCAATTCCTCACTTGTTCCACACTTCACCTACTTTTATTGCATGAATAATCCAAACTTATTCCCCCAAAAGCAGAAAAAAATAAAGAAAAATCCTAATCAACTCTCATTTCCCTTTGCTTGCAACAGAAGGCAAGAGAATAAACGACGGCGACCGATCACCATGCACGACCAAGTTCGGAGGAATCAAGGTTTCATTACTGCTGTAGTAATCCGAGAAGCTCGTGCTCTTCAAGAAAGGGTTTCCAGAACCTTCCGTGGAGGAGGTTGTTCTAGAAGCTTCTTTCACCGCCGACGAGGCGCATTGCCTGGGTTGTGTTTGATAAAATACCTTAGAGAGCACCAGCTCGCCGTCCTTCTCCTCCTCGCTTTCGCCCAAATGGTACTGATGCATCACCCAGTTCGTCTTCTCCGGCTTCCGTTGCCGGCCGTAGTTGGTGTAGAGGACGAGTATTTTCTTGTAACCTTTGATGTTTCCGGCGGCGGAGATCGCCCTAGTTTTGCCGGTCTTGTGCCATCTTGTTTCTCCGCCGCTGCCGGAGGAGGCGGTGGCGGCGGAGGTGGCGTCGCTGTGGACTTTCCGGCGCTTCCTTGTGCCGGTTGTGTATGCCTTGGAGGGGCGGTGGAAGAAGTGGCGGACTTGGCCGTCCTTGTTCACTCCTATATATATATATATTAATAGAGAAATATATCCAATGAGAATCAATATTTGAGTAGGAACTAACCATCATTGGCCCTCTTTGTAAACTATATGGTTTCGATTAAATATGCATCAAATTTATGCATAGAATACATTAAAATTATGGAGGCATTAATGATTAATGTATATAAATCTATTATCATATTATACAGTAAAATACTACGTGTAATGCATTAAAATAATACATAAAATGCATAAATTTTGGTTCTTACATAAGACTTGGTTGTTACCGAATCCCACCCATATATGAGTGTTAATGTTGAGTTGGATTAATTAGCTAGGTAATTAGCACAAGATTTTTCTTTTCTTAGTTTGTTTATGGAGTTTGAATTTAATGTCAAATTTCATTTGCCATTATATTTTGACTTGGGCTTACTGTTGGGAATAATATTGATTTTATAATCTAAAAAAATTAATGATATTCATATATATGTTTGAATAGATAAATAGAGCTTAGATTAATAAGATTAAATGAAATGTAATATAAGGGTGTGTTGGAATATAAGAAATATAGTGCAGAAAGATTATAAACTTGGATTAGTGAGCTAATCATTGAAATAAATCAAGAAATTATCATGGTTGAAGTTTAATTTAGTGAAATTATTACCTGGTAACTTCTCTGGATGAGTGTAACAAATCCCATTTTCACCTTGTATGGTTGGAATAAATTCATCAATTAATGGATGCAAATTATTCCTCAAATCACACACCACTTTTGCCTCCAAATGTTGAAGAATTTCTTGATCAGAAGGGTCAAACTTCACCCCAGCTGGAAGCCCAGGCAAATCTTGAATCCCACTACTCTAAAAGAAACAAAACAAATAAATAAATAAAACATTCATAAGAATCCAATATTCAACACAATTATTACAATTATAATATATATGTAATAACCTTATCTTGAAGTGTTAGGACTTGGTTGCATGAAGGGCAGATTAGTGTCTTAAAAGGATGAGTAGTTGTTGAAGTTGCAAAGCTATTTTCTTGTTCTTCTTCTTCACTATTAGACCATGTCATGATTTCTCTATGGTGCTGCAGCTCTTAGGCCCATCCGGAATCGGGTTTTTCTCTGGTTCGATCCGACTCTCGGGTCCTCTCCCGAAGAGATTTCTACCAAGAAACACACAATCCAATGTTAGAAAGAGATGAGGGAAAACATATATAGTTGAGAAGAGAAATATCAAGAAAGCTATTTCTCTAATGTAACATGTTCTTAGTTAACAAACACTTTTTGATGTTCTTGCACAAGGGATTGTGTTCAAATCCTCCACTTCAACTGTGATCAATTATATGTGCATATCATAGGAGATGGAGATAGAGAAAGGGATTTAATATTTTTGGTAGAAAATGAAGATCTTAATTAGGTTGATTGCTTGGAAATCAAGTTTGGTTATGTTCTTGTATAATACCCATTGCTATATACTATATATAACATGATAGATTGTTGAAACTTTTACACACATCATTACCTAATCTGTGGTAAATAATGAACTCTATATGTATATTATTCCTTACTACAAAGGAATCAATAATATGATGAGATCTTTCTATTTCACACAATGATAATATATAAAATGAATTACGAGATGAGATTCAGAGTCTCACGCTCTATGTTAACGATTTATACCACTCCATTCTGGTATATAATTATTTTTAATATTTAATATCGCTTTTAATTAGTTCAGTAATGGAACATGAGTATGTGGCACAAAATAACATACTAAATCGCATCCAACTAACGTTGGATACGAAAGATAATCCAACTTCGTCGAAATGGAAGGACTGGGGAAGAGTGGATATGGGGCAACACAGATTCTTGAAGGACATTTCACCTCTTTTACCTAAGAAATTTAATGTTGTAAGAGAAGTTGGAGTAAGACTAAAGGGTTCTTTCATGTGTAGAGGCAAATTAAAAACTTGAAAATTATAGAATACATACATACCAACTAATGTGAAAGTAACAAACAGTTGGATTATACCTAACATGGTTCGTATTTCCTTGTTTCTTGCCGTAGACTTCTTATTGCAAGCAAGGTATATGTATCTATATATATATAGCTTTCTCTTTCATTTGCTATATAATCTTGACCTACTTAATTACATTCTTGAATTTTGTCTTACTTGGCAATAATTTTCTACCCAACTTTGATGTATATATATAATTCATTTCTGATGATGCAGTTAAGAGATTATATGGGTTAATATCACTATTTAAAAAAATCTTATTCAATTCATACAAATATATCATCTAATATTCATAATTAATCTAGGTCTAATACTATTATATTTTATGATAATTAATTTATTCAATCTACATTATAGATTTATTTAGATGTAAAATAAAAACCTCTCATATCAATAATTGAATCTTCATTATGTTGGGATCCATCTACTTTTAATTTATACTCCTAATTACTCATATGTGTAACGTTCCAAATAGATGAACAATGACATATATCAAATCAAATTATATTATATCAGAAAGTAACATGCAGATGTAGACATACTATTATAAGCTTTTCGACATAATCTTTATCTTATTTTAATTAAAAATCATAAGCTATTTTTTATTAAAAAAATCCCTTCTAATGTCAAATTTTTGCTTTAATTGTGCTTAAAGAGGAAGATTTTCTATTAGTAGAATTTATATTGGTGCAAAGTGTAAACGCCCTTATTTACTTTTAAACACGTAGGAAAAAGAAATAATAATTAAACGAAGTAAATAAATAAGAAAGAAGGTTAACAAATAAGTACAAAAAGAGAGAAATTAGCTGTAATACAGAACTGAAATGCGGGCCGGCCCAAATTGAGTGACCCTGTGGGCCTGGACTACATATCAGGCCCACCAGCCTGCATATACGTTTGTACATTGTCGGCTAATTAAATACTCTGCGGGCCGGGCTTGAAAACACGGGCCCTCCTGATTAGAGATGAGTCCGGTCGGACGGGCTGACTCAATTTTGGGTCGGGTTGGATCTTATCCGGTCAATCGAAATTGTGCAAAAGCTCGGTAGATTAGGGTCGATCCGGTCCGATGCCAAAATTTTATAATACAAGATATTTTTTGAGTCAGATTGAGCTTCTGATGTAGATTTGAGTATGAGAGTGATACTAATTGTATTTAATTGAGTTGTGTGTAAAACAATAAAATCTTGGACATAGTAAACTAAAATTAGGTATTTTATGAAGAAATATTTTAATGGATTTACAAATAGTTTTCAAAATGATTAGTACTATTCAATTTTCTTAAAAGCAAATGTTATGTCACAGTCACTGAGTCACATCCCTATTTTTACTTTCTTTTAAAATTTATCTGTTTCCTTAAATGCTGCAATTATATTTGAAGTACAGTACTAAATTTTGTGTGAGGTTTGTTTAGTATTTAAGCAACAAAATGGGAAGTAGCATTTATTTCTCAATTATTGTTATATTATTGAGGGGAATTGGCCTTAAATTCAACACAAGTACACAACCCTCGTGGCTAGGGACCCCTAACTGCTTTTTTCTTTATTTATTTATATTTTTTTATTAATTGAAGTCCTAATTCGTTTTAAAATTTCAAATGAACCGAACTGGATATGCTGATAGTATTCTAGTATTCGATTCAATTCGATAATTGAAACCCTGATCATGATTGAAAAATTTACTAGTTTTTCTCCATCTAACATATTGTTATTTAATTTATTTACCTTTTCTAATATGTACTCATAATATTGAAATATCAAATCAATACCAACAACCTAATTGGATGTTTAAAGATTTGAATCACACTCCCAAGAAAACAAACTTGTACTATACTATATAAAGCACCATCATTAGAAGGCACCAAATAACCATTTTCAACAACTAAAAGTGCTTGAATGAAAAGAATTAACCTCCATCACTATTACTCTCAAGCAACAATGAATTTTTAGGTAGTAAAAAGAATCCAAACTTGGAAGAATGCATTCATTCACAAGTAGAGTATAAAGTATAACACCACCATTTCTCAACCTCTCTTGCTTTCCACTTCTCAATGATGGTAACAAGAAAGTGGAAATCACACCACACTCCCATGATCTGACCCATCTTCATAGTAATAGGGACTCAACTTCCCTTCCTTCTCCACCTTCTTTTGTTCGCTTCGGAACCCGATCTCGTGCATCATCTTCACCACGCGCCTCATCGAGGGCCGGTTTATGGGGAGCGGGCTCGTGCAGAGCAACCCTATGTTGAGCACCCGGCATATCTCGTCCTTGTGGCACGAGTCGAGCTTGGGGTCAATCACACGGAGAACATCTTCCTTCTGGTCCAACGTCGAGCACACCCACTTGACCAGATCCTTCTCCCCGAACTCCGGGTCTGTCGGGCATTTGCCTGTTACCAGCTCGAGAATCACTACTCCAAAGCTGTAGATATCGCTCTTTTCGTTCACTCGAAGCGTGTAGGCATATTCTGCAATGGAAGAAAATTATTTAAAATTGGATTATAGTAACATTAAATTACATAGACATATCATGGATGATTCGAATTCGAGACTTATTGACTTGGAATATAGTTATTTATTTATTTATGTAGCTATTTCAAGATGATTATTAGAGCTACCATTAAAGGAAATTTATGTGCTTATGCTATGATTGGAAATAATTCAATGTGTGACTCCTATGTTACCTAAAAACTACACTGACACACTAAATGTCTAACTAATAATTTCATGTACTATACCACAATCACTCACATGGTTGGGATGATTTTCACTTGTATCTAGAAATTACTATCCTCTCCTTACTCACCTACTTTGACTAAAAACACTTACGATATTAACTTCCGTTACGAACTAATAAGCTGTTTAAGAACTTATAAGCTCGTCGTGTAAAAGGAAATGGACTAACCGGGTGCGATATAGCCGCAAGAGCCGGCAATGACGGACATAGACTTGGTGGCCTTTCCGTCGGCATCGACCACCTTAGCCAGCCCGAAATCAGCAACCCGGGCACCGTACTCGGCGTCCAACAATATGTTATTCGACTTCACGTCGCGATGCACGATGGGAGGAACGCAGTCGTGGTGCAAGTACGACAGCCCCTCAGCGGCGTCCACGGCGATCTTGAACCTAATCGGCCAATCTAGCAAGCCACTCTTTGTGCTATGCAGCAAATCTCCCAAACTCCCATTAGGCATGTACTCATACACCAATAGCTTGCTATCTCTTGTAGTGCAGCAACACCATAGCTTCACTATATTCTTGTGCCTTATCTTCCCCAGAGTCTCCACCTCCGCGTCGAAGCCGTCGTCTCTCCGGCTCCCGATGTCGTCTCCGGACACCTTCGACCGGCCCCACAGCCGCTTCACGGCCACGGCCTCGCCGTTGCTCACCACCACCTTGTAGACCTTTCCCGAAGCCCCGGTCCCGATCACGTTGTCCTCGTCAAGGCCGTCGAGTATCTCGCCCTCGACGAATCCGAGCTTGTGGAAAGACATCAATGTCCATTTAGATCGATCGATGTTTCTCTTGAGATTATTGAATTTCTTGAATTTTAAGTAGAACCAAACAGTGCCTAATATTAGAAGAACTGCAGCAAGCAGGAATAGTGTTCTGAAAAACCAGAGGTAGCCTTTCTTCTTCGTTTCTTTGCTGCTGCATAATCCTTCGATTTCTTTGCACAAGGCGGAGTTTCCGATGAAGCTGCTTTTGTAGATTTGTTTTGCGTAATCTGGAGGGATGTGGCCGCTGAGATGATTATAGGAGAAATTGAGACGATTCAGCTTCAGATTCTGCAGTGAAAGAGGGATTTTGCCGGAGAATTTGTTTCTCGAGAGATCGAGGTAGTTTAGAACGGATAATTCTCCGATTTGAGAAGGAATTTCTCCGGTGAATTGGTTGTTTGCTAAATTCAGCTCGTTTAGCTTCTTCCATGAGCCAATGCCGGTAGGAAATCCACCGGAAAATTCATTGTTGTGAAGATCGAGCTTCACTAGTTGGCCGAGGTTCACGATACTCGCCGGCAAGGAACCGGATAAGTCGTTGTTGTTGCCGGAGAACTCCAATAGGTTCTGCAGAAAGCCTAGTTCCTCTGGTACAATGCCGGTGAATTTGTTATCCGATAAAATTAATTGAGATAAATTCGATGCTCCGGCGATTGTCTTTGCAATTCCGCCGGAGAATGAGTTTCCGATCAACTCTAGTAGCGACACGTGAGGGAGCCCCCAAAATCTCGGCGGGACCTCTCCGGAGAAGTTATTGTGCCCTAACCTCACCCGCAGCAGGCTCCTGCACTCGCCCAGACTCGCCGGAATTCCGCCGGAGAAAGAGTTCTCGAGCAGCAAGAACTCTTCAAGGGCGCCATTGAGACAGAGGTTCGCCGGAATTTGACCAGAGAAGTTGTTGGTGGAGACGTCAATCCACCACAAAGCCGAGTATGTTCCGAGTTTGGAAGGCAAATTCCCTGATAACTGGTTGCGGAAAAGCTTCAACTCGTACAAATTCGGAGAGTCGGCGATGGCATCCGGTAATCGGCCGCGCAAGTTGTTCTCATAGAGATTGAGGGACTCGAGTGGCAACTCACACAACTCAGCCGGGATCGTCCCGGTCAAGCCGTTTGTCGACGCGTCGAGCCGCCTCAGCGACGTCATGTTAGACCACCCGCCGCTCGGCAGCTCCCCAGTCAATGAGTTGTTATACAGCTCCAGCTGAACCAGCGCCGCCAGCTGGGTGATCGAACTCGGGATTGACCCGACCAGCGAGTTGAAAGCCAGGTCCAAGTCGACGAGTCTACTGAGCCGACCCAACGAGTCGGGTATTTCACCTACTAGACTCGTCTGTGTCAGCCACAGCACCTCTAGATTGGTAAGATTGCCGAGCTCCGGCGGGATCCGACCCGGAGAAAACGGGTTGTAAGAGAGATTCAGCATCTTCAGAGTTGAAATGTTTCCGAGAAATGAAGGAATTGTCCCTTCGAGCAAATTCTCCACCAATGCGAGAACCTCAAGTTTCTGGAAACCTCCATAAGCAGCCGGGATCTCGCCGGAGAAGTTATTTCCCGTCAAATCGAGATACTTTAAACTAGGGAGCTCCGCCACCCTGCGGGGGAGCGCGCCGGTGAGGTAATTCTGCGCCAGATCGAAGTGCTCCAGCGCGAGACACGTGGCGAGATCGTCGTCGGGGAGTGTGGAGTTGATGAAGTTGTCGTAGAAGGAGATGAAGGAGAGGCTTTTAAGACGGCAGAGGACGGAGGGGAAGGGGCCGTAAAGGTTAGAACTGGAGAGGTCGAGGGAGACGACGGATGCAGCGGCGGAGTCGCAGACGACGCCGTTCCACTTGCATGGCGTTTCGTCGTGGCGGTTCCAGTTGGAGAGGACGCCGTAGGGGTCGTCGAAGGTGAGCTTAGCCTTCTGGAGGTAGATGCCTTCTTCGTTTAGGGAGAGGATAAGAGAGGGGGAGAGAGAAAGGAGGAGGAGGAGGTAGAGGCGGCGGAGGTGCATTTTTGCGGCGGTGGGTGGCGGTGGGTTTCGTTTTGAATTGAAAATTGTTGGTTTGCTTGTGTTATATATATATATATATATATATATATGTGGAAATTAAGCTTAATTAGTGTATGCTTGAAGTTAACTAATACATAGTTAAACGTGAAATTAATACTAATGACGATTAGATAGAAAGAGAAATGGATTATGAGATTACATAATGACCTCGACGTACTTACATTACATATTTACATGCTTCAAAGATTTTGCTCTATAATAAACTAAAGAAATGTAGTAATAAATTAATTGCAATAAAATAAAAATATAATAATAGCTAAACATAAAAAAATAGAAATTGATTAGTTTGTCCAATGTTTCCTCACCATCAACACAATAGTTATGGCATGCTGCTGGTGAGGTGTTTCATTAAAATTGTCTGATTTTGACCAAATCATACTTCAAATTCTTCAATTATTTCAATTCATTACATGAAAATAATCATATACGCATTAGTCTCAGTATTTATATTATTTTTGACTTGGAGCATTAATTACAATATTCTTATAATCATATTTATTTATTGATACAAATGCATAATTATGTTTTAACCTTCTTCACAATTTTTAGGGCATAAATTTTATTTTCTAGATATCTAATTTTCTCTAGCATTATGATGTTAAAGTGGACATTGTGCACTCCTCACTTTTGTTGTGTGACTTAGTGGAATAATGTAAATAATTACAAATTCAAATGTCACATATATATAGTACTAGTGAATATGTGGTCATATATTAATACTACCCTATTTTATTTATATTGTTTGGTTTATTTAATTTTGTAATCAATTTTTTAGTGAGTATATGAGCACTAAAACATAATACCAAAATTCTTCCCCACAAATTAATTAAGTACAAACAGCAGAAGATATTCTAACAAAATAATTAATGAATGAGCTGGTCAAAATTAGGGACATACAAAAAGTTTGTTAGTGAAAACATTTGAACAAAACATAAATGATGTTATAATTAATATTGCTTCCATGCATGAATTTGAAGACAGTAGTAAATAACAGTAATAATGTAGTTTGTTTGTAATATTGAAGATATGTTACACTATTATTATATATTACCTAAGCGTGAGCTATGTCTATAATAATTAGTTAATAGCCCAATCAACAACACTAGACTACTACAGTTAAACTTTCTTTGCTTTCTTTTTACTCATTAATCATTCTTTCTATTCATCATTTCATTTCTTACTGTCCCCCAAACTCAGAAATTTTGATTTTTACTATTGAATTTAGGTTTGTATATTGATATAATATTGGTGGATCCATAGTTGTTATGATATCTGATCAAATAGATTGGGATTCATATGTACACTTCTTGAAATTGTTAGATCTTAACCATTTCATGACTATGAGAGCAATTTTACTTGTTAAAAATCTTGAATTCATAGTAATGTCTTATTTGAAATTAGGGTTAGTCAAATTATCGGGTGCTTTCCAATTGAATATCCGGGACAAACTACTAATCATTTGAAACTGATGTTTTTTTTATATAAATTTTAAAATTAGGTTCCGATTCGCTCTTAATCATTACGATCTCTTATTAAATCTATATTTTTCTAGAAAGCCCGACCAATTGGACTGGCCAATCCTAACACATAGTATGATTCGTCGGGTTTGGACTCGAGCCGGGCTTGCCCGATCGACAATTATATTTGTTACAATAAAACATGCAACACACCATCTATATGATATTTTGAATCTCCCACTTTGCACTCACACTTGTCACAATGAAGCATGCCATATAGATGATATTTGTCACAATGAAGCATGCATCATACTATTAAAGAGAGAGTGATTATGTATTTTTTTTTTTTATCTAAATAAGAAAATGAAAGAAGTAAAGCAAAATACTTCTTCTACATATTGAAAATGTAAAGCAAGTGTAAGTCACCAAGTGAGATCTTTATGGGACCCTAATGAATAGGGCCTTTTGTGAACTTTTAGGCAAAGAGCATCAACTCAAGATCCATTATAAATTAGGATAAATCAATTAAAACATGGAAATAATAAATAGTTCCATAAAGCAAACTTTCATGATTGTGCTCTTATGCCTTCAAACCCTACATCCTCCCATTGCCCACCATCTTCTACACACTTTTCCCTTTTCTATTAACTATCATTGCATTTTGCAAATTAAATCATAATAGATATGTTTGTGTCAACCCCCATCAAATCAATTAATTTTCTTGATGAAGGAAAAAAAATATATCCCAGTAAGATTTTCCTTATTATATTAATTTATAGACAATTGTTAAAATTAAAATACATATTTTTATGTGTGGTAGGAGTTTATTACTTTATTAAAGTTGCAAGTGATGAGAAAATCTCATACTTTGTAGATTTGGGAAGTTGGAGTAGGAGTACTTAATTAATTAATTATAATACTTTATTGTTAGTTGATCCATGTTTGCTTTGTTGGATGTGATTAAGCTCTTGTGTCTTTTACTTAAACACTCAATTAACAACCAAAGATATCTTAAAATAAATAAAGAATTGCTTCTTCTTTTACTTTTTCATTTCTAATCCAAATAGGAATTAAGATATGTAGAGTTTCATGCTTTATTAGGCGTTGTGATGGTCTAAGTATTGATCATATTAATTATATATTATAGCATCTACAATGGTCTAATAATTTTATTATGTATTAAATACACATTGTGTTATTTGTAATGTCTCACCCAAATATATATAATCCTAATTAGGGATGAGGTCATATATATTTCATGTTTTGACTTAATAGTCCAAAAAAAAATGAAGTCTTTATTTAAAGAAATGCATCGAGAAAGGGCAGATATACATAACCTTATAGTGAGATAGTCTTTTTTTTCTTTTTTCTTTTCAATTCTCTTTAAATGGAGTATATTTCAAATGTACATGTCATGGTTCATTATTTCGACATGCTCCAGAGATCTAAATTCGATATGTTTTGATACTTTTTCAACCCTATTCTTGATACTAAATACTATTTCCTCCGTCCACGATAAGTGTATCATTATTACTAAAAATGGACGTCCACAAAGAGTGTATTGTTTCCACTTTAGTACATGAACCCACACACTTTCCAATACAATACATCATATCACATCTCAATATTTACAAAATTACCACATAACATCCTATTTTTCTTAAAATCCGTGTCCACTCCTCCATGATACACTTATCATGGACGTAGGGAGTACCATTTTGTACATATATTTGAATCAAGATAATGGTTTAATGGATGGTCACGTGAAAAAGCAAAAAGAAATTGAGTTCTTTCCTAATTTTAAAAGAAGAGGATTAGAGTTGGGGCCTAATTAGCTTAGATAATTCTTCACCTAATACCTCTGTTTATGATGAGAGCATCTTGCATTTTATCCAATAATCTCATTTTATTCAACTCATAATCATGCAATGAAACTTGATTCCCTATGCAGCCAAATAAATTTTCAATTTCAAAATATTAAAAGAATATCATGTCTAAATCATGGATATTTAATATTAATTTTGTTTTCCTTACTTTTTTTATTAATAAACTTCCCACCTAAACCCCAATATTAATATATGTCAATGACTAATGACTAGTATTTCTCTAAAATTCAGTCTTCCCTTTTGAGGTTAATTGAACAAATATATATATATATATATATATAGGGAGTGGTTCTAATAAAAAGGGACATTAAAGTATAAAATAGGAAATGATCTGGGCCATTAGATCAACACCATCCGACGGCCATGATTAAAACAAAAATCGCGCCATTATATATACATAAGGTTATTTTCGTAAAATTTGAAGTGGGCGGTTATGCGTTCAAAAAACAATGCATTTCATAGTTAAATACAATGCATTTCATAGTTAAATGCAATGCATGACTCAAATTACATTTTCACAATGCATTTCATAGTTAAAAGCAATGCATTTTTCGGTCAAGATCTCAACCGTCCGATCATGAAAATCTAAGGCCCAGATCATTTCCTATTTTATACCTTAATGTTCCTTTTTATTTGAACTTCATCCTATATATATATATACATATAATTGCATAGTTTGTAGCCTGAAAAAGAAATTTATGCATTAAGCCATATATAATCCACTTGCATAATAGAACTAATGTTGATAATTTTTAAAAATAAATAAATTTATATTTTCAAACTTTAAATATGATGTTTGGGCCCAATTTAAAAAAGAATATATTAAAGCCCAACTAAATTGGGCCCATTTCTGAAATTCAGTTACACTATTAGGCTTAAACTTTACCGGAAATTTGCAGTCGCAGAGAAGTGGAGCTAGCATCTGAGTTGACTCAATCACAACTCGCAATGGGAAGATCGTTAACACTGCTTATCATCGCTTCTCTCATTCTCTCTGTAACTGCGCCGAATGCCGACGATTCAACGGCGGATGTTCCAGAGCCGCCGTCTTTTTCCAATCATTGGAACCAAAACTCCATTGCGCGTGAGGTGGAGGAGGCGAAGCTCAAATTCGCTCTATTAGGTATTCTTTACGATAATAGGTGAGAGATTTTGTCATGCTACGTTTGAAATAAATGCTGGATGCTAAGTTTCTATGCTTTGGTATCGCAGAAGCAATACTCCAGGGAAAAATTGGACAAATAAATGAGAGAACACAGTATTTCAGTGATTGCGAGAGGAAAATTCAGGAGCTGACATCGGAGATTGATCTTCTGAAAACTGCGTTGTCGGATTTGGAGGAAGATCGATCGCATAAAAATGTTAAGCTCGGATCTCTCGAGGAAGAGGTATAGTACTCTACTTATTAATTGTTGATTTCTGCATCCCTGTTCTTTGACTAGTTTGCTAGTTATGAATTAGAGCAAATGAATTTGATGCATTTGCGTAGGTCAGACTTCTCTGGCAAGCTTCTCGAAAGAACAACTTCGAAATCTACGATTTGGAGCAGAAAGCATTAGATGCTGAAAGAAGATTGAAAGAAGTTGCCTCAAAAGTGGAACAGGTTGCTTTGTTATGTAGTAATAAAATCTTTGGCCTCATTCTAAGCAGCTGAGATCTTCTATTCTAACATGACATTTCATTCTTCCCTTTCAATCATTGATTGCAGCTATGTGAATTAGAATTATTCAACAATTGGTTACTGAAATGTCTAATAAAACTTGAAGAATTCCAATAATGTATGCGTCTGCAGAAGCAGATGAGATTGTATCTGTGTATTTTATTCAGAAATTATGTCTAATGTTTTCATAATTACGAGCAAATATATTTATACAGTGACCCCTAAGAATCATTTTGCTCTACTTATCTAGTGATTCTGTGTGCAGACATCTCAAATTGTAACGGAACAGTGGATTCAAATCCAGAAACTTGAGCAGGCTCTTTACATGGTGGAGGTATTTATGCATCTTCTCATCATTGTAATTGCAAGGTGTGCGTGCGTGCAGATTACATAAGTGAAACCTCTGTATTGATTGATTGCGCAATCATATTTGTCTTACAGGTGAAGACATCAAAACTTCGAAAAGAACTGTGGAAAAGATGCCCATTCGTTAAGGTACTTTATTTTGCTAATGCTTTAATCTTTTTGGAGTTTTAATGTTTAGCTTGTCCCCTCTTGATCTGAATTTGCAAACTGGGAATGATTCACTTTGTTTTGTAGTTCATTATGAATCTATACGATGATCTCTACAAAACACTGAAGAGGATCTTGGATACTTATGTCCTGAGGGATGGATCCGTGTTTGCTATCTTGAAATCACAAGCTTTTCAGACATTTGCAGCGGCAAAGAATTACCATCATCAGGTATTGACTTTATACCTTGCTGCACAGTTGCATTTGTAGGATTCATTATGTTCTTAGCTTGGTATCCTGACACAGTTCTTCAATTATAGTTGCAAGGTTATGTAAGACATGCAATCCGGAGCAATGAACTAACTGCATCTCTTGCTCATGAGGAGGTGGTATTTTTTGTGGTATAATCTTTTCCTTACCTTATACTATCGAACTTTCATCCATCTGCGCTTTACACAAAGAAGTGTTACAATTATTACCCTAATCTAACATAATCTACCAATTTAGGCATCGGTCCTCATCGCCTTCCCCATAATGACGGCCTGCATGGTACTCCTATCACAATTTAGTTAGCTGGGAACAGTAACAGCCTTATGGATGAAGGTAATCATGTTGACCCATATCGAATAACTAATACAATAATATATAATCTGTTTTATAAAGTCGACTGTCAGGAAATCGACAACGACTCTCTTCTGGCCTGTTGCTTTTCAATACTGCCATTAGCGTCTCTGCTGTGGTATGTTCCGATTTTGGGAAGTCGAGTTTCCATGGCAGAGCAGCTCGAAGGTATTTTACGCGGTTTTTCGCCATGTTTATCTTTTGGTGACACTGCTTCATACTCATACTTGTAATATCTGCCAATTTTTTTGGGTTACATAGACAGTACAACGGAGAACCGTTTTAGAAATTTCCAATTGTGGTTATTTTATATTGATTTTCCCGTGCACTCGTGCATCGCAACCGATCGTTAACGAAATATACGAGTGCACGAGTAATTATTTCTCATTTATCCTTTGTTCGAGTGACTAGTTTTTACTTTTTTTTTTATTTTATTAAATCGATTATAATTATCTATCGTCACTGCCACAATTACACCTAAAAAACCAAATCACAGTTTAATATCCATGTCCAAACTAACATTTTCACAATTTTGACTCTCTTTTCTTTCTCGACTTGAAGTATTAATAATACAATATGGCTATTTAAAACAATAAAAAATTAATAAAAGTCACTAACTTAATTTTAAAATATGTATAACTATTTTTGGTGTGTAAGAACTACTATAATCTTAAAGAAAAAATCTAATTAATATGGAAATTTTGCGATGCTGCACTATCGGTATGAACGAACTCTCTTCGTATCGGCAGTACACATTGCATAGTTCATGTTAGGATGATATGAATTGGATGAACTATTCTCGTTTGTGTTATTCATCTCAAAATATGTGTTTTTTTTTTTAAATGAGACTAATTTGTGCGAAATTGTAAGAGTGTCTATAATTTATCTAAAAATAAGTTAGTGATTATTATTTGTTGTTATTGACTTTGACCTTTTAATATGTTTACCTTTTATAGTTTACTATTTCAAAGTTGGATAATAAGTAATTAACTAAACCTTAACTAATTATCGAAAAATTAGTCACTGGTAAATGAAGATTCAGGAAGAAATTAAACAAATGGAATACGTGTATTGCTAGGAGTAGATTGAAGAAAACACAATGCCGACAAATTAAATTGAGTAAGCTGATATTTTTAATTCTCGTGTACGACAAAGACTACTTTTCTACGTCTTGTTTTCTCATTAATTTAATACTACTACACATTTATTGCTGTTTTCAAGTTCATTGCCTACTCTACTCTCTCTTCATTCCTTTCTACTATTATTTCCCACAGCCTTCTTCACGATCATATTCATGGAGGTAATTTTTCAGTCTTTAATCAATAAGTTAATTTAATTTTCTTTTCTATTGTATATATATGTTTGAGTTTAGTTGTACGATCTTGTAACTAATGTGAGCAGATTGAAGGCTACTTCAGAGGTAGGTAGATCTCAATTTTATTCATCTTTTTAACTGTTCTTGGTTCGATCACTATTGGTTGTTGAGGGTGCCACGGCGGTGGCGCCGCCGCAGAGAAGCTTAGTTGTGATAAATGATGATTTCTCTACCGTGTTTGAAGGGAAATGAGGTGCCACGTGGCTGGCCGTTTGGTCTTGGAAGCATGAGCTCTAGAATTACGGCGGAGGACGCTTCGCCACCGCCGCCTACTACGGCGGCGCCGCAGCCTTACCCATCCCGGAACCTCCGGTCATCGAGTTTTTCGTCCTTCTCTTCCTCCAATCTTGACACAGAGGTAAATGTAATAAAGATTCAATTTTTATTTTTCTAGCATACTTGCCTTCCTATTTTTCAATTATGTTATCTTTAGTTTCTAAGGTTCATGAACTTCATATTATGTTTCAATAGGTCCACCAAATTTGTTTGTGAATGAATTCATAAAGTTGTCACAATTCAAATATATGCATTGCTAAAAATTAATTTAGTCATTAACTTGTAATCATGTACTAATATATAGTCTACGGAGTCATTTTTTCCCGATCGGAGCGTAACGCTTGGACGCCTGATCGGAATGAAGCCGTTAAATAGAGGAGGGTTGATCCACCACCACCGCCACCACCTCCACGGCCGGCAACATGACAGCGGATTTTCTGACAAAAGGTCTCGTCTAGGGTTACCCAAAGGCCAAGAAAATTCTCAAGGAATTTGTGCTCCCTTGTTGCATCATGTTATAGGGATGATGGGAAGAAATGGAAGCATCAAAGGACAATAAAAGTTTGTGTATTCAATATTGTGCTAATAATACAAAGAAGATTATTTCAATTTGTTAGTATATATCAGTCTGAAATTTAAATCTATTTGCTACATTCAAAGTCGGAGTAAAAAAGAAAATAGCCAAATAATTGAGTGTAGTTTTTGAAAAGAATATATAAACTTTAGTATTTAAGACATCTTAATTAGTAAATTACGCATCTCGACATCAATACTTCACATTCTATACTGTTTTTCAATTATTAATCTTAAAGTTTAATTTAAAATAACATTAAACATCAAAGTAAATTACATACACTAATTTATAATTTACAAATAACTATATTTCCCTTGAAATAAAATACGAGTACCTGTGGAGGGTATATATGTAAAATCGTGAAAATTTTGCGTGGAACGAGTAATTTTGGGAATTTCGCTAGAAGCCTAAAACCCAAGCCAAAGCCCTACATCTCTCTCTCTCTCTCTCTCTCACTGTACTGTATTGACTCTGTCTGTGCATAATCACCATGGCCGCCTTTGCAGCCAGATCAGCACTTCGCTCGGCCACCCGTAGCGCCACCGCCAGATTATCTACCGGCGTCAAGCCTAAAACTGCTCCGTCTCCGTTTGGCGTCTCATCTCAAAAACCTCTTTCCGCTCGCATCTTCAGGTTCTACTGCCGCATTAGGGTTTTTTTCCTCTTTCGGCGATTGCTATTTCAGTTTTAATTTGAGAATTGATGATTGGTCGTTGAACAAAATTAGGTCTCCTGTGGAGATGAGCAGTGTAAACGTAATGTCTATGTTACCGTATCACACTGCTACTGCCTCCGCCGTGCTCACTTCCATGCTCTCCGTCGCTCCTCGCGGTCATGGTTGGAGCATTGAAGGTTAGTTTTATTCCAAATTTCTCTTTTTCAGCTTGTGAGTAAATGGTTTTAGGGCAAATAGAGAAGGCCACTGTGAAATTTAAAAGGGAAATATGATGATTTAATTGAAGTGAGCGGCTGTATAATTCATTGATGTTTTGCTTTAATGTAATCAAATTATAATCATGATACATGAGCTTCCTGGTCAATGTTTTCTCAATTGTAATTCTTGAAAAACTATGATCGTGCATTAGCTTGTAAAGACAACAAAGACTAGTACTTGGCCATGTAATGTTCCTCATTCGGTGATCAATGGCTAATCTACGTTTTCTTATCATATGTGGGAGCTTGATTTTATGAATAATTATCCTACTTCTAGTTCTTTTCAGAAACTACTGTTGATATTTGGTCTTTTCTCTTTACTCGGTCATCCTAATGCACATTGTGTTCATCAGATTCCAACGATGATGTATGATGACTGTTGATTGCTCGAGCAAAGTTTTGTTTTCATGCAGAGAGTTCTTGATATTTAGGGATCGTCTTTAGCATATAATAAATTCATCAAATGTTAAAAGGAAACATTTTTGTTGTTCTCTGTGCTGAATAAAGATTCATGATATTTGTAACTTCCCTTTAACCTCTATGGAAATTTTCTATGTAAAATAAGCATTGTCTTCTGTTATTGTATTCTTTGAGATTGGCCTTGATAGAAAGAATACAAAACAATTAAATGCTTGCATAACATTCTTGACTTAGTCTTTCCTTTTCTCGTTCAGGGTTATGATTACTGCTTGGCTGATTTGAGGCTTGAAGGTTTTCCGATTCTCTCGTTTTTGTTTAACATGAATATGTATAAGATTCATATGATCAAATGCCTAGCACTTAACCAAAGTCATAATCTCTACATTGGTATTTGCTTGATTGGTAGCAGCAAATGACTAGACTTTTATTTACTTTTCAGAGCCTTCTATAAGAAATATCTCCTTTTCCTGTATTGTAGATGGATGATTGTTAGAGTGTGTTGTGTTGTGTTACATGTTTCATGATTGCTCTATGGCTACTTCAAGAGACTAGTCTACTTCGTTATAAAGCTGTTCTTTTTTACAAGTCATAACCATTGTGGTCATCTTCTCCAATTGATCAAGAAATGATACTTGCTGCAGGAAATGATGGGTGATTCCTATCTAGAAAACAGTCTGGTGTAGATTTTGGTGAACTTTTCCCACAATTTAGAACGTGATATATATGGCAGAATCAAGGGATAGGAATAGGAAAAGGCCCTATAGAAATTTGTTAAATTTAAAACGGATCAGTCGACCCAGTCTACGAATCTATTCTAACTCAACGAATTCCTAGAATTTTGGGTGGAATGGGGATTGTAATTCTTTCCACTTCTCGGGGTATAATGACAGATAGGGAGGCTCGACTAGAAGGAATTGGCGGAGAAATTTTATGTTATATATGGTAATCCATTTAATATCAAAATGAAATCCAAAAACTCTTCCCTATTGTTTACAAACAAACAATTACAATTAATGCCTCGATTAAATAAGATCTATTGTATATTGCAATTAACTCGGTGGTAAAAAGAAACACCAAATTTATCAGGAAAAACTTGTATACCGAGACCCAATAGTGACAGTAAATTGCAGCCCAATATCCACATGGTGGAATCCACACTTTTCAAGATTCTTCAACATTAACCAGCTCGTACTCAACAAGGGAGAGATTGTTTTCCTCTTTCACCACAAACTCTGCTGGTTCAGTCACCTCAACCCGGCCCCACTTATCCACAGCTAGCCTCATCGACCCCTTAAACATGTCTATCTTTGCATTGCGAAGAATCACAGTGTTTCCAGGCTTCATCATCTCAACTGCATCAAGGTTACAGCTTTTGTCATCAGCAGATGAGCCCATAGAGTTGGTGAGATAGTTTGCACAAGATTAGACATCCATATAATAGCAACTATTGCATCATTAAAGAAAGGTATATTGCAGCTAGTCAGCACATAAAGAAATGTTTAGAATTTTTTTTATTGATTTGTAATGGCATAAGCAACTAATCAAATCTAATCACACAGTTCTGATGAAATATTATAGAAAATTCTTCAATTTCTATGAATAATCTGTTAAGATTTTTTGGTAGAGTGCTATATGGTGGTACAGAAAGCCCATCAAAGCTTTTTATTATGCAACATTACAGAAAAGATGAGTTCTAAAAAATGTTACCAAACAGCTAGTATCTATGTCAGCAGATCCAATGTAAAACTTCAAGAGAACTTTGGGTTTTCTAAACTAGCCCCTAAGGCCGCTACCAACATAACTCTTTACAAAGCAAGAACTCCATTTTTGGAAGATAACAAGATAAAGAAGCCTGAGGAGCAACAGTGTTACAGCAACAATGTTTTGCCATTTCACAAATTCACAATCAAATCTCAACCAAACTAAGCGATTAGTAACATGAAAAGACAGTTCGAGAATTAAGTTGCGACTCTAAGCAGATTAACATTCTTCCTAAAATAACCAACATGAAATGACTTCCACAATGTTTATAGATAAAATAGCCCAGAGTAAAACAGAGGATAGGCAGAGAGCCAACACGGGAAGATCATTTCCGTTTCGAAATAACCAGTGATCTATAAAACTCCAAGAAAATTCGCAAGGGACGCCCCCTCACTGCCGAACACACGCACACACAAACATACATGTATCCGCATATCCACGATGAACAAAAAAATTCCCAAACCCCCAAACTAGCATCAATAACTTCAACCACAATCGTATCATTTACAACAGCACGAGCTAAGGGGTCATCTCAGTACCTTGATCATTACGAGCCGTGAAGAGAATCACCCCCGTCTCGTCTCCGATAAGGCATTCGGCGATCCTCGTGTTCTGGTTCTGCGCGCCACGGAAGGTCGGGTTCCGCGGGTTCTTACTCAGAACGGTGGTCGATTCCAGCACTTTGACGACGAGCGTGTGCCCGCTCGTCCCCGGCTTCAGGTAGTCGACTTTCACGAACACTGGTTTACGCAACCCCGGCTTGGCGCCGACCGAGCCGCCGCCTTGCTGCTGAATCTCCTTCGCCGGCGCTTTGGCTGCCATGAAAACTGCGATCGGAGCGTGTGAGTAAGTGAGTGAGCTGTAAGTGTGATTCGGGTCTCAGTTTCGATTTGGGTGATACTGCAACCCTAACCCTAATTCTCGCGAGTATAAAAGGAAATGAGAAAACAGAAGCTTTTAACGGTTTCTGAGTGGAGGAGATGAAATGACTGATCTCAAACGGCGCCGTTTCCAGTATTCGATTTTGGGCCTAAAGAATATAATTAGTGTGGCCCAAATAAGTTAATTAGGGAATTCGATGCCCATAAACAGACCCAATAAGTATGCTTGTGCCTCTGGAGTATTTTACACTAAGCCCAACAAGTTATTGGCCCAATTACATAAGTAATGTAGTATATTTCTTTTATTTTTTATTTTTTTCTTTTTGAAGTGCAATTAATGTCTATTTATGTTGTTAGCATTTCTAATTTTCAGAATTGCAGAGAGTTGATTGGAGTTTGGAATACTCCTAGATGCTTAGTTTATGTTTTTCTACTTTTTTTATAGTGATTAATATTACTATATCATGTTTTTTTAATCAAATTGGAGCACGTCCCATTCAAGAATATATTCTATCTTAATGTATTACTCACTATTCTTCGATATTACATGTTCTTGTTTGGAAGAATCCGAAACGAATACGTACGAATGAGATATTACTAGAAAAATATTAAAAAAATAAATAAATCTGTGGGTTAGTAATAGTATAACAAAAAACTACGTGCCTCATTTCTGTTGGGGCTAGTGAAGTAATTATATAAGTTGCTGTAATATTTTATTTTGTTTTGAGGTTGTGTTGCTAATAATCTTATTCGAGAAATAAGATTTTCTATATAATGGAAGGCTTTCATTTTTCATAAATGAAAAAGAAATAAATTAAAAAAGCAGCTTATAAGATCAAATTTTTAGGTGAAAAAACTCGCGTCTTAGCTTATGTAGTGATCTATTTCCTGCGAGATTACTATTATGCCCTTGTGCTTTAGTCAAATTTAGACACTTCCACTTCAAACACTAATAAAGTCAAATTAATCTACATAATCATAGGGATCATCAATTAAAATGACAACATGATTAAGACAGATTGTAATCCACATCTTATTCTAAAAAAAAGGAAATAGTAGAATGTTAAATGTTACTTAATCTCTATGTTTATGTTTTGTTAATAATTATTCATTTTAATTAAAATTATACTCCATTTATCACGTTAAAATGGTCACGTTTGATCAAAAAGCTCTCATATATTTGGTTAAATGTGACCACTTTTAATGGAACAAAGGAATTACTTATAAAAGTGAATTATTCTAAAAAATAATAATAGAAGGGAGGAATAACAATCTTTTCGTCCCATATTTCATTGTTTCATGAACAGAAGAATAATTTTGTTTAAACATAATTCTATGATTTTTAGAGTTATTCAGTGTATATAACTATATATAATAATATGGTGTGACATTTGTTAAGATTACATTATTGGAATTCACCATAAATATCTTAAGGAAATTTACTAGGATACCCTGGAATTCACCATAAATATCTTAAGAAAATTTACTAGGATACCCTTGGCAGAGTAAAGGACAAGCCGGAGGATAAGGCGCCACATGGCATGGCTACGTCATCAGGTGGGACCCACTTCCTTCTCTTCATCCTTATCTCCTTTTCAACATTTTTTCCTTTTTCCAATCCATTTTTACTCCGACCACACCTCTCTCATGTCTTTGTTCAATTATATATATATAAATATTCATTTCTATTATATTAAGTGTAGCCGCCACATCAAACAAAACTAGGTACAGTATATTATTATATTTCTTTCATCCACAAAAATTTATTATAATACGATACGAAATATTTATACATACACTACAAATTATAGTATTACATTGTTAAATAATAAGGCAAGCATTGTGATGACATGTGTAGCGTGGAAATAGGGATAATAAGGTGTGGAAGAAGTAAGAGAAGATAGATATTTTTTGAGCACCAAACCCTCAAAATCATTCTATTTATACATGTATGAATGCTGTCACCTTAGTAGCTTAAATTAGTCCCAATCCCTCTCCACCAAATCAAGAACACAAAGCAAAATCAAGAAAAGGAAATGGTGCTGCTTGATCAGCTATGGGATGACGTGGTGGCGGGGCCGCAGCCGGAGCGCGGCCTCAAGCACCTTAAGAAGGTCTACGTCAAGCCCTTGAACATCAAAGGTACGATCGCCTTTTCATTTGCTCCATCTTCATTAATTTTCCATTTACATATAAATATGTATAAATAGGGTGGAATTGATTATATAGATCTTGGAGTAGAGGGCAGCAGCAGCAGCAGCAGCAAGACCGTCGTGAAAACTCTGTCCATGCCGGCGAGTCCCGCCACGCCGGGGACTCCGACGACGCCGTCGCCCACCGGCGCAGCGAGGAAGGAGAACGTGTGGCGGAGCGTGTTCCACCCGGGAAGCAACCTCGCCACCAAGACCATCGGAGCTCACTACTTCGACCGCCCGGAACCCAACTCCCCCACCGTCTACGACTGGTATATATACTCTAATCACTATACCTAAACCTACCTTTTCTTTTACATGTACGTAGCAAGAAATTCAAACCCTTTTTTATAATGTTTTAATTAATTATTGCAGGCTTTACAGTGGGGAGACGAGGAGCAAGCACCACTAAAAAGTGAGTTCGCAGTCACATCCGCCGCCGCCGGTTGCATGTAAATAGTGTATACAAGTCTACGTTTTAGTACTGAGCGAGTGCTGACAAACCCTCTATTGTGCGTGTGTTTTTTTTTTAAGTTTAATTTCTGGTTATTATTATGCCTTGGTTTTGTTTTGGCCGCACGTGTGTATTAATGTAATAACTAAGGGATGAGATCTGGATTTTCGCAATTTTAGACTTCAGTGACTTGTATGCTTTTAATTTTCAGTAACCATACTATAAAATTAGTCCCAAAAAAAATCAATATTAATTACAAAATTGACTGAAAAAATCAATTATCAACACATCAGATAAAATATTTACCTAAAGGCATTACTTCTGTGTGAGTAACTAACTAAATATGGTATTTCAGTCGTTTTGCAATAATATTTATTGAGATTGTGGGTTCAGAATAGAATAATGCAGTGGCCAAATTGATCATATTATATGATCGTAACGTTACAGAAAATTAATATTTTAGGTGATATTATACTTACTAGATTTAATGCAAAAAAATTAAATAATATAATGTTGAATTAGGATAAGATCGATGATGAAGAAATAGTAGTAGCAGAGCAGCAGACAAGAAGATAAGGCCACAGTGGACCCACAAGGAAAAAATATCAAATTATAGAAGCGTTTGGTGGAGTTTTACATGTTTAATCATAACAGTTAAACTACACTACTAAATTTTTTTATTCTAGGTTGAATTATTAACTCTACATTTAATGCATTATTTAATCAAAACAAGTTTGCATTAAGTATTCAACACAACCCAACTAACTAAATAAATATAATGCCATGAAAATTCATTACAAGCAATACGTTTCCAAATTTAGCATACAAATGACAGCCATACATAAATTTAACTCAATAAGTGTAACACAAACAGTCATATATATATATATATATATATATATATATATATATATAATATGAGACTATATCGCCATTGATTCTAATATATAGTTGCTTGTATTATATGTAACTCTTTACTTCCCAACCTTGAGTAGAACGAACAATGTACAGGTAAAGCTACTGTTATATTTAGAAAACTGCAGGAAACTTACAGAAGAGACATGTTTGGATTATCATCAGTTTCCTTCATGTTTGGCCTTTGGCCGGTAGGCGAAAACCTGCACGTAGAGATACAAGTCGAAGTTATATATAAATATATATGAAGATATTTTGTTTTGCATGTTACTCACAGTCGACTTGCTAGATTGGTTCTTGCATGAAACATGTGATGATATTGAATATTTGCATTAAAAAGTCTTGTACTAGCAAATCAAGATGAGTCTCTTACCAGATGGTGCTGAGTGAAGCTGGCATTGATCTCCTCCAAGGTTTGCTGCTCATCCAACAAGCACAACTCGTTCTGGGTAGGATCTAAAGCATGAGATTCTTTTGGGAGGAGGATGGAAGAGTTGTTTACAGGATGAAAATCTTTTATGATTAGCATCTCGATTTCACTAGCTTCCAAGGATGTCTGCATAGCAACATACTGCAGGAGATGTGGTTTTGAAACAATTTAAAATCTGCTTTGATCCGAACAGTCAAATTAAAGATAAAGATTGAGTCTATGGAGGTTGGAACCTGGCACAAGTGTCTGACTGAAAATGTGGGGCTGCAGCAAAGGAAAGGTCGCTTCAAGCTGGGTATCTTTTCTTCGTGCAACGAAACAATCATGAGACTAACTTTTAACTGAAATGAATTAGACAAGAAGATGTCGTGAGATAATAGAAGCGGTTGTGAATATGCAAGCTTTTAGAGATGAACTCACTCAATTCATATCAACGAAGACAATAAAACAAAACGAAGGTATAAAGATTATCAACTAAGGATCTTATATGACTAAATCTCAAAAGACCACAGGCGCAGAACATGTAATATTACCACTTCATCATTTTCATGAAGAGATTCGAGACGATTAGTCAGCTTTGACAACCGGTTACTCCGAGAAACCCGACCGTTTGTCCAATTCAGGCCAGCGTGTCTGTTATTACTGCGCGTACGTCCTCTTCCCCAGGCAACAAGTTCTGTACTACAAAGAGGTGTAGAAGATGCACCAAGTACTCCCCTGTTTGCTTCTGATTCATCCACATCATCTGCACTAGCTCCTGGTGAGGGCTGTGAAGTCCGAGCTCCTCCCCATCTCTTGTATCTTTTTGTTTTGGTTTCAGAGTGCTCGTCAGTCGATGATGAGTCTTTGCTGTCGTCATGCCCATTTATACCTTCCTCTTCGTCAGATTCGTGGCGTTCCGCAGCACGGTTTCTCCGACCTCTTAAATTTCTATAATTGACTTGCCTCCTTATAAATGTTGCTGATGAAGCTCTGGTTGTTCGTTTCTTTCCCAGGGCTTCAGCTTGACGGCGGAAAGTCTGGGCAATTGAAGCTTGGATCTGTAACGAAACAGAAAATTTAAGCAAATTGCTATTTTAGCTCAAGGCAATTCAGAATTAAAAATGCAGTGTAAGGCAACATCATGAGGCCTCCTAGTGATGTGGGCAGCCGGAATGAAAGGTTTACTCAGTCACAGTTCCGCTGATCACTTCAATAAAAGAAGCCACAAATTATTCCGCAGTGGACCTCATAGTCTGAGACTAAAACCTTGATATGCTCACCTGCTTATTGCGTACTCTCTCCTCTTCATGGAAAGCCAGTTCCTGCTGTTAATCCAAAAGGTTGGTGATGAAACTAAACAAATTTTACATTTTCCACAAAAAGAGATGATAATTTTTTTATCCATTACCTCTTCCTCATACTTATCAATGTCTGGATAAAGAGCAGCTATCAGCGCATCATAGTTTGGATCATCTCTTAGAGAGCGTCGACTAGCACAATGAGTACGACAAGAAGGACATTCATTGTTGCTGCACAGAGATCAGCATTAGAGGTAAAGTTCCAAGAATTATTACATGGCATTACATGAAAAGAAGCACAAGTAGTACCCAAGGCGCATGGATTTGTCAATGCACTCTCTGCAAAAGCGATGTAAGCATTCCATGACTGTTCTTGTTTTCCTAATGACGCCTGCCAATGAAAACTTTTACAACATGAACAAGTTGCAACCAAAGAAATTGTATATTATCTCCACTAAGGCGCTAAACTCACTAGTACCAGAACATGCAATTAACAATAAGGAGTTGAAAAATCCTCATTTGGTTCTTAACCATTTTTTGTCCTTCAGAAGCTCTAAAAGATCATTTGAGAATAAACAAGAATGCTGTAAAGTGTAAATCAGTAGTAGTCTGTTGAAAATTTTAGAAAGAGATTTTTTTAGTTTCACTTAGAAACTTCTAATGAGAAGTATAAGGTAAGCACAATTTACATGCACAGAAACATTGATAAAGTTTCCACAGAAACTAATAAAGTGCAACTGAGAGATTTTTCTTGCAACAACTGAACTGGTTGAAGGTAAGCAAAAGCATGCATAACCAGCAGGGATGCCATATGCACAAATGTGTGTATGCATATGTGCTCACATATTAAAGAAACGTCATAACAATTGAAATTTTGTGAACTCACCCATGGAGGGGATTACAGTGCTAGTAAACTCCAATAACTAAATAATTTTGATCCTTCGAGGCATCACAATGGATATCAACAATAGCAGAGAAAGTTAAAGAATACATACCTAAACATATTGGACACTGGACTTCCTTCCGTACTTCAGCCAGTTTTACAACAACAAATCTGAGATTCAACAGCATAATATTTAGAATTAGAGAGTTTCTTATTAGACAATATCACATATAAATGCTGGATCTTTGCACCAAGACTGCATGCAATCTCAAACTAGAATCATAGTCATGACATGGCCATTCAGAAAGTCAATTGTTACTGCGAGAATAAAACACTTAAACTCATGAAAAGAGCATAAAAAGAACAAAAACCAAATGGAAGCGTACCTTAACTACCAAATAAGATTGGGATCCTCGTATTACGAAAACCATTACAGTAAAAAAACAAAATCATTTCCACACAATTCCCAGAAACATGAGCAACGGATATGAAAACAGCAGTCTTTAGACGATAGCAACACCAAAGAAAAATTACTATTTCAATTAAAACATCATCAGGACTTAACCACTAAGGTTTCCTAAAGTCGCATTACCTCCTAACAGATCATGCATGACTTCACGTGCCATGTCTAATCAATCAAAAGAAAAATTACATCGCAGTAACCAAAAAGGAAATCGAGAATGAACCTAAAAGAACAAGTCCAACGATCCCTTCACCTAAGCTGGGAAATTGTACCACAACCTAAAACAGACAGATCCAAGCTACAACCGCACATTTAACACACCAAACATTCTCAAATCCACTCGGAAAACTCATAATGTCACGCACAGACAAGGATGCATCGGCGACCACGCACATGTGAAAAAAAAAAAACATACGCAAAAAGAGATACGGGTACATTACTCGTCTTTTTCTCCGCCGCTGGAGTAGGAGCTGCTGTCGGAATCTGAGAAATCAAACACGAAGCCGGAACAAATTAACCAAACAACAAACAAGGAGAAATCGGGAACATAAATGCTCAATAAAACTTCAATCCAGCGTATCGAATATGATGCATGTCCATTGACGTGAACGCGCAGGCATAATCAAGCTCGCACCTGAGGCGTCTTCAGGTTGTTCCTCATCGTGGTTCTCGCTGCCCTGGTACGAATCGTCGCCTTTTTCTGCATCAGGCGGCGGCGAAGGCGACTCCGGTGGAGTACAGCTGTCGCGCGGCCGTTTTTGCGCTGGCATTAGGTGGGCGAGGTGATGGTGGAGCTCGACGGCGGCGGCGGTGGAGGCGAAGTCAATGAAGAGAGGAACGCAATTTTGAGTGTAGATTCGTTCTTCTTGTAAAAATAGAATGTATCAGTGTATGTATATATGAGCTTTCGTTCTCCTCTCAGAATTGGGGTTCTTCGCCTCCGGTTCCATCCAGTCCGGTTCCTTACAATTATAGTAAAAGGCGCAAGTGATATATTATCCTAAATGTTTGGGCTGTAGTCCGCTCGGTCCTTTAGAATATTAGATTTTCGAATTTTTATATATTGTTCGAACTCAATTTTGACATATAATTATTGAGCTCCACTTTTATTTAAATTGATTCATTTGAAATGTATATTAAGAATTTTAAAGTTTGAGCTTGACTCTTATACATTTTGTATTTTAGAAATTGAGTAATTAGCGTAATAATCAATTGAACGATTCGAAACTCAATTGAAATGCTTATGAAGATTCAATTAAATGTGTACAAACAAACGAACTCAAACGTATTCGTGAACTCAACAAAATCAAACGTTGTCAGATTCGAGCTAGGCTCGATAAAATTACCGAACTCAAAATAAAATTTGAATTCGGCTCGATCGTCTACACTAACTTTTTTTTAAGTCAAATCTTGAATAACGCATGAGTAACTATATTTCTATAATATGTTTGTCCTTCGTAATCTTATTAAGTTTATTTCATATATAACTTTGTGTAACCACATTTTATATGATATATATATATAGAAAATAGTTATATCATATAATCTCAAAAGTCAAAATTCCTCACACTTAAATACTTTATGATTATATATATAGCCACTTTGTATATATATTGTGTTGTAGAAATCCAATTATGCTTTTCTTTAAGAAAATCGAATTATTATTATTATTATTATACATATAATGAAAAACTATTTGAAAATATACATCTTTTTAATATTGTATAAGAAAATTTTAGTAAAATTAATGTCGATGGTACATTTTTCTGAGACAGGGTATATATGTAATCAAACATTTCAATATTAAGAAATAATTTCCAAAACAAAATATAAATTAATTGTAATTAAAATGCATTTCCAGTAGTGAGTATTGACTGAATTTATGCACTGTGAAAACCTAGCAATCAGCCTCTCTATTTTCTGTTCTCACAAAGAAAGAAACATAATAATTCTATAAAAATTGTATACAAAAATGATAAATCTAAATAAATATTATGTATTAATTAATAATGTGTCTCTTTAAATTATATATTATTCTAAAACAAATACAATCATTCGGAAGGATTAAACCCCGGCTTGAACTCCGACCATCGGTTGGCAGTGAACGAAGAATCGGTTCTTTCTCCGGCGGCGGTAGAGGATGCAGCGGCGGCGCCAGAAGAGCTGCTGGCGCCGGAGTTGATCACACTTTGTGCCCAAGGATTAAAAGTCCTCGGCGGAAGAAAATGGGTGGGCGGCGGTGAGTGGCGATACGGTGGCGCCGGAGCTTTCACCAATTGAAAGCTCATCCCTTGCAAGAGACCCATATTCGACCCAAAACGGCCGCCGCCACCCATCGCCGCCGCCCCATGATTAATCCCGGCAGCATGCGGAGACTGCATTGCAGCCAAGGAAGACATAAACGAACCACCGCCGCCGTAGAAAGCGCCGCCGAAAGGCGGCGAAGCCTGCCGCGACGGCTGGCCGGAGAGCATTCCCGCCATATTCAGAGACGGAGCTCCAACGGCGGTGTGCAAACCTCGAGCTCTCTGAACGATCAAAGCGTTGGACGGCGAGAGAGAAGCCGGCGGCGGCGGCGAGATTCGCGGACGCTTGCTTCTCCGGTTGCCACCTCCGACCGGAACGTTCCTTAGGGTTCCACCGTGAGTCCAGTATCTCCGGCAGTTCTTACAAAAGTACCTCGGCTGAGAGAGACTGTAGTTATTGTAATAACAAAACTTGGTGTTGGAAGAGTCGCACCGCGGGCAGCTCGGCGGCGGAAACGGTGGCTGGTGGTGGGGGTGGGGGTTTTGATCATTCCCCACCGCCTCCGTCGCAGCGTGATTCTCCGGCGGCCTCGCTCGCTGCTGCATGTCATCCTCCTCATTGCTTGCTTCCTCCATTTTCAATTTTCTTGAGTCCTGTTTTAGGGTTACTTTTGTGTGTGTGTTTGTGTAATAAAATGGTAATATATATATAAGAGTGAATAGAAGAAGTTAGTTGTGTAAGAGATTTAGAGTGTATAAGATTTAAATGATTGTAGGCTAACTTTTTTCAAATATTATTTCAACGATTGGGATATGATTGTAATCCATAAATTGCATGTGGGGATTATGAGAATGAGAAAATAAGAGGAAAATACATATACGTAGGTCATTAACTATGCATGAAAATTAAGGGTTTTATTCAAATAAAAAATAATTCATTTCAAGACAATTTGAACTCGAATTTGTCAAAATTAATTCATTAACTAACTTTGACGACAACAGGTCTCAATAGCAACTAGGGTTCATTTGTCCGTACAACATTGTACCGTTAGGGTTTTTGAAATGGAAAATTAAATTTAATTCATGGTGCTTGATATTAAATAATTTGACTTTGGGATAAAATGATCATAAAATAAAATGAATTTATAAATTATAGGGTAGATTTTGAGATTTTTTTAAAGAACTAATGGACAAAAGAAGGGCGGTTATTAAATTTGATACAATCCGAGAGAGAGGAGATAAAATTTAAGACAATGCTTCTTGCAATCCATAGCAAGATCTTTGCAGATTTTGTGTAGTAAAATAAGGTTGAGGGAATTGCACATTAATGAGAGAGAGAATGTGAGGTAAGAGATTTTTATAGATGCATGTAGTTATTATTGTGAATTGTGATAATTTAATTTGGTGCAAATTTATAAAAATTTTATAAATTTCTAATTTTTATGATAAATTATTACAAATATACAAAATTTCATGTTTTTCTGAAATTTCGTACTATTTTAAATTTGAGCTATATAATAGTGGATATCTCACGATTTATATATCAATTATAAAATTTGTATAGATTTACGATTTTATATATATATATCGTGAAGCTGTTAAATTATAAGGCCACATTTACAATATTTGATGTCTTAATAGCTTTAGTTGATAAGAATTCAACATCTTGAAATTTGTTGCAAAATATGAAAGTTAGTGTATATTACTAAAAAAATAATTTATTATGAAAAAAATGAAAATTATGTAAAATTAAAGTATTTTTACACTAAATTGTAAAGTTAAAAAGATATTAGAAGTAAATTATATATTGAGTAGTTAGTTATCTTAAGACTTGGGCTTTTATTTTATCAACCACATACTTTAATGGATCTCTAAATAAGCCCATTAACGATTGGGCTATATAAGGCCCAAACTAAAATTGAAAAAATATATAAATAAAAAGCCACGTCATCTTCGTCTCTTTTATCTTCCAAATTTCCCAAATTTGAGTTTCTTATCCTAATTTCTACTCAACTGCTCTTCAATGGCTGCCGCCTCTCTCTCCGCCACGTTCTCCGCCCTCTCCCTCAACCCCCACCGGCACAACCAGCTCCTTTTCCCCTCCCACCACCTCCCTTTCTCCGCGTCGAGAGCCCCCCTATCCCTCCTCACCAAACCACCCCATCCCCTCCTCCCTCCACCCAGTGCCGCCTCCGCCGACTTTGAAATCCCGTTCTACGAGGGCGAGGACGGCGAGGAGACTGCCGCTTTCAGCCCCCCAGAGCGCCCCGAAGGATACATTGCGCCGCCTTCCTTCGACGATGGACCCGTGGAGACGGAGGAGGAGATCGCCCGAGCATTCGAGGAGCTCTACGGCGCTGCGTACAGTGGCGAGAGCTACCTCGGGAATGACGTGTACGCCATGGACGCGAAGGTGAAGAAGGCGACGGGATTCGGGTCCAAGACCAAGAAGGAGAAGGTGAGGGATGGGTTTGACGAGAGAGTTGTGCAGGTTAGGAGGGTTACGAAGGTGGTGAAGGGAGGCAAGCAGCTGCATTTCAGAGCGGTCGTGGTGGTCGGAGACAAGCAGGGGAACGTCGGTGTTGGCGTCGGGAAGGCGAAGGAGGTCGTCGCCGCTGTGCAGAAATCCGCCGTCAATGCGAGGAGGAACATCGTCGCTGTACCGATGACCAAGTACAAGACATTCCCTCATAGGTGAGTCAACGACTCTGTCTGTGTTAGTTATTTGTTTGTTGGAGGTTTGCTTGATTTCGTGTGGATTTGCAAAGTGGGGTTTCTGTGCTTTGGGCTGATTGATTGTTTTCTTGTTTTGATGATATAACTATGGTTGCTTATTGAGTTCTTATGTGAGCTAAACTGAGATTTTAGTGCTTGTGATCGTGATAAATAGGACTTTGTAAGGTGTTTGAAGAGTGTAGTACATGCTGCACGAGTTCACTACATCAAGCATATATGCATCGCATTATACTACAAAATTGTTGCATACAAATTCAAAAGTTCAGTGTTCATAAATGGATGGTGAGTGTGGGTGAATAGGAAGTGGTTGATTTAATTCTAAAAGAACTTTCTCTGCAAGAAGTGTGATGATATAGTTATGTAGATTAGTTGTTTACGGGAGCTAAGTTGATGAGTTTACTTGTGATGATGGTGATAAATGCACTTTCTAAGGTGTTTGAAGGGTGATGTGGTCGTGAATCATGCACGAGTGAACTGCTTCAGACCTATACCCACCATACTATGTAATTGCTTTTATACAACGCTCACAAGATTAATCTATGTACACGGATAAGTGTTATAGTATTTCGGTGAACATGTACTGGTTGATACTATGTACCCACCAATTTAGTGTTTGATATAACTGACGTTTGATTATATAGCTATTTTTGAGTGGTTGATGAGTCTCGTAGGTGCTACAGGGGTGCATCATATGTGACAATATTCGTCATACAATGATCCTAATATTTGCTTGCAAGTTGCATACAACGTTCACAAGGTCAATGCACGTAGATAGATAATGGTTATTGTAGTCTTTGGCTGGACATATCCACTGATTTAGTGCTTCGATAAAACCTGTGTTTGCCAAGTCTCTGTGAATAGCGTTGGTATAGAACTGTAGATTAGTTGTTTTATCGTTGTAGGGAAGTGATGTCTCTCTGATTCTCGTTACTTTCCATATATTTTCTTTGTGCACATAAAGGCATCATTGCATATATCTGGATATACTGTTGTGATAAAATTGTTCCCAGAACTAAAGTAATCAATGGTTCTTGGTACTAAGTAGAATGATTGTGATGAAACTGGAATACGATGGACATTTAGTAGCTCAATTCTTCACCATATCAACATAAAGCAAACCTTTTGGTAAAAGTAGTGGCTTTGAATTAATAAATTGTGTGATACATCTGCAGATCAGAGGCAGACTATGGTGCAGCAAGGGTTATGCTCAGACCAGCCTCCCCTGGTACGGGTGTCATCGCCGGAGGTGCAGTGAGGATCGTTCTTGAAATGGCTGGTGTCGAAAACGCGTTGGGGAAGCAGCTCGGGAGCAACAACGCTCTCAACAACGCCCGGGCCACAGTAGTCGCTGTGCAGAGGATGAGGCAGTTCAGCGAGGTTGCTGAGGATCGTGGCATCCCAATGGAAGAATTGTGGAAGTGATTGATTTAAGAGGAAACTTTGTTGCATCTTTTGTATTAAGGTAATCTTTCTCTTTTTTGGTTTCTGTATTTAGGTGCAGTTCATCACATTTTGTTCTGTTTAATTTATTTTATTCTGTTCCATAAAATTTGGCCAATTGTTTAAATATAAATCCACCTTTGGAGGTAAACCAAGAAACATGGCCAAGAGTCCAAACAAGACCCCCAAAACTCTCAAATTCACATATGTTTCTTGCTTTAAAGTTTCATCATATATACGTAGTGTCCCACTTATTTAATCACACTTTTTTATTTTATTTTGTATCTCACTTGTTTGGATCAAAAATGGGTTAATTGAGACTTTAGTGTCTCCAAAAACAATGAAGTTTGCAAAGAAGAAGAAGCAAGCAAGAAACCAATCTCAATCATTGTGTTTGCAACTTTAGAAGTTGCACTAAAAGATTACAATTCAAGTGGCCAAATACATGAGAATAAATGCAACAAAGCACTATTTCTATATTTTTTGTGATAGAATCTCTAAATGGAACATAATTATTTCCTTATAAATATAATACAATATAAACTATGATTCCACTAGTACTACATAATATATACAATTGTTAGGGTTTCTTTGATAGCCCATTAAAAAGTAATCTGGATTTTCTATTGTCTATTCGTGTTACATTTCATATTACATCAATAAGATGGTGACACGTGGTATAATTAATGATGTAAGATATAAAATATATTTTTTTCCTTATATATACCCTAAATCTTGAACCCTAATTATGCCACATGTCACGATCTTATTAATGCAATAGGAAATGCAACACTGTTAGGCAATAGATGATCTCATTCGCATTAAAAGATAGTTAAATAAAATTAATTGGAGAATACTAGATCTCTAGTAGTCCCTATTAGTATTTGTCATATCTCGAGCTCAATTCAATTTAAAACTTGACAACACTCTTAAGACAAAAAAATTAACTCGTCTTTTATGAAGTTAGCTACCAAAAAGGCCCTTAGGATATCGAACTAGTAGTAGAAAACGATATTTCGTGCACATGTATTTGTCCAAACAGTAGAAGTTTAATGTCCGAAATCAAAGATTAAAGGTTCGAGACCTACGTGATTTTAATGTATCTACCAATTCAAAAGAAAACGATATTTTAGGAATCATCCAAAACCTACTTATATAAAATAGTGGTAGAAAAATTAAATATCGTTACCTAAGTGCAGATTGAGACATAAAAGGGAATGGAAGTACAAGTAGCCGTTGTCTTAAATATTGTTTCATGAGAAGATGTTGGAAATTAATTAAATAACAGTCACATAGCACTGAAAATTGGAACAAGAATTGATGCTTGGATTTGAATATATAAGAGTGAATGCAACCTAATATTTGTGCCCCACCATCAAAGAACTTGTTCCTTTTCAATAACTCTATTTGATTCATGCATGTTGCCTCACAAACTATTTAGTGTATAAAATTTGAATTAAAATATACTTGTATCTCATTATTTATCTCACATTCTGACAAAACAATCTTATAATTTTAGTCAATACAAGACATAAATAGTAAGACAGATGGAGTAACATTGAAGTTTGGAAGCTAAGGATTTAACATAATATGAGGGGGTTTGGTATTTGTAGGTTTAGGGCAACAATAAATATTCCTATTTGAATCATCTTAAATCAAATATTCGAATTTGAGATGCATATGAGATAAATTAAGATTCAGATCGAACACTCTAATACAACATTCGTCTCATTTAATATGTCTCACTTTTTTTTTTCTCGTTTTATATGAAGAATAAAATATTTGAAAAATGATATGATGACTTATCATTTTTATTATATATCCTTAATATATGTGTCACATTAGTATGACATATTTAATTTAATAGAATTTGGTGAAAGGACTACAACATTAAAGATATGTCACTTAATCTATAATTGGATCAAATTTAAGGATTTTATTGTATTATTAACAATTATTTTTACGTCCTCAAGTCCGGTTAAAATTGACATGTTCGGACTAAATATTGTAAGTATTGTTTAATCAAAACATGTCAAATTTAATGAAATTGAGACGATAGATTTTATTTTAATTGATCAATCCAAATAAATCAATATATTATCAAATAAGTTACCATAGATCATTTGTACTAACTATTATGGTCAAACTGAAATATATGTAAATCTAAAATTAAAAGTTTTTTTTATTTCAACATAAAGGTTAAACACTTCTTAATTAAAAGCAATTGCAAATCACTTCAATTATATATGAGTAAATGAACTAAACATAATCGCTTAAAACCTCTTTTCCTTAAATGCCTTATCTTTCTCCTATTAAAAGTTATCAATAATTATTCATTATAGCTTTACTTCATCTAATCAAAGGTGCATAATTGTGTTGTACTTCATAAAAATTCAATTAACTAGGTCACAACTTGTATACCATTAGCATATTAGGGGTATAAACGAGCCGAGCCGAATATTACTAGGCTCAGTTCCGCTCGGTTTGTTTAAAATATTAGAGAATTAGAGGTCAAGTATTTAATATTTTGATAATTTCAATTAAATAAAATATTTTAAGATATATTCTTCATAGAAAACTGAAAAAAAAACCCAAAAGGGAAAAAGAAACACAAATGAGGATCTTTTGGGACAAAAAGTTTAAATAACTTTTACTAAAAAAAGAAAAAGGTAATTAAGTAGACTAGCTAGGTGACGTCATATTTTCTCCGGCACCGGAAAAACAAGATTCTTTTGCCCTTTTTCCGGCAGCAAACACCACCTTCTCTTGTCCTCTTCCGACACCCTTTAATCATCATGTCATGTGCATTTTAATCTTCCTATACCATTATATATTTATTTTAGCACTAAATATTCTCAAATATTTAAAGAAAAAGTAGGAATCACGATAAATAGAATTGAAGCAAAGTTGGAATCTTTCTTCATCTTCTTCTTTATTATTCTCTTCTCTCTTACCTTTCCCGATCACCAATTACAGTAACAGCTAATGATGTAACAGTACATTTCTGCTCATCAACTCCAATTTAATTATCAAAAAGAAAAAAAGAAAAAAAACTCACTCAAGATTCGGTGGGAGTAGGGGAACCGGTTACTCTAGGTGAGGTGACCGGGAAAAGCGATAGAAGCCGGGGCTCCGAATCCCTCGGAGTAGTCACCGGCGACGGGTGCAAGTAAAACCCCTTCTCATTAATCGCCTTGTCCTCCGCCGCTAAATCCAAGCTGCCGCCGCCGTTTGCAGCCGGTATCCGGTTAAACGGGTCGGGTATGAGCGGGGTAACCGGGCTGAGCGCGAGAGACGGGAAATCGAGGATGCTGGGGGAGAGAATCTCGGGGGTTCCGGGTCGGGGCGAGCCCGAGTACCCGGAGACCAGACCCTGCCTAATGTTGACCATCGCGGGCCCCAGCGGGCTGATCTTGAGGCTCTTGAGGCTGCTCCGCCGCTCGTACAGCTTGGATCCGGATTTGTCCTTGCGGGGCCCCGTCTTCACGGGCGGGATCGCGTGCCGGGACGGGTCGGGTCTTCCGGGGACGCGGGGTGTGTCGCTTGACCCGGTTAGCATTTGCACCACCTGCTTGAAGGAGGAGGTGTCGGCCTGCACGAAGGTGGTCGGGTACGGGTTGTTGGGTTCGGATCTGGTTATCGGCATCGCCGCCGCTTGGTGGTGGGTGGTGGTGGTGCTGCTTGCTGAGCTGGTGGAGCTCCGGCCGCTTGGGTGCTCCATCGATAGATCTTCTGTTTCTCGTTTACTTACTTTACGCAGTAGAGAGAGAAAGAGAGAGAGGGAGAGAGATGTTAGTAATTATAATATATGTTGCATCACTAATATAACTTTTTTAGATTTGATAAGAAATATTTCATTTGTGTATCTTAGTGGAATCGCGCGTCAAAAAGAATCGCCGGATGATTAGGGTTCTAATAATGTGGAATTGAACTGAACGGAATATTGGCAGAATTGAGTTCGTTTTATTTACAAAATTAAAAAATCGAGTTCAGTTCGAATTATATAAAACAAAGCTCAATTTTGATTTGAATCCGATTCTTTATATTATTCGATTTAATATAGTATTTGAATTGGAGTCAAATTAAATTTTAGCTCGTTAAATATTCTGATCCAAATTCGCACACTATTCGAAATTGTGCTTGTTTTACAAGTTCGAGAACAGGGTCTGTTAACAAAGCTTTCGTACTACTCAAAACTCGGTTAGTTTTGCAAATTTATGAACAATCTCGTTATCAAAGTTTCTGAACTATTCAAAATTTGATTCGTTAAGATCAGATGCAAATATATTCACGAGCCTTATAAACATAATATCATTAAACTCAAGTTCGTCTCGAGAAAAGTTCGAGTCTGGTTCGATGCTTGAGTTTGATTCGTTTATTGAATAAACAACAGTAACTCAACTTTAATCAAGTCAAACTTCGAATAGTTTAGTTGATGTATAATGGAGAGTGTGAATCACGCTCGGAGAAGAAGGTGGTGGGGGAGAGAAGGGAGGTCCAGCTGGAAGAAAACTATTGGTGGGGATTGGAATTTCAGACCAGGAGAAAGTGGGGCCCGGATAGATTAGAAATTGTCAAAACAAAGTTCCAATATTTGACTTTGGTGGGCCACCCCACTGAACTTAATTAAGATGATTCTTGCAAGAATATTTAGTTTAATACTATATAAATCATTAATATTTAGTGGCAAGTAAATTTTTTTTGGTATATGAGATGTGATGAAATAAGTTGTGTTGATTAATATGAATGAAATTAATTAATATAGGGAATCTAGTGAGCTTCTAATTAAGGTATACTATTCAATTTCTTTGAATAAAGGATACAATACATTGATCAAATATTGCCATTTTTTTTTGTAATCACTTATTTAATTTTAGACACCAGCCTTGACTGCACTGTTTAAATATTATTATTTTTATAAAAGTGAATAGTATTTTAATTAATTATTGGGTGATGCCAATATTTATGTTTTACTCGAAATACTTTTCGAAGAAGTACAAAGCTATATTTATCATCATCTATTTAACTTTAGATATTGACCCCATTTGTTATAGATCTTTTTTTAATCCTAGTGTGTAAATTATTCTCTCAAAATAAAAATGACTAATTTTTTATTCTCAAAGAATTGGGTAACTTTAGTAATTTGATAAGTCTAATTAATATAAGAGAATATTGAAGAAATAAAAATGAACATTTGCAGCTATCTTAAATTGCAAGAGGCTATATATTGTTTGATTATGAATTTTATATTCTCATAAAAAAATATTATTATGCGTTGAAATTTCCACAAAGAAAACAAAATTTTGAGTTAGGTTAAAATTGATAAAATCAATATTGCGTCGTCAGCATTTTTTTAAAAATTTACAGTTATTTGTTATCTCCGTCTGAAGCTGAGACCCTATTTAGTGACACTGCAATTTTAATTAATTTATAGTTAATTTTAGTAAAAAAAAAACATAAGAAATTTTAAATTGAAAAACTAGAGTTTCAAGTAGTAAATAAAATTAATAATATCCCTTTAGATTTTGGCATTATTTTATTTTATGAGACATCTAAATCTTAATTACTTGAGCCATACATTCAATCTTTCTTTCTTTCTTTTTCTTTTTTTTTCTTTGCAATTTATCAATGATTTTAGGACATATTTTGCTCATCTTTTATAAATTAACATTGTTGTAAGGAAAGTATTTTTTATTTGTGCGATCCGTTCAAATATTTCATCTGAAATATATTAAGGCATCCTAAAAATATAGAGTAAAAAAAAATCAAAGATGATGATAATTTACATACATTATAAGCTGATTAAAAGATTGCTAGAAATAAAAAAGTAAAAATAAAAGAGGAGAGCCCTTTTATATATATATAATGTAACAAACATCATAAAATTATGGTATGAAATATTACAAGTGAAATAGAAAGAAAAAGAAAGAGTAATTAAATACAATTTAGGGCCAACTTAAATCAAGGCAAACTCGAGGAAGTTCTTGTTTCCAGTACTGCACTTCGTTATTGTAGGTTTTGCAGTATCTAGGGAGTGCCTTTCCGGCGGAGGAAGGCGGCGGAGAGGCGGCGGAGGGAGGCGGAGACGACGACATGAGGGTTTCGAGATTTTGGTGGCGAAGAATCTCAGATAAGAGAAGAAGAAGAGAAGCCATGATGATGAGTTAATTTGTGAAAGGATTGAATTGTGGGAAATGAATTAATAATGAAGTAAAGTAGTAGTAGTTTAGTTATTTATAAGCATGAAGAAGTTGTTGGGAGTTTTGAAATTATTTAAATTAATATATAGAAAACAAGGGGCACAAAGTCTGTTGATGGTTTTTTAACTTAATTTTTATTGTTGATTGTTTAAGCGCCGTTTTTTTAGGTAATATTATGACACCAAAATTCAAATAGTTTTTATATTTATAATATTCGATTTTATTATTCATTTAATAATTAATATTTATTTGAAATATTTACAATTTTGAAAATTATATACCTTATTTGTTCTTCTAAAAGTTTAATAAAAAGTAATATTAAAACGTTAAAAATAATATACATTAAATAAGAACATTAGATTTCAAATCCGACTACTACCCATTAGAGTTTAATATGATTATTTATTTAATAAATAATAAGAACATTAAATTTCATGAGCTAACAACTTAACAACTCCTTTTTCTCAAACCTTTAACTCCTCACACACAGAAACAATTTATATATTATTTTATTGAAGAAAACAGGGAGTGTTAAACAAAGTTATTAACGCTTTGCTAGAATTATGATGCAAACCTCGAGCAGCAGTCCAAAGTATTGGATATCATTATCAGTAGTAATCTACAATGGTTGTTCAAATAATATCATAACATATAATGACCAAAACATCTTTATCAAATATAAGTCAACTGAAAATAAAACAAGCTAGAGTATCCCAATCTATGGATGAAATATCAAATTCATCAATGCATAGAAAATAAAAATCCATAAGCACTTTTCAAGATTAAATAAGTAAAACATTCGTAAACAGGGAGGAACATGTAAAATCCAAAGAAATTACAAGAAAAGTAAGAAGATAACATTCTTGCATCAGAGATCAGGGTACTGAAGGTTTTGGAGTAATTCAGTAACTACTTTAGCAAATGGGGGTATATAACAAAATCTTGTTTTGTGCTGCAGTTCATTCTCATCTTCCTCAAAGTGCAAGGCTGAATGATACTGTGGTGGGCTGGTGAGTGCCTTCAATCTTTGGCTCTTATCCTGAAAGGCAGCCTGCAAAGGTAGAAACATGTGTAAACTATCGAAGATCAGACGGTCGGGAGAATATGAATAAACAGCATACAAGTAGCATCGAGGTAGAAAAGCTTGTTTGAAAGGTTTCGAAGTATGCAAAACCAGGATAAGTAAGGAAGAATTACTAATAATTGAATATAACAATAAATCAAAATATCAGAGAAAGTGAGACGCAGATTACATGTAAGGAACAGGTACTTAGCTTAATGGTCAGAAGATTCAAACTGGAATCTTGAAAAAGTTAGGTGCAAAGAACTTGAGTTAATTCAACGAATAATGCTATAGGAGAACTGTAATAGGTAGATATTAAGGCAGCATTAGGCAAGAAAAAAAAATCCATTTATATTCACATTGTTATTATTTTGAATGTTAGTTTGATTCCATTTAAACCATCAGTTCAGTCTTGCTATGAAAACTAGCCAAAGCCTATATGCAATCAGTCTTTCTTCCAATATATCAAAACTTCAGTTCAATTAGTTGAATATTTTACATGGGAATTATGGGGATGTTCTCAGGAAACTCCTCAAAAAACTATAAATAACCTAACTTGCATACTAAGCTTTCTCATAACACCAGGTGCTTCATCTTACGAAAGGCAATTGAACTGATCACATTAAAAATCACACTGACAGATATATCAAGATTATGGATTTCATTACCATTAAGCAGCAATAGGTTCTTTAGCAACATCCTTATATATATATATATATCAAGATTATGAATTTCATTACCATTAAGCAGCAATAGGTTCTTTAGCAACATCCTTATCTTCTACTACACCATCAATTGTGCCATTTGCATCCAAACCATCTGCATCCTCAGCCGGGGGCTGAACCTGCTCGTCTTCTGGCAATGGCTCCTCGACATAATCATTATCAAAAGCATCCTGTGGTACGTCATAAATGCGGACCTGTGGCTTGGATGGATCTTTAACGAGGACATATTTACCCTCTTTCAACTTCATACACAAGTCTACAATACTCTTAACAATACCCCACATGTTTGAGGTATTCAGATTAATCTGTGTAGCAAAATCCTTAGGCTTGTATCCCACAACTGCCAAAATCACATGGTTGAAATGGTCTCTAGGATGAACCCTGGACACGTATCCCAATTTCATCATATCAGCACCAGCCAGCAATGCTTGAGTCGTCCATTTTGCCAACTTATTTGCATTGTTCTTCAACTCGGTTGCCAACACTGCACCTCTCTGTGTCTCGAGCTTCTGCCTCCAGTCGACACCTGAGTACTTAGGATCAAACTCATTCAAAGCATTGAGTGTCAAGAACGACCTCTGGTTGTTCATGTCCACCACACTCTGCACCTCACATCTTGACACCAGGAACATCTCATCATCCAACTTCCACCTCCTATACCTGTAAGCAACCGGAGCCACTTCCTCACCCTCACTGGCGAAGGGGTTAGGCTCCTCGAAAGTCACCTTGTTTGCTTCCCTAATCAAAACCTGCTGCGAGAAGTTCTGGTTGACATATGCAGCTTCCACGCTCAATGAGTGCATAGAATTGATGTCATCCTTGAGATCCGGCAACGGCTCCTGCGAAGTCTCGTGCACAGCAAGCAAATCCAACTGGGATCCATCTCTCTTGTCGAGGAATAATTTGTTTCCGACGCGCTGAACCACTATATCCCATGAGTAGACTGATCGAGGAGCGCACATTAGTGTCGACAAAATTGTATCGGTTGCAAAGACCGTAGCTTTATCCTCATTAGCCAAACGTCTAATAACGGGATCATCAGTAGTAGTCACCTTGAAGAAATTACGGCTCTTGAATCGCTCCAATGGCCGGCAGTTCTTCGGAGTGATACGATCGTAGGCCCTATCGTAGAACTCCAACCCACCACAGATCAACAAATCTTCAGGCTCGGGCACAGAAAACGACAACTTCGAGAAGGTAGAGAACGGGATTTGATCCAGCATATTCCACTCCGGCTGGATATCGACCGAGGACTTGAACACCGACGATTCGCGGCGCTGCGGCATCTGCGAGCGGTTGGCATTGTAAAGCCGATCCCTTCGCGCGCGTTCCTTCTCAGCCTCACGCTTCTTCGCCTCCTGCTCCTCGTCGCGGCGCTGCGGGAGCTGCGAGCGGGCGTGGTGGGGGTTGAAGCGCCAACGTGGGTTGAATTTGGGTCGGTTAGGGTTGTGGTGGTGCGACTTGGCCGACGTGTCAACGAGGCGGAAGGAGGAGTCCTCGTCAGCGGCGAGGGTGGCGAAGGAGTCGTCTCCGGAGAAGTCGAAGGCGGAATCGGCGTGGTAGCCACCCTGCTTGGATCCGGGGCGGCCCGAATTGTTCATGTTGCGGGTCCAATCGGCGATTCGGCCCAATTTCTCGGAGCGGGAGAAAGGAGCGAAGGGAACATTGGAGGGGTGGTTGGGGACAGAGAGGCCAGCGGTGGCGGAATCCGGTGGACCCCAGCCGTCGGGATTGAAGGGCACATCACCGATTTCGAATCCTACCATTGTTGTTGATTGCTGCTGTGTGAAGCGTGTGACTGAGCTGAGAATTAGGGTTTCTGTATATATGAAACCCTAAGCTTTTGGGCTTTCCTATTAGAAGATGGATTTGAAGTAGAGAAGACTAATCTATTTTCTTAATGGGCCTCCATTTGGGCCTTAATGTGGGCCTATATAAGCTTATTTAGAAAAAAGGCCCAATAATATTGATATATTTCCCGACAAAATATTCTCACATTTTATACATGTATTTTGATATCTTTTAATTTTATATGGTTCCAAAATATAATTATTCCCAAAATTATATAATTTATATTCTTCATTATTTTTTTATATTTTTTAATATCTTAAATTAGTATATATTGGTTGTTTATGTACATAAATGTAGTGGTCTGATGATTGAATTATGACTGATAAATTATCAAAATTCAAATTTTTAGAAAAGATGAGATCATATGAGAATGAAAAAAAAATATATGTTAAATAATTAAATGATTTAAATTTTGACAAATATTTTGTGGTTTGAACCACAAAATGCCTTGACTATCAACATTGAAATTTGACCACAAAAAAAAGTACCGACATAATAGGTCCACATATCATATATTCACAATGAAACCAATCTTTTATATTCTTCTATGATGATAATACCTTTAATTTGGAAAAGTAATGACATATTACATTTCTTATCATAATAGTGACAAAAATAATGTGAAATGTGACTTATATAGGATACAATTCCCCACATAACTAAATACTTTGAGAACAAGATTTGTTGTTGGAAATATGACATTTGATCCGATTTTAAAATATCTTACTATATTATAAAAAATTTCAACCGAATCGAATAGTTCTGAACCGACTGAATTGTTACTCATATATATTATACGTGATATACCAATTACCAACCCAAAATTATATTGATCAGAAAACACCATAATCCAACAAAACTCGAACTCAGACTTGACTCGTTTTGACACATCTCATCAAGAGTTACATTCAAATTGTTTGATATGGTTTATTGCATTTGTTGTACATAAACCATACAAATATATAATGCAAAAATATATATATATTTTTTATGAACTTCACTATGCATTGGGGTAGATAGCATTATACAAATTTCTAGAGACAACATAAAGGCATTCCAAATAAAAAAAATGATATATTGAAAGCTACTAATGAGCCAATAATTGGGGAAATATTGTCCCAATCAATTAATTACAATAATATTAATACCAAAACGTGGTTCATGTTACTTCTTTCATTGTCTGTAAACTCGACCTTAAAACAAACACATAAAAGTAACAAAGATAAAAGGCATCACTATTGTACAATTTCCACTTCCATACTAAACCACCAAAAGAGCTTAACTAGGAAGTAGTCTTCTCCAAGAAATCGGAACTCTGCGCACATGGTAGGAGCCCCGTCACGTAACGATGGTACAATGAATCCAGTAACAAACATAATTTTCGTCTTTGTTTTACCAAGAATTGCTAACCATGTTGTCAGATAATCCATTGAAGCTCGTACTTATATTGTATTGACAATTCTTACTTATTCGATGTGGAATGTCACGAAAACTCAAAACAATAATGACTTGGAATAATAATAGCTTAAAGAACTTAATTTTAGCAGCAAACTTTCTCAATCTTCATTTCCCAACCTGCACAAACCCATAGTTACATATCAAAAAAAGTAACTTCAAATTAATGCAAAGATTATTCAAATATTTTTGCTACTAATAGAGTCATTTCAGATTCATCACATGCATCATATCTAATGTACACATAGTATTTCTTTTAAAGTGATCAAAACATTGAAATAATATTACACACTAAATAAGCAAAAGTGAGCAACATTAGTGTACGTTTGTGTGAAGAAAGGTGATGAGGAAATAATGAAAAACCTTTGAAGATTGGTGAGGGAGGAGAGTTTGCAGTAGAGGGACTTCATTTCTTCTCTTCTATTCCTTTATTGCTTTCTCTAACACATTTGGATAGGACACCCTACTTTATGCTTTGAATAGAAGTTTTCTTGATTTTTTCATGAGTGGAAATGAGAGTGGGAGTGGAATGTGATGAAAGAGCAAAGGCATAGTGTAAAACACATGTGTGTATATTACTCAACCCAACATAGCTAGCTTCTATTTATAGACAAATGACATGAGAACTTTAGAGCTCAAATTTATTATTCCAAAGGTGTGGTTTGAAGTGAAAAATAAAGAGTTTTAATAAAAAGTTGGTAGATGTGTTGAGTAGTTTAAAACTCAAAAGACTACGATTTTAAATATTTATTAGATTAATTTAAAATATAAAGTATTTTATATGTCTCATTAGAAACGACAAACGGCACGTTTTTATTTTTAGTTATTTTAATAAATTTGACACAATTTTAAAATAGTAAAAATTTTATCCATATCAGACTTTCGTACATTTATAAATTTTACACTACACCTACATTTTCCTTAATAATCATGTCGTAAAAATGTTATGTTTATTAAGACATAATAAGTAGTATGATACGTAGAATCATGTAAATTGTTTCTGAAAAATAAAAATTATTTATTTATTTATTGTTCATAAATTAGTCACGAGTTTTCTTGTAAAATTTTGAAATTGTTTGTTTTATTTATTGTCCATAAATTAGTCACGAGTGACTTATTTATTTATTTATTTAATTATTTAATTATTGGGTTGGTGTACTATTTAAACAAGTAACCAATAATTGATTGTTATTCAAAAAAAAAAGTTTCATTTTATACTAAAATACGAAGAATTTTCAACCAAAAAGGACATGAAATGTGATGTATGATTGGTTGATTGACCACCGTAATTTAAAACGTGACTATTTCTTTTCTTGTATTCTTGTTTTAGTTTTTACACCGTCTACGACTTAGTTCTCTAATTAATTATTATCGTGTATTATGATTCCTTCATATTGTAAAAACTATATTATTCCACTTAAATTGCCACATCTAATTTTGGAATTTATTCTCAGATGTTCACAATTCACATTATAACGATTAATAACGATTTGAGCATGCGTTACTATTGCTCCTACCGACACAAATTTATGATGCGTACATATTATGCACAAAGTAAGAAGAGGTCTTTATGTTCGCGTTCGTGGTCACGATTTCACGAGTAGTTCATTTACGATTTTATTATTTTAAAATTGTAACTAAACTATATAGTACAAGGATTTACAGTTCAAAATCAGAACCGTTAAATGTTTCGATTTTGAATCGACGATTTCAGTTCCCACCCGGCGATTCTTTTAGAAGAACCACGTTAAAAATGTGTATTTTTATATGAACTTTACAATTTAAAATATTATTTTATAAATTATAAATAATGATTATATATAATATAAGAGATAAATTTGAATTATAAATCAAAAAAAATATTATAATAAATGTTGAGGAACGGATGGTTTAAATAACTATATATTTATTGTTCATAGACGCCACAAAAATTCAAATGAATTAAAATTATTGTATGAATGAACTAAGTTTGATGTGGTGATAGATAATTGAATGAAGTCAGATGTTAGGATTTTATTGGTAAGAATTAAAATTATATTAATGGATCTGTACCACAGTAGGGCCCACGCCAACGTGGGCTTGGCCCACATCTCAGTTGGGCTGGGCCCAATATGATTTAAAGACATAAATACAACCGTTATGGGTTCAAAAAGAAATGTCAAGACAAATTTGAGTGGGCAAAGGCCAACCCATATATCACCTTTTATTGGTCCCCATTTTTACCTCAAATTGAATAGTATGAGATTTTTTATTTTTATTTTTAATAATAAATTTACATAAAGTGCATTTTTATTTGGGGATAAGATGTATATCTGTATTGATATTGACTAGAAAACCAATCCTTAATAGAATTTATGAGAGAAGAGAAAAAGGAGAGCCAGGTTTCACAAAAGAAGAGTGGATGGACTATTCTTGGACAATGATATTAGTACAGTTGTTCAAAAGAACCTTAATCATTAGAATCATAATATAATCAAACTGTAATTGACAGTTTCAAAAACTATAATCATCTCCAACGGTTTGATTTCAAATTATAATTATGTAATGGATGATGATTCAGTTCTAAATGATCAAAACTGTAAATTAATTGTTTTGAACCATGAACGCCTCTAGGTATTAGAGCAATTTTTACCCAAAATTTTAATTACAACACTCACTATTAATTTAGTTTCTAATTACCCCCAATTTTGCATGCAAGAATTAGGGATGTTGTGAGAGATTAGAGGAGTTTTTCGGAATTTTCCACAAGAGAATTAGTTTGTCTTTTGTCCTTCTCTCTTAACAATTTAAATTTGATTCTTTTCACTCTCAATCTGGTATAAAAATCATGAAATAAAGCAAAGTACTTATAACGTCAGTTTTTATATTAAAATGTGGTAACACAATATTTATCAAATTAGGTTTATGTATAATAAATTCAGACAACGATGTTGTTTATGCAGAATGAAAACAACGTTACTTGGCATCGTTGTCTATGCAGAATGAAAACAACGTTACTTGGTTTGCCAAACGTTTTGTCCATGTATATAATAAAAGAACAAATAAATAATATACTGAGTTCATGTCTTTGAAAATACTTTCTTACGCATCTTGAAATACAGAATGTGTTACGAGTTTATATATTTACAAGTGAAAAACTAATTCTCTTTAAGAGTGATGAAGGTGGTAGAGTCAACACCTTTTTAAAGGGATAACTTTTACTATTTTAGGAATGTGTCAAGGTTAGTGGGACGTCCAAATAAGATAATTGTGTCAAACTTAGTGGGACGGAGGGAGTACTGTACAAGTTAGAACAAAGAAATTTGCCTAGAATAATATTCAAACACATGAATGAATTTGGAGTTCATTTTCTAGACCTAAAACTATCGATCCCGATTCAGTTAACGAGCACGCAGTTTTCTTAACGTTGGTGGTGTACTGGTACAACATTGAAGGTAACAATTGTGTGAACGGATGAATATAGACCAGACACGGGCATTGAATACCTAAGTTTCACTATTTCTAGGTTGGGCACTTTCATCTTATACTGTCCAAATATCTGATCAGTCAATTAGGGTAAAGAGATTTCGGCCATACCTTTCCGTTGCAACACGGCTGTGCTTTTCCCCGAAAGAACATACTTGCTCTCCAAGTTGATGCAGCTATGCAGCATAAAACAAGAAAGTTAGTAAGTGTGCATTTATTGTGAATCTGTCATGAGGTTTACCTAATTTCTCTCGGCTGATTACAGCTTCGGCTGGCAGAGCTCCTTAAGGAAATGTGATATATCATAGGTGAAGCATGAATGGTGTTTCTGGCCTGGAACTCCATCATATCTTGCGTACAAGGATACAACAAACTTGTATTCGGCTAAAACATGACGATAAATAGAAGGCGATAAAGCAGTGGACTTACAGGGTGTGAGTGATTGGGGAATGGCCTCTGGTTCTGTGTGGTATCAGCTTACCTGCAGTAAAATGGAAATTTCTTTGCAAAGTGGTTAGGTAGAGAAAGTAAATGACAATACCAAAATCATGTCGAAAGTTAATGCTAATTGTGCAATAATAAAACACAGCTGTGTGACACATTCGGACGACAAATATATACTTATAAGCTAGCATATGATTGAATCCTTACAGAGCTCTATAATCAAACACAAGCAACATCAAAAGCATGCTGTAGTGCTAAACGAAAAGACGATGAAACGTCGGTAGTAGTAGTGCAGAATATGAAAGAGTGAGAGATGCAACCATATCTAAGAGCAAATGATTGCAGAGGGATGCACTCAGCTTTGACAAAAGTACTTGCATAAGTGCAGGCCTAAGACTAAAAAATTCAGATACAGCTAAAAATGGAAATTACAAAATCAAAAGAAAACGAAGTAGAAGAAAACAACATTTATTTGTAGCTTCTTTTTTTTAATTACATCAGGATCTAGTGAACTACAAAAGCAAGATCACCCAAATATAATCAGGAAAATTTAGGCTTTGGCATGGGCGAAGAAGTCTGATGAATAGGACCGAGTTTTTGAATCCAATGAAGCATTCCCTTTTTATGGTCTTGGTATGGGTTCTGTAATAGCTTGAGGGTTCCATCGCGAGCCAATGAAGACTCAAACTCTTCGAGTACCTTCACGATCTGCCAAAACTCAGGCCTCTTATCTGGATGTGAAGACCAACATTGTTCGATCAAAGCCTTCATGGCAGGTGGGCAGTCCACAGGAAGAGTAGGCCTCAACTTCTGAAAAATGTAGGAGAAGGCTGCGTTAGCAAGTATTGTAATTAAAAACCACAAAATGCAGATAACTACATAATTGCTTCTAAGAATTGAGCTTTACTTCCCTATTCTCCAATTAATGTGGTAAACTGTGTTATCATGCAATTACCAAAGAACAACAGTTGTACCTTATTCACCACGGCAAAAGCAGCTTGTATAGGAGTCATATCTTCATAAGGGACTTTCCCAGCCACAAATTCCGATAGAATGAGACCAAAACTATATACATCGACTTTCCTTCCATAGTGCTTCCGTTTGATCATCTCTGGAGCCATCCAACGGTAAGTACCGGGATCATCTGCCAGAAGATCACGGCATGCCTCCTCACAAGCAATACCAAAGTCAGCAACTTTAAGGTGGAACTCTTCAGTCAAGATAAGGTTTTCTGGTTTGAGATCCCTATGAATAACTCGCTGCGAGTGAATGTATTCCATTCCTCGTGCAATGTCCAAAGCCATGGAGATTAGCTTAGGCCATGGAAGAGTTTTGTGCTCAAGCTTGTGCAAGTGTGCTCTCAAGGATCCCTCGGGCAAATACTCAGTTATGACACAGTATACTGGTGCCTCCTTGCATGCCCCTACAAACTACATCAAAAATATAATTTTGAATCAATCCATAATCAAAGTAGAAGACCATCAAACATCATACCAATATGCAGAGGTTTCTCAAGAAAATATAAGAATTCAACGAATGGCACAAACGCTCCTTGCTTACACATCAATGATTCAAAAAGAAAGCCAAAAGGGCAGTATGTTTACCTTTATTACATTTGGATGGTGGAGACGAGACAAGAGAGTAACCTCTCTACTAAACTGGTTCTCCAACCGAGCACGAAGGGCTCCATTTTCGTCATCATCTGGAACTCTGATAATTTTCACTGCGACAGCCTCATCCATATAAATCCCATGGTAAAGTTGACTATGTGCCCCATGAGCAAATCTAAGCCCGAGAAATAACTTCGAAAGATCAACTGTATGCTCATCTGCAGTTTCAACAGAGGTGACCCTTCCCGCGCCATGATCGAAATACTTAGTCCATGTTGATTCCTTATGACTCTTGGTCTTATCATGAAACTTAACGGAGTTGAAGTGCCTAAGCGGACTACTACTACTAGTAGGTGACTTGGACCCAACGATCTTCGGAGTACGAGTAGCCTCTAAGGAATCTCTATGAACCAACTTCCCATGAATTCCCTTCTCTTGATACATCCTCCGCGGATGTGGAGTCGAGAATCTTTTCTGGTTGGACCGGGCTTCCTGAAAGGTGTCAGAAAGCTTCACTTCCGGGCTGGGAGAAACGGCACGATGCTTGTTCTTGGAAAGGCTTTGCTGAACTTGGACAACATTAGGCCCTGTGTTCAGAATCCTAGGAGTTGACTCGGGTCTTGATTTGAGACTCGAAACCCGATTTGGCAGAGGTGAAATAGGAAGATAGGTCAATCTGGATGAATCGAAACGGTGGCAAACAGTGTGAGAGAATTTTGTTCTCCTAATCCAAGAACTAGCCTCTTCATCCATTGTTGCAAGCTGGCTACTCTAATTCACCGATTCCTACTTCTCAATCAAGAATTTCCTCCAAAATACAGATATCCCAGAAAAAATCCTAACCCCATCATACTAGGAAGAGATAGGAATCGAAATCCATCTCCGTCAAACTTCAAAAACCATCAGAATTAATCGAATTTTACAATAGACCTACCACCACCAGAACCAAAATCAAGACAATACAACACCTCTTGAAATTTAAGCACACACTTTCAAACTTCAATACACGAGCTAAACAAATCACAGCATAAATCTTGAATCCATCAATACTACATGAATTGTTCCTTACCTCATTAAAATCTGACTACAAAAGCTCCAACAACGGAATGAAAAAACCCTTTCAGCTTCAAAGTCAAACAGCACCTTCCTTCAAAGCCTGGAAATCATTCCCACATAAAGATGAAAAAATCAACACGCTAACACAGCAAGAGCCAATTAGATATAGCATAACAACAAAAGTGTACTCGAATGTCTTGTAAATAAAGAAACATCAATCATTATAATACCCCATTACCTCCACCAAACAACAGTAATTATTGCCTCAATAAAACATATACATCTCCCTCAAAAAAAAAATTTAACACAAAAAAATAGGATCTTGACTAACCAAAAGGGTATATCTCTCAAGATGTGCTAACTCTTGAAAATTCAGGAAAAACTCGAAAATATAATTAGGATGAAAAACCCCATGTCTGTAAAAGCGATATTTTTATTGCCAGGAGGCTCGAAGACAATATAGAATAATATTAATGACACACAAATTAAATATCAGCGACACATGAATCGAGTCTCCTCCTCTTTTAACATATTTGTGTTTTGTATATATATATATATACACACGTATATATATACGTGTTTTATACGGAGAGAGATGGAGTGATTCCTTGGTGGACCCGGTTAAGGTGGAGCGTGATGGTTATGGTGTGAGAGGTAGGGGTAGGGTCCACTTTTTGGAAAGTCAATAGTGGACAGAGTGAGAGAGGAGAAAAAGAAGAATACAAAAGTCGCTATCTAAAACGAATTACAACGCAGGTAAGAGGCATGAGAAAATTAGATCAAAAATTAGAAAAAGCAAAAACTGGGATTTACTTTATCCTTTCCTCCTCGTAACGAACTGAAAACAACATCCCCCAAATTAAATCCAATCCCCAAATTCTGCTACTCAGCCCTAATTTCCTCCATTTCAACGAACGAGAATTTTACCTCATAATCTCCGATCGACGGTGGGCGGCGCTCCGCCGCCGCTGCAACATGAGATTGATTGGTGGGTGGGTGTGTAGCGGTGGAGGAGAAGAGGTAATTTGGCAGGTTAACCAAAATCAAATTCTAGGGTTTCGAATTGAACTACCACCGACGTAGCATGATGTTGGAGATTTTGGGATTGGAATAAATTACTTTATAAATTGTGTAATTTAGAAAAAAAAAGTTTTATTGATTTTACCAAACAAGCTTTTCTCCACTATTTGTTCATTTATCTGGATAAGATTAAGATATGTAATACTACTAATTGCGGAATTAATATCATTTTAAGTAGTGACGTTGAACCTGTAATTGAATCATCTGTTCATAATTTTATAATCGTGATTGTGATTGAATCGTGACTGTTGGATCGGGAGCGCCCATCAGAATCGACGTACTAGCCCCACACATCAACACTTTCTTTCCCAGCCTGCTGACCCGGGACACTTCCTAGTAGGTCACCCATCATAGTATTGCTTCAAGCCAAACACGCTTAACCTTGGAATTTTTACTAAGGGGTCACCTGAAAAGATGATGCACCATGTTGGTATGAGTAGTACTAATCAATTCATTTAACATCTCGTCAATAATGGTAGTGCAGGCCCTTTTCAACTGAGGCAGGCCGCACTCCCATAAGTTCTCTCGGGTACGATACACGGAGGACCCCCCTCCGGGAGGTGCTGGAGTCCACTTCCCAACAGTGACTCTAATGATTCACAGTTGAAATTAAAATCTCCTTAATTTCAAACTACCGGTTTCGATTTCAAACCATTTGTTATTTTAAATTTGTCCTAAGAAGATGTGTATTTTTTATGAATGTGCAATTTAAAATGTAATTTTATATAATATAAAACATAAAATTGAATTACAGATAAAACAATATATTTAAATTTATCTTAAAGAGTCACCGTTTTACAATTTCGAACATTTGTAACAGAACTGATACCGAACTGTCGAAAATGATAACAGTCGGATTCTGATAATTACTATTTTTCTGAACACATCTAATTTTACATTATTCTTTCTATTTATATATTGTTAATTAAACATGATATTATATTGCTATTTTAGCAAAAACATACACATTTCCTTACAAAACCCAATAAAATTTATTCAAGTAATACTTGTTGATAAATTAAATAATCAACTTACTCCAATCCCAAATTTAAATTGATCTACTATCATCTATGAGTACTTTAAGTAACATCCCCACATGTTTAAATGGAACACTACAATTAATTTTTATTTTTATTTTATTTTATTAAACTTATAATATTAATTATGGTATGTTATTTCTTTTTTTTTTATAAGTATTTTTATCCAATAATGATAATTTTATTTCACTTATTCAAATTCGTGACAAATATTATGAAATTGATTGAATGAATGATCCAAATTAAGTTGTGTGGCTATTTATAAATATACTCGACAATACTGTTTCATTAATTTTGTTCCAACATGGCCTATATAAGAAATAAAATTGACTAATAGTTGTTGGATCGGGAGCGCCCATCAGAATTGACGTACTGACCACACACACCAACACTTTCTTTCTCAGCCTGCTTTGTCCTCACTGACAGGCTGATCCAGGACACTTCCCAGTAGATCACCCATCATAGTATTGCTCCAAAGCCAATCACGCTTAACCTTGGAGTTTCTACTAAGTTGGAGTTTCTACTAAGGGGTCACCTGAAAAGATGATGCATCATGTTGGTATGAGTAGTACTAATCAATTCATTTAACCTCTCGTCAACAATGATAATGCATGCCTTTTTCGACTGAGGCAGGCCGCACTCCCATAAATTCTCTCGGGTACGATACACGAATGACCCCCTCCGGGAGGTGCTGGAGTCCACTTCCCAACAATAGTTTTTCCGAAACTTGAAGTTGTGTATCAATTAATTCATAATGTCAAGGCTAATTAACATGGTATACCAACATTACTAATATTATTTTTGGATGTAATGAATTATATATATTGAATTACGTTTAGTTTAATGCACCCTATACTAACAAGTGAGTAAGCATAAATGTTGGATCAGGGTGTCTATCGAAAATTAAGCATACTATTTTCAACTGAAGCAGAGTACTTTTATAAACTCTTTTGAGTACGTTACACGGATAACTAATTATCTATGAACGTTGAATTTCGCATCCCAATAATGCCCTCAGCACCATTGTGATAATATAGAGTATGCACATAAGCTAACGCTCCCTTGAACACGGGCACAAGCCTATGACCTCAGATGACCATCAATCACGCACTCCGAATTATGGTACGGGACACTACCAACATGTTGCACTCTCAAAAATCTTAATGGAGAACCCACCTTCCAAGAAGTGTTGTATTAAGCATCCCAACAATAAATTAATTTCATCCAAGTTGGATGTTTGCTTAAGTTATCTTATGTTTATTCTAAATTCAAGAATAGCACAATTTTGAGTTGTTATCAACACGTAATTCACTAATGATGTACTTTTTGGATGTATTTATTTGGATGTGGTGGTGATGATGATGGTTAACAATACTAATATTAATAACATTATTTATCATGACACTATACTTTGTGAAAGCGACCATGATATTTATAATTTTATTTTATTTTCCTAAAGATAGTTCTCCAAAACCTTTAATCCCATATCCCATAATTTACATAATCTTTACAAATATTATCCATATTAAAGTTATTTACTCATTTTTATCTATGAATGTAAGTAGTAACCAAAAAATTATAATAATATATATTAAGTTTAATTTGCATAAACCGATAGTATTTAATGATCAATTTGAGTTTCATAACACAAATTATGGATTATAGTTGGTGTATTGCTGTTGTGTCTTGTTGGGAAGTGGACTCCAGCACCTCCCGTAGGGTGGCTCCTCCGTGTATCGTATCCGAGAGAGTTTATGGGAGTGTGTTCGGCCTCAGTCGAAAAGGGTCAGCATGGTGACGAGATGTTAAATGAATTGATTAGTACTACCCGTCCCATCATGGTGCATCATCTTTTCAGGTGACCTCTTAGTAGAAATTCCAAGATTAAACGTGTTTGGCTTGGAGCAATACTATAATTAGTACGTCAATTCTGATGGGCGTTCTCGATCCAACATTTCTCATACTCAATTTTAATATTCTTATTTTGCTTCAATTTTATTTTTTTATATTTTGGTTCAACTTTTTATTTAATATCAAGAGAAACATTTCTATATATTTTTAAGTATTGAAACATTTGTAATTTCTGGCCCCTGTCATTCACAAGAGAAAATAGTCCTTTTATTTCAATAGTCAAAGACCACCAACTAATAATCAAATGCTTTATGGCAAGAATAATGAGGATTTGGATTTTTAAAACTATGCAATAAATTAAAGAATCATTCCAAATTGACTTTTTTTCCACACTAAAAACGTGACGCAACAAAAACCAAGAAACTCAATATTTTCAAACACCTTTTCAAAATTTTGGACTAAGTCAATATTTTATCATGGGAACAATGAGTATTAAATTCTGTTACCAAGTAAAGTTTATCAAAATTTTATGTAACAAGATTGACCAATCGTTTTCTGATTCAATTAAATCATAAAAGTAATTTAGAAAAAATTATGAATAAAATAAGCTTTAAATACAATTGCCCAATGGGCTTTATAATTTAATTATATGTTCCAAGCCCAGCAAAATAATATTTTTAAAAATTATATATAAAATTGCACCAGCCGGGAATCGAACCCGGGTCTGTACCGTGGCAGGGTACTATTCTACCACTAGACCACTGGTGCTTGATGAAATGTTTATTTTTGTAACTACTATATGACTTTTTCAAAACTCCAAAATATATTCTCTTCTAGGGTTTCAAGTTAAGGCAGTTATTAATTATATTTGATTTGAGTGAATATTTCGTTAAGACATGTAATTTTGTGTGTTATAAGTAAATTAGTAAAACTCAATGTTTCCACTTCTTCTCGATAGTTGGATTTAGACAGGATAAATGCAAGTATAGCAGCAATAAACATATAGAACTACTAATTTAAAAGAATATAACCATAAATCAATAAATAATAGTAGTATACTATACTCACTTCTACACTTACTATATATAGAAAAGAATCATCTACCCTCTAGAGCAGTAATATCATTCCAAGAGTGTGAAGTGGAAGAAGACATTCCTCTTCTGATCTCATCCAAGCTTGGACCAGAATCACTTCCCATAAACTGATTATTCATAGCCAAAATATCCCCACTTCTCATCTTGTCCAAGAGGTATACACTCATATCCTCTCTCTCAACCTCACTCCTCCCTTCAAACACCTTCACCACTTGCCTCATTGTAGGCCTTGCCTTGTGCTCTTGATGAGCGCACAGCATCCCCAGCTGCAGCACCCTCTCCACCTCCTCTGTGACGACGTCTCCCCTCTCCCTTAGTCGAGGATCGAGAGTGCCGGCCAACTCCCCTTTCCTAAACTCTTGCCAAACCCAATCCGTTAAGGGTGGCTTCCCTAACTCAATTGGCCTTCTGCCACACATCACTTCCAAGATCAAGACGCCGTATCCGAACACGTCAGTTTGAGTTGATGCTCGCCCGTTTTTCACGAACTCCGGTGCTAGGTAACCTATTGTTCCCACTACCCGTGTGGTGCCTGCAGCCTTGTCGTGGTCGTGCATTCTGGCCAGCCCGAAGTCGCCTAGCCTTGCGTTCATGTCTTTGTCGAGCAGCACGTTGCTCGCCTTGATGTCCCTGTGCAGCACCTTCGACTCCCATCCTTCGTGCAAATACATGATCCCGGTGGCCACTTGCTTCAAGATTCGTAGCCTCTCTTTACAGCTTAGCATCTTGCTCTCGTCGCACTCGAACACCCTGTCATCAAGACTTCCATTCTCCATGTAATCATACACCAAGAACAGGTTGCTTTTATCCTTCTTGCACCACCCTCTTAGTCCCACCAGATTTCTGTGCTTTACCCTTCCAAGGCTCGAGATCTCAGCCAAGAATGCTCTCATCCCTTCTTCGTTTTCGTGGGAAATTCGCTTCACAGCTACCTCCAATCCTCCACTCAACACCCCTCTATAGACCTTGCCGTTTCCACCAATTCCAATCACGTTTGCTTCAGCAAAGCCTTTCGTTGCAGAATCGATTTCTTGATAAGAAAGTCTATGAGGCCAGTACTCCAATTCCCAGTCCTCCATTTCATCTCTCTCCCTTCTCTTCCTCCTACTCTTTCTAACAAACAAGAAAGTAAATGCACAACTCGCAATAGCAAGAACCAAAACCCCTGCTGCTAAACCTGCAATAAAACCTCTGCTTCTATAAAATGGAGTCCCCGGAAGCTCAAACGACGGCAAGCCCTCCGTTACCAACTCATCACTTAGCAAAAAATTGGTGTTGCTGAAACTCCAAGCTAGAATTTTGTGGCTCTGAGTCATGTTCCCGGTAGAAGCAGTGAATCCCACATACATTTGATCCAAAAAAACCAGAGAAAGGTCAACAGAAACATTCAACAATGGCCGCTGAGGCCTCTTTATACCTGCAGGCGCCATGGTAACGTTCAGAACTGAATCGGCATAATCAATCCAGACTTGATACGTTCTCCCATTATTGAGCTCCAGCTGTTCGAAGGAATTCCCCTCAGACCAATACCCCGCCTCGCTAGCGTTAACAGATCTGAGCGAATTCACATCAACTCCGACGTGATTATCGTCGATGTCTTCGAATTCCTGGTTTCTGAAAACGTCGAATTCAACTCCGAACACGTGGTTGTCGGGGTCCCCGTTGTTGGAGAAGTTCAGAAAACCCAGATTCTGCGCGGAGGCGGCGTCGGAGCCGACGTCGATCCCGGCTTCCGGCACGAAGAGGAAGACCAAGCCGTGCCCGGCGAGACGTCCGGCGAATGGAGCCATGGCGAAGATGAAGGAGGTGGAGAAGGGGAGAGCGACCGAGGTGTTGGCGTCCCTCGCGAGGACTCTGTTGGGGTAGAGAGCGCGGCCGATCTCGAAGCCGGCGTCATGGGTGAGAGTGAGGATGCGGGAGTCGACGGAGGCGTTGCCGTAGGAGGAGACGGCGGAGCCGTCGAAGCCATTAAAGATGAAATCGGCGGCGGCGGCTAGGTGGGCGGCGGCGAGGATGAGTAGAGGCAGTAGATGGGTGTGGCGCTTGTGTTTCTTCATTGCGAATTTTCTTCGGAGAAAGGGATTTGGAAGAGATGATGAGGCTTTAGCTTACACAGGAGTTTTTACAGAGGTGGGAAAGTAAAGGTCGTCTTAGGCTGTGTTGCTCGTTTGTTGAAGACGATGGAGTTTTGAATTTTTCTTTATTCAGAAACGGTTACTCGAATGTAGGTCCCACCGAATTAATGTTCGCCGCAAATTGACTATTCAACGCTGATTAAATACAGTTAGTTACTAACAGTTAAGTATATTATCAACCTCTAAATTACCTACTTTTAAATTTAATTACCAAATAAGCACAGTATAATGGCCAATGGGGGTGCACTGATTCACTGAAGGCGCCGCCACACTGGATCACCGCTCATCCATTCTCCACCTATAAAAGGACTCTGCTCCAAATCGGGAGCGGTTTTTCATTCTGGATAAACAGTTTAAACTTGACTGCAACTGGACTTCGCACTCCTCAAAAACTCCACGAATCAACGATCAATCGATGAACGAGGTTCGAGAAAATCTATATGGATGACGAGTACGAGCAGGGAGACGGCGTGGAGGAGCAAGGGTACAACAATGGCGAAGACAACGACGGCGGCGAGGAGGACGTTTGGGCGTTGATCAACGCTTACTTCGAGGAAAAAGGTTTGGTGCGGCAGCAGCTCGATTCCTTCGCGGATTTCGTCGAGAACAAGATACAGGAGATTATCACCGAGTCGGGCAACATCGAGGTCCGCACCGGCCCCCAGACCGACGTCGCCGAGGTTGTTCGTTGCTTTGAGTCTGGAGAAAATTGTTAGGTTTTTGATGGATGACATTGATTTCCGTAGCTAAGTTTTGTTCGATGGATTTTATCATGCTAGTACATTTTGAGGAAGGTCTTGAGCTGAGGCTAGATGGAACTAATTAAGAGTACTGAGGCAGATTTTCTACGTCAATCGTTTTGCTGTTCGATTTTGACAACTCTACGACGATTAATGGATTAAGAATGGCAGGAGGCTTTGTCTGAGTTTCTAAAAATGCCTACGTAATGCCACCATTTGTTTGTCTGAACATGAACAGGTCCCCATAATGCTGAAATCAACTTGTTGTGCGCTATTTCAGAAGTCTGAGAAAGATTTGACAGAGCTTAAAGAGTGCCCATTTGACCAGATCATCAAGGGTACTGAAAGGGTGTTGATTGCTCAGGAGAAGATGAACACTAATCATGTCTATGTATTCAAGAAGAGGCAACCAAACAAGTATGCTTATGTGGCTGAAGTTAGGTCAGTGGTGGAGAAACAAAACAGGCCACCTAGTACCATGTTTGTCAGGATGCTTTCTCGAACTAGTGCCAAAGGGGTAATAGCATGTCAAAAGAGGCGTTAGTTTTCATATTATAACCTCATGGTTTATACGAGTTGTATCGAATGCTTTCCTAGTGCAGGGATCATCGGGCCAGTATATACGTGCTACCCTCCCATACATACGTGCCGAGATTCCCATCATTATTGTGTTTCGAGCACTAGGATTTGTTGCTGACAAATATATACTATATTGGAGCATATCTGCTACAATTTTCAAGATTCTCAAATACTGATTATATACTACATCCGTGCCACTATTCTTTCTGATTTTTTTATTAGTGAAACATACTTTAGTACTTGTGCTCTGTTGCAGGTCCATATTCCATATGCTTGCAAGCTTCTCTACCAAGAGCTCATGTCTATGTCTATAGCTCCTAGAATGCTAACCAAGGAGAAGGGCACGTAACGCTGCTCGCTCGGATAGTCACACATCTGAGCCAGCCAACAAGGGAAACACGCTACCGGAAGCTTCTGAATGATTGTAGGATGGAACTAGCTAGTGTTGTTTGGATGCCCAACTGGTGAAGGTAGATAGAGTTTCTCCCTTGTGTATAATGAGATGGGAGTTTTGTTTTTTAAGTATAAACAGAGTTGCTGTCTCAAATACAGATGTACTTTTCTGCTGGAATATTATAATATTGAGCAATTAATCCATATTGAAAATTTGAGAATCAATATTTGAATAAGATCATAATTTGACCATCAAAATTTTCTATGGCCCTACATATTTGATCACTTGTTATTTATAATCGAACAAAAGGTCAAATTTTCCTAATAAAAAGGGTCAAAGCACCTCGAGGAAAAAGGCACAAAACTTGCTATAAAAAGGGAGGAATATGCATTGCTTCACTTTGGATTTAGCCTTGCAAAATATATAGAATAAGCAAGCATGGCTGCTGCAGATGCTCCGCATGCAGCTTCCCGGGTCGGGTCAAAGCCCCAGAAAATCAAGTGCCCCGCCCCATTTCTATCCAAGACTTACGACCTCCTTGAGGCGGCCGAACGCGGCGGCACCACCGCGGATAGGGCGGTGTCGTGGAACTCCGATGGGAACGGGTTTGTTGTGTGGTCGCCGGCGGAATTTTCGAAACACATGCTGCCTAAATACTTCAAGCACAACAATTTCTCCAGCTTCGTTCGACAACTAAATACATACGTGAGTGATATATCTCTCTATTTTTCATATTTGCAAAATTAATTAAAATAAAATTTAATTAATTAAGTTGGTTTGTTTGTTTGTTTATTGGTAAGTAGTAGGGACAAAGATAATTGTTTCTTGAGTATAGTCAAAATAGTTATGCTAGCAACTGTGTTGAAATGTATTGGCTAGAATTGAAGGCCAAGGTGCAGTCAAAGAAATGTATTGGCTAGTGTTATATTTAGTGGATCATCTTTATTTTCATAACATGTTGATAAATATTTTGATAAAAATTTATTAATTTTTACTTTTCAACTAAAATTTATTAACTAATTAAATTATAGTTTATTTAATATAAAGTTATAAAAACAATTAAAAAAACAAAAAAATATATTAACTCGTGTTTATATGACATTACAATACCATTCGTAGACACTAATTCAAAATACTTCAATTCAATAAATTATATATCATGCATAATAACATCAAACTAACCCCTATTTCCAAACACAATTTGATAGAAATATCTCTTCTTTCAAATTAGGGTTTCAAGAAAACAACATCAAAACAGTGGGAATTCCGGCATGAGAAATTCTTGAGAGGTTTCAGAGATATGTTGGTGGAGATCAACCGCAAGAAAGGCGAGCCGAGCGCGTTCCCGCAGTTTCTAAAAGCTTCGAAAGATGCAACATCAATGGCAGCCCTAGTGGAAGAGAATGAGAAACTAAGAAGAGAGAAAGTGGAACTCAAGATGCAGATATCCCAATTCAAGGCTATGGAAATTAGGCTTTTGGGATGCCTCTCACACTACATGCACCACTCACTTCCTACCCTCTTCACAAATTAAGTTAGGAGCCATGTAATTAGGTCAATTCCAATACAATCAATGTATTGAGTGTGTGTGTTTTAATAAGTTATTAAGAGTAAATGCACATTTAAATTAATGTGGGACGACTATGAAGAAAATGTTCTTTGAAAATCAGTATATATATAAGAAAAAAATATGATTTTATGGCTCGTGTCCTATAATAACTTTATGACACGAGAGTTTATTTTATTTATTTTTAGCATAAATTATAGGTTATCCGGATATTTTTCTGATCCAAAAATTACGTCACGGAGAATTTAAATCCGAGATCCATTATTTTGAGCATTAACATCATTATCATTAGACCAACACGCACACTAGTTTTTTAATAGACATCATGTGTCTTGAGTCACAAAATTGTTTGTTTCAATATTATTTCAGTGAATTCTATTTGATGACTTGACATTCATATTTGTAGCTATATGTAGTGTGTATATATATATATATATATATAACTAAATAATTGGTAAAGCTATAATTCAGAGCTAATTACATCATAGTCTACTTACAATTAATTAACACCTTTTGCTGGCTGCTGTTTGTCGTTTCATTTGAAATTCAAAAGTTTGGAATTTTTGTATAAAGTGACCAATATTCAGTCCAAATGGTGGACTTAATTATTGCATGTCGCCAACTTGATATATATTTTAGGATAAAAACTATTGCTCCATCTATTTAAAAACCCATCAAATTTAAATTATACATTTAAATATGACTTTTCTTATACTTACTCCATCCGTCCCACTAAACATGACACATTTTTTTCCAGCACGATTATTAATGAGTGTATAAAATAGTGTAAAAGTGATAAAGGTGGTAGGTCCACACCTTTTTGAAGAGATAACATTTTCTATTTATGAAATGTGTCATTTTTAGTGGCACTTCCCAAAAAAAAAGTGTGTCATGCTTAGTGAGACAGAGTGAGTACTATTTATATCATGTTTTAACAAAAATTGTGAAAGTTTTTTAATCAAAATAGAACATAAATAGAAAAGAAAGATAGTTAATTTTCCCACTCTCTCTCTTAACACACCAAGCTCATGAACCCTAAATCTATGAACATGAGAAATTGATGGACCCTTATTTTAATGCAAAATATTGAACTCAATCCCATTATATAAATCACTGCATTTATGTTACAAATTAAGTATCTAAATTCAATTCAAGAAACAATTAATTAATAATGGCTTCATTAAAATGGTCACTCTTCTCCTTAACCACTCTTCTAATCTCTGCAATTATCTCTTCCTCCCACCGGGCCGAAGCCAATTCTTTCCGGGCCGGGCTTTTACCATCTCCCGCTTCTAAACCCGAAAAATATTCGGCCCAAAGCACTGTCGGGCCCGTTCCGCTTCACGCTACTGGGCCCGTTATAGCTTCTGAGCCCGTTATACCTGATAGTCCCATCCAAGGAAATGGGCCCATTGTACCTAGTGGGCCCAATTTGGCTCCAACGAGGCCCATTGCAAGTATGGAGCCTGTGAAGCCACCGACGGCGGAGGTGGATAGCGCCGCCGCGGCTGTGAAGAAGGGCAGTAGTGAGTCGGAGGTCGTCGTGAACTGCTGCAGTGGCAGTTGGACGGGGCCGGTCTGCGGTGGGGTTTCTTGCTCGCCGTCAACTGGCTGCGGCGGCGCGTGCCCTCAACTTCCTAAGATGAACCCTTACTATTGCCAGCCTGCTGCGTGCACTCCGGGATACGCCTGCGGCGGAGGTGGCGGCGGCGAAGGATTCACGATCTACTTGGGTGATCACTTTCCCTATACAGTTTCCGGCGATGATGAGAGAATTGAGAATTAATGTTTTCATTGCATGATGTATAATAAATGTTGCATGGTGTCATTAGTTAATTATTATCAAATCTTTAGTTATTAATTACTATTATTATGTTGTAATAAGACACCCAGTTGTGTTTTGTAATAAATTTGTAATTGAAAAACTTGGTCTGAAAATAACATTAAATTTGTAATTAACTGTTTGAAAATGACATTTAGATGAGATAAATTCTTAAAAATTATGTATAAAATTAAATTAAAATATAAGAAATAAAAAATTGAAAAATAAAACTATTTGTATTTTGATTTCTCTTTTATTTAGAGGTCGTGCGTGACGTCAGGATTATGTAAATGGGCTCAATCGAGCCCAATAGAAAGCCCAACTTTGGTTATCTATAATTCTAACCTTTATTTTAAAAATAGATTTCCTCGAAACTAAAAAATTACAGACATGATTCAAGAGAAAGATTTCATTACAATCAAAACATCATGATTCCAGAACAATGGGCGCCTCCATGCAACTCCCAATGCACCCATAAATATGCCGCTCTCATGCAAATCCCATGTAAGTTTTTTCTTTTTTTCTTGTCTTCTTTGTGTTATAAGATGCCTATCTTATTTATGTGGTTATCGAAGAGCATAATAATTTTGTGTTCTTGTGTGTGCGGGTTTTTGATTTTTTAATTGAGCTAAAGATTACTTGTAAGCTAAAGCATTGATTGAGGCGGGATGAATTTTCAATGATCAGAAATTGATAAAGATTAAATGATAATGTGCTTCTTTGTTGGGATTCCAGCTAAAGATGAAACCTTTTGTTTCTACTAACCCCAGTTTTGATGTGTAAATTAAGAATCTCTGAGAAAAGTCCAGTAAGAGCTGTGTCTGAGGGTTTGATTGAAGTAGGAAGTGTTTTGATGCCAAAAGGGCATTTTGTTTAGTTCTGTATTGTTAAAAGAAGTGAAGAATATTTGAGCTTGGAATAAGGGTGTCTATTGCGGCTCGTGGGAGGCTTTTGAGTGATTTAGGGCCAAAGAATGGGAGGTTGTGACTCAGTGAGAGAGATGCTCTACTTTTAGTCAAAGAATGGTATTTGTGTTTCAGATGTTGTGGATGAGTTTCTTAACGTAGTATATAACCCTCAAAACAATATTACACATGTTGTGTGGCAGCTCACAAAATAGAACCTAGTGTGAATGATGAATGGTGAATGATCATGAGTTGAATTTGTTTCTAACCGTTTCTTAGTTAAACTATGTCGACATCCAGCCGGTTAACGCCCTTGTGATAGTAGTTTTATTGTAAATCTTGGTAGATAGAGTCGCGGATGATCACCCTTGTAATAGTCTACTGGTTACCTTCTCTAATTCTTTGATGTAGGTTGATATACTAAAACTGGACTGATCTGAACTATAGATTGTTTAGTAGACGAGATGGTGTTGCTTTAGTTAATCTAATCTACAATTTCTGACTGTATCTACGTTGATCTTTTATGTTCCTAATCATGTTCCTGTGGTTTTGGATCTTATTCCTATTTCCCACTTCGCTAGGTATTATATATGAGTAGCCATGTTCTTGATTTCTTCAGGGAGAGTATTCTGCAAAAAGGGATGTGATGCTGATGGCGACACATGGGACGAATGTAAGCTCGAATGTTCACTTTCATTATCATCTTTCCATAAACAAGTGATGACTTTCTGGTGAATACAGCTACAAATTTCAAAAGAATGTGCTTAGAGTTGTTGTTTCTTGATGACTCAGGTTTGGGAGAGTGTGACGAGATATGCTACAAAGATCCCGTCTTGAAGGACAAGCAATGGAGCGCGTATATTGACCGTTCTCCCGGTTCTGCTACCTACTCGGAGGTTCACTCCTTATTCATCCTGCATCATAAACATCCTGTATATTGCCCTTTTCGTTCCGTGATGGAATTGAGCCAACTTCTTGAATGACTTTAGCCTTTCTGCTCTTTATAGGAATGCTTTCGTGCTTGTGTAGCTGGCTGTAGTTACAAGGTTACTCACTCTGTTTACTAATCTTTCAAGATTGTACTTTTATTAGACTGTTGCATAATGGTTGAAATATCGAATAAATTTTGATCAATTGCAGTTCGATATTCCACCGGTGAAAATCAAGCAAGTTCATTCAAGAACACCACAGCTTCCACCACAAGAGAAAGCAAGACCACCACCACCATCTCCCATATCCAATGCTCCTAAAGATGAGGTTCCTTGCACTTCTGCATAGTCCGTGCCGGGACAACAAACCCGTCTCGATTCTTTTTATAAATATCTCAAAGTGAGGGAAAGGAACTGAAGATGAAGCATTGTTTAGGCCAAGTTTGTTCCTTGCAGCTTTGTTGAAGTTATTAGTTAGGGCTTGATTCTTAGTCTCATTCCAGATTTGATGACTTTTGCTGCCCAGTATTAATGTTCTGGGAACTTTTATGATGATGACAAATTTTAGGAGCTAACTAAAACTATCAAACATTAGTTATTTCTCTTGTCAAACAGGTTTAGAGGTGTCTATCCGGGAATCGGGTAATACCCGATATTTGATCGGGTTTGGGTACACAGAATATTTGATTTTTGAGTTTTTAGGTTGGGTATGTATATTCTAGGGCTTTTGGGTTCGGGTAGTACCCGATATTCGATCTAGTATTAGCCGAAACGCAAATTTTTTATTAACTAGATGAAATTATATTTTAATTTGATTATTTAAAATATTTCAGCACTCAAAATATCCAAATTTCTTGAAAATACCCAAGATACTCGATAAATACTTGAAAATATGAATAATTTTTAATTTTAATTAATTCGAATAAATTTTGAGCACTCAAACATCCAAGTCGAATTCAAGTAGATAAAATTTAGAATTTTGGGTATCCGAATTTCAAACTAAACCTGAATAGACATTGTTACATCTATATATAAACTCATTAAAGTGGAAATGACTAATAATATTTCACGGTTCAAATTCACCTCAATTATGTAAATTAAAAAGCAATCTTTCTTTTTGCCAAATTGATTAACATATCTTTACCATTACATCAATTAATTAATAGTAAAAATAACATTAAATTTGATTTTGGAAGTTGTTATTTCAACTTTTCTTCCTATCATGATTTCATGATTATTTACATTGACAAAGCAAGAAAGCTTTATCTTTTAAAAAAAGGTGCATGAAACGTTGAAGTAAATACTAAATAGCATCAAACATTTGGTAGTTTCTTCACACAATGAATTAAAACGTATCATTATTTCTTGATTGCAATCATAACACTTATCTAAAGATAAAGAAATGTGAGCTAAGTCCAAAGAATAATAGTAAATGAAAAAAAAAAAAATCATATAATGCACTTATTGCTCCGTCAATTTTGAATTTAGTTGGCATATCATTAAAAATGAATGAGATTAGGATTCTGAATCACGTTGGGAGTGAGTACCTATCTCGAAATTCGTTAATTTTATGATTTTGATCTATCTTGTTTTGGATTTTAGGAGTCCCAAATTTTGTAATTTGATGAAATTTTAATCCTAATATCGGAATGAAAATTTCTGAATTTTCCGAATGATACCAACAAATACACGAATTTTTCGAACATGACCAAAAAATACTCGTTCAGAATTTTGAAAGTACTAAATGTCTAAAATTTGAAATTAATTTTGAAAAAAAAAATGAAATATGGTGGGATTTGAGCTCCTGAATTATCAAATCCCAAAATTCAAGTTCCAATCCTAAAAAATTCGAATCTCAAATCCCAAATTCTCACCCATAAATGCGACCCTTCCTTCTAAAAGTAAATAATGATAAAAATGAGTATTTTAAAAAAGTATGCTTATCCCTATATAAGCGAGATATTGGTAAAAGGTATTAAATTTTTTCTTACAATATATTTGTGTTTACAAATTCATTAATTGTTATAAATGAATATTTCATGAGGTATTTGTAAGGTCATAATTGTTCTTTTGTTATGAATTATAAAATTGGATTTATATCTAAATTGAGTATTTGTGGAAGATATGTTTTGTTCTTTTCCTTAGGGTGTTAGCAACTACTAACTAATAACCAATAATGGCATGTGGGAAAGCCCATTTAGTTAAGCAATTACTATTAATTTATAACACCAAAATTATAAATAATTAAACACCTGAAAAAAAAAAGACAAAAACTATATAAAATCGAAAACATAATTTTCAATTGAGAATCTGAGATATAGAGAAATATATTAGAAAACAATCTAATAAGAGATGAAATAGAGAACAAAAGGTCGAAACTTACTCTCCTCATTTGTCAAAACTAATCTTAAACATCATAACAATCAATACTATATTAATAATGGGCCGTTTTAAAATTGATAAATATATTAATTTAAAAATTCTCATCACAAATAACTTTTTATAACGTTTAATCGTTCACATCACATATACTTCAAAATTTTTTATATAAATTCAAGAAAGATGGTATATTATTGGACATATTCAATATCTAAATAATCCCACTTTTTAAAAATTTGATCTTTATTTATTTGATGACAACTTTTTTCTAGTTTCATTGTAAAATTCTATAAATGAGTTGCAAAGAAGAGTAATAAAACAAATGATTTGCAAAAGCAAGTGTTGAATAAAGATCAACTTTTGGTGCCACCCAAATTCTCATCACTGATTCCTCAATTTTCACAAACGCAGACACACCAACCAATCCTTCTTCCTCCATTGATTCTTGATTCATTCCCTCCTCTCCTCTCCTTTCAAAACTATGCCCATTTCTCCCCCGAATTCCGCCGCAAGAATTCGCCTTCCGGGCCCGCTTTTTCCATCTCATTCGCTCAAAAATTTCACAAATTCCCTTTCGATTCTACGCAGAAACCTCCTCCCTAGCTCATCAATCCAATTTCACTCACCTTCCGGCGTCCACTGCACCCACACAGTCTCCTCCGCCACTGCCCAGAATTGCAGCGTCGAATTCGAGTCCATGGATGTGGACAAGTACGCGCAGGAAATGGAGGTCGCGGTGAAGGCAGTGCACATGGCGTCTCTGCTCTGCCGCAGAGTTCAAGAGAGCTTGATTTCGAAGAACAATGTGCACGTGCAGTCGAAAGACGATGATTCTCCGGTCACCGTCGCCGGTATGGTTCCGCCGCCCTTCTGGGCTCTTCGTGATTTTTATCGAAAATAGTGAAAAATGGGATCTTTTTTATTTTTTTTGTTAGTTTTCTATTTTGTATGGTATGTTGAGATGTGATGTCGGCTGATAGCAAGTGGGCTTGCTTTTTCTTTACTTGTTTTAGTTAAATTTATTGTGAATTTGTTGAATTGCTTTCTGTCCTCATCACTATTCGTTTCTGTTCGTTTTTCCATAGTTTATCGTGCATGAAAGCATAGCTTTCATTGAGTACAAACTACTTTTATGCATTGTTATTAGTACACTTAAAGATTGTTGGAGATGAATATGGAGATATGTAGTAATATGAAATACAAGTGAACTATATGAGGTGCATATGTTTTAGACAGTTGGTCGAGCTCGGCTAGTAACATCACGTGTCGTCGCACCTTGCAGCCTCCATAGCTGAAAACCTTGATACCTTGGTGATATATCAAGCTTATGTGTCATGAGCATCTTTAGTTTTCACCTACAGCCTTTCATTTGGAGTGCTAGGCCTTTATGTCGATGATATACGATAGTATAAGTCATACTTGCATTCCCCTGTTGTAACTTGTAAGTGTCATAAAAAGATTATATGATGTTGCATGCTCATGAAAGATCTAAGCAAGAGTTTCCTAGGGACCTATGGGGTAGTGTTGCTTGTCCATTATCTTGTGGTTTTGCTTTTCTTGGCACCGGAAAATCAAGAAGGGAAAGTGCTTACAACCATGAGGTGTGTGTGTGTGTCGTGTGACATAGGTTGGAGTGGCTAATGCTCGAATTGCTACTTGTAAGCAGATTGGAGTGTCCAAGCAACGGTTAGCTGGGTACTTTCTGAAGCGTTTGGTAGTGGGAACGTATCCATTGTAGCTGAAGAAGACGTCGAAACACTGTCGAGGAGTGATTCATCTGGCTTACTGAATGCTGTTACGGAGACGGTCAACGAGAGTCTAGCTGAAGCACCTAGTTTTGGTATCAGACCACCGTCTTGTCCTCTGAATACATCAGAGGTTCTCAAGGCCATCAGTAGATGCAACTCGACTGGCGGGCCCAAAGGGAGATTTTGGGTTCTGGACCCGGTCGATGGTACGTTAGGGTTTGTACGGGGCGATCAGTATGCCATTGCACTTGCTCTGATAGAGGATGGTGAGCCTGTACTTGGGGTTCTTGGATGCCCCAACTACCCCATGAAAAAGGAATGGCTGAGCTACCAAAATGGTTACCAAAGAATTGTATCAAGACTAGCATTGACATCATGGGATAAAGGGTGTGTCATTTATGCAAAGAGAGGAAGTGGTGGAGCGTGGATGCAGCCGTTGCTCGAGAAAGAGAAGAAGTTCGTGTGGCCAAACTCTGCAAGACAAATCAAAGTCTCGACTATTGACAACCCGGCATTGGCTACTTTCTGCGAGCCCGTTGAGAAAGCAAACTCCAGCCATTCCTTCACTGCTGGACTAGCTCATAGTGTTGGACTCAGGTAAATTTCTTCTTTCCTTCTCCCTTTCCGTTTCGTGTGTCCTCGTAGTTGCCTCTTACCTTACGGTGCAAGCCTAATTTGCACACTCGTTGCAGGAACGAGCCACTACGCGTGTACTCTATGGTGAAGTACGCAGCCATAGCGCGAGGGCATGCCGAGATATTCATGAAGTTTGCTCGAGCAGGTTACAAGGAGAAGATATGGGACCACGCAGCGGGAGTCGTCATCATTCAAGAAGCCGGTGGTGTCGTGACGGATGCCGGAGGCCATCCCCTATGCTTCTCCAAAGGTATGTACTTAGAAGGTCTTGATCGTGGCATAATTGCTTCTTGTGGAGCTTCAATACATGAGAAGATTATAAGGGCTGTTGATGCTAGCTGGAATTCATCTAGCCTATAATCTCCCCAGTATATATAGTGAAAAAATATACATATTGTTGTAATGTTTTAGTCATGGGCACATTATTACCTAAGATAAAACATTACTAGTTATGTGTTTGTAACAATTTCGAGCTTGTTTGATTAGGTAATCCTTTGTGTGTGCAATACAATTGTGTTCATTAAAATGGAACAAATTAGACATCAATGAATTTACAAACAATCTATGAATCTCCAAACTCTAAGAAGTTGCAAACTTCTATAGCAATATTTGAATAGCATAATAATATCAAAATGTGATTTACATATGTTCACTTCTATCTGGGTGGGAGGTATTAGATTAGATTGCTGCTCTCAAGGCTCCCCTCGCGGCTTCGCGCTTCATCTCTGCAGCTTTGCCGCTGCCTCGGAAATACATGTATACTTGCTGTATAGTGAGAAGCATTAGTTAGGAAGTTATACACCATTCTCATCTTTAGATGGATTAGAGAAAGGATGTTGTTGTACCTGTATCACCCAAATGCTGAGAACTGACTCGAGGCAGAAAAGTCCAAAGCCGATGAAGTAGAAAACCTGTGTAACAGTAACAATAACCAGTAATGATGCATTCTTCTACCCCCGTTGCTTATAAGTTGAATGATATTTGGAACTTACCCCAACCAGCACATGTTTGCCCATGAGATCAATTGCTGGGAGGATACCTCTGCACAAACAAGGTTGAGGATGATCAGAAATAGCATCGAGAACAGAGAAATGAAGAATAACTATGATTAAATATTGTGCCATATTAAGTGAGTAGAGCATTGCTGGAAAAAAGAAAAACTGAAGATGTATTACGTTAGAGATTTTCCTCTGAAGACGACGGGAGGTGCAACTGCAGCAAAAACGCAGAAGCCAATGTGCAGCTGTAGATACAATATAACAAATCATACGTTATTGTGTGTCCACTTGAAAATGGAAATCCATTTCCAAATGATTGTAGTTAACTTACCATGTACGTCAGGAAAAACCACCCAAACTTCATAGCACTTTCAGTCCTGTAAAACAGTATGATCACATTAAATGGAATTCCGATACATCATTATCCCATTTTCCCTCCTCACTTTGTTTAGGATAAAATGAAATAAGACGATGCACCAACCTAAATGCGCGGTAAAGTGGCCGATACCATAGAAAATATGCTCCTGGAACCCCAGATATGAAGTAGATAATTGCAAGAAACCAGATCTTGGCATCTAGTAGACAGCTTTGTCAGGAAGCAATTTAAAATATACATACACCAACAGAAAGCAATTAGAGGGTTCATACAAAACTAACCTCCCTGTTTAATCCATGCAGTAGTTACCGCTATAACGTTCCAGAGAAGGGCAAAACAGAGTCCTGATGTCCACAAGTAAAAACCATCATTAGCAGATAGCATCAGATCCCGTGCAAGGCACCGGGAAGTAGTGAACAAACCAGTAACATGATAACCTAATGGAAAGAGCATAACATCACATACCCAACAAGGTTGTAAAGGCAACATATTGCAGCTTCTGCAGATGAATCGGTATTTCATTTGCGATGTCATGGTGAATGATGGGGAAAAATGGAGGCCAGTTTTTCTCCTCAAGAACAATACCAGCTGCAAATAAATATATATTAGTGTGGATCCTCTTGGTTTGCTCAAATTAGAAGATGGTCAAGAAAAGCATATGCAATATGGGAATGTGAAGCACCTCGTGCAGCAGCCTCTTCTTTCTTCCTAACTTCCTGCAAAGCAATGCCAGAATAAATTTCTTTTTTATAAAAAGAAAAAAAGGTCTATGTGTTAATAGCATCTCCATTAAATGGCAGAGGAGGAAGTCCACATTCAAATATGCCAAAAAAGAATTCAAGAATGTCATCTCACTTAGCAAAAAGAAGAACACTCAACAGATCATGAAAAACCATCAATACATACCTGTTCCCTTCTCTTGAGTTCAGATTCCTTAGCCCGCAGCTCTTTCTCTTTCTTTTTTAGGTCCTAAATTCAAAACATTCTTTTATTAGAAGCCATGCAAGCCATTCCATAAAAAAAGGAAACCATTGCATGATTTTATGTTAACAATTTAATAAAAGGCACATACAGCTCCACTATCAAGAGGAATATCAACTGGTGCTGTAGGATTGTAGAAATCAGCAGGCTCGGGTGGGAGGGGTGAGAGCCTTGAGTTTGTAACAGCCGGAACGCTTCCGGTAGGCTGAAAGAAAAATTCAATCTCATGAATTTGATTGAGTCGAGCAACAACATGAACTGAGCAGATGTAATATCCAAATACTGATGGTTAGTATAATTTTGATAGTTGATATTACATGTGGGACCAATTATACTGCCACCAGACTGTATGTCTAGTCTACTACAGAATCTTCTGAGTCATCCACAGCACTCTTTAATTCATATCATAGCTACACACAAAGAAACTGCTGGTAGATGTTCAATGTTCGAACACAGGCACTTATTTTCAATATTCACACTCCCCATTATAACAAAATGTCAAAAACCCAGCCCCTGCCAACTACCAAGATGCACTAGAATACAATTCAGAAAAGTTTTGCAGAAGAAATCACAATTCACAAGAACACTGAGAGCTCTCTCCAAGAGGGAAGAGAATTAAAATAACTCACGTTAAAAAATGCACCTCCGCTAAATTTAGATTGTCCTGCTGCCTTTCCTCTCTGTCCATCCTGGATATAAGAAAAATACCAATGGTCATTCGAAAGCCAAACTAAAACCTGTAACTACACTACGGAAGCATTGAAACAAAATTATTAAAACACCTCTTAATTGGCATTGCGAGGGTTCTATTTTCCCGATATCGAATCATATAGTTCGAATCCTGATATTCACATCTTAAACTGCAACTTACTAGCTTCATGCTGCCTATATTTTCATCATCACGTCACTTCGATATAAAAACAAATAGAGAACCCCAAAGCAAACAACTTCTAGATCAGGCCACAAAGTCAAATCATCCTCCAAAACCCTATCTTCACTTCATCTCAATAGCACACAGAACTACATTCTCAATCAATTAAAACAAAACAAAACACAACTATAGTACAGCTTCTACCTAACTTCCGCAATCTAAGCAACATAGAGTAAAACTTACAGCAAATGGATTCACTTCTTCTTCCTCCTCGAATGGATTCCGATCGTAACGGCCTGCCATCTTCAATTCACTGAATCCTCAAGCTAAATCTGCTCACTCACAACAAATCGAACACTTTCCTAGATCTTAATAACGACTCCGAATATAAACACAAAAAAAGTATATGAAAATTTTGCTCGAAGCTTAGGATGGAAGAATATTAAGAAGACAGTTTGTAGAAATGGATTTGAAGAAAGAAGAAAGAGTAGAGAGTAGAGAGAGAAACACGATGACTTGTATGCGGTCAGCGACAGCGTGTCACGCTTTTAAATAAAATATTATTTTCTTTTCAAAATACAAATAAAATAACTATTTATTTTGTAACTTTATTCAATATTTCAATTACTCAGTTAGGCGTCTTTGTTTCACTTTTTTCTTTTCCTTAGTCGCGTTATAATCATTTCACAATTATTTATTTATTTTTTATAATAATATCATATGTTAATCCATATCATTATTACTTATCATTATTACTTTCATTATTACTTAGACGTCCCAAAATGACAAAATGAATCGTAATTATTATAATGCAAGAAGACCGCAAACAATGGACATAACTTAACATATACATGTAATTAATAGAGGAAATGGTATATTTGTATATTAAAATTATAATTGATGAAATTGCAGAGACTCACTATTGACAGATGGTTCAAAAAATAAAATAATTACTGAGAAATCCACATTTGGCCATTCAAAGACTTGAAAATGAAAAATTTACAATGAGCTTTGCCTAGTTAGACCTTTGAGTAGCTCTAAGCTTCCGCAACGGGCTCGGAGGGAATGGATCGACCCACCTCTCGTCTTCCTTCACGGCTTGCTCCCATCTCTCCTTGAATTTCTGAAGCTCTATCGTCGATTGCCTCCTAATCTGCATTAGGGAAGTCGTCCAACCAAACAACATTACAACAACCATAACACAAGATTGGGATTGCTTATGAAAAACACGAGGTCGAGTAACATATGGTCTTCTCACCTCTGATCTAACGTCGACCGGGTGTCTCTGGAGATAGAAGAAGGAGAGGAGAGAAGCAAGAATCAGTATTGGGAAATGTTAGAAGGAAGAGATGAGCACTGAGTGATGAATGGTATACCTTGATTGGCACTTCGGGTTTCTTGACCTGCATGGATTTCAAAACGTTATCAACTCACGATGAATTCAAAGGGGTTAAAAAGTTCGAGAAGCTAAATAGCCTAACATTGCTATATATGAATTGGCTTCACGATAAAGAACGATGTATTGAGGTAAAGACATGGGATGAGTCAGATGAACGGGTGTTTCGAAAAGATGAGCATGAAAAATGGTAGGTATTGGCTAGAAGAGAAGGTAAATAATACAAGAGTGCAATCTTGATAAAAACAAGTATGTAACACAATCTTCGATTAGTTACGTATTTGAGAGACGATATTTAGGTGCAGGAAATTGGGAGAATCACCTTTTTCGCAGACTGCCCACCCAAAGTTTGTATACTCTGATGAACTATGTACTCACTATCAACTATTCCGACCTTCTGGGAACGATCCCCCTGTAAAGCACCAAACATATGAAAAATGAGTGAAAAATGATAACGCCGATTATAAATCTTGTAATGTTCAGTTTCCCTATTAGTTGACGCGATTAAAATTCAGAGTTCCATGAAAGGAAGATGGTATAAGCCGGCTTTTCTTGAGTATACTAATTTATAGTTTATCTAGGAAAAAAAACCGTATGCGTTCAGATAACTGCCTTACCTGTGCACAATAGCCGAGTTTTATATCCATTCCCCATCCATGAACAAGATCATTCTGAGAATAAAGGGAAAACATTAAGATCTATAGCACGGGGACGATAATACTACACTTTAATACAGATTCAGCATAGTGATTCGAAATGTTTGAAGGAAGGCGTTGTGATAATATGCACATGATTGTAGGTTCTAACTTTTAAGCTTAGCAGAAGAAATTAATTTGCTGCAAACACCAAATATTACCTGTATCAAATGCCAGGCACATTGCCAGGCTGATCTTGAAAATACGGGAGCCATTCCTTCCACAAATCTGCAAGAGGATTGAGAGAAATCAAGATGTGTCTATGCCTTCAGCGTAAAAAGAACAAAGTGGGCTGTATGTGTTGTGTGTAAATAGAGGAAAGGATCGAAAAGAAAGTAAAAACATGCAAGTCCATGTAAGCAACAACTTTACAAAAGAAAAGGCAAGAAAGCTAAAATATTGAGGACAGAAGCGAATCTGGAGCATGTTTCGCTTGACATTGTATGGAATACAGAGTGATATAGCAGATAGTAACTTACCCGGTGCATGGCGGTCCCTCACTATCGTCTGAACACTTTGTGCTACCTCTGAGATCATAGACTCTTCTGCTTGACAGAGAATACGTAAGAACCAATAAAACCAAATGTGGAATTAAGAAGTTAGATCAAGCAGATTTCGAGTGTACTTGTGAAATATTTTCATCCTATTTCTTATTGTGATCCTGTGATGTATGCCAGTAGAATTTGGGTCCAGAGCTGGCTGAGATATTTCGAGTCCTTCTGATTTTACAATTTCAAGATACCTAATCAAGGAGAAGTTAGAAACTGAAGAGAAGACGTATGAGAACATTGAGCATTCAGTAAAGACGACTAAAGTTGTATGGTTGGGATGTTACATAATCACGAGACTGTACAATACAAGAATCGAAGATGAAACTACAATTTGGTTTATTTGCAGAATAGTAAGTCAAACAGTCACAGCCAAAAGTAGGAGTGTGATCCCAATAAAGAGGTCCAAGGAGACGAATGGGTGCAAGGGAATTCAAGAATAGAAGGATGTAAAAAGAAACTCATGAAATTGCCACAAAGATCGAATTTTATATATTAATTCAATTATACCTTCCAGGATGGAAATGTTTTACACCCAAATCTTCATCCCATAGGAATATGTAATCATAGATAGACACAATTGCAGGATGTAAGAAGCGTTTAGCAAACCACCTGACCATGAAAACACAGTTTATTAGAAAATATCAAACTGGATTGAAGTCTCATAGTGTTAAAAGTAGAATAATTTACACGTCAAGAACCAATTAAAGAGTTGAACACTCTTTGTTTAGCCGTATACCAAACTTATGCAACTTGTTGGAAATATAAGATGCTTAGAAACTGAGAACCCTCAGCAATAAAAATAACGTTTGAAGCTAGAACTTGCACAGATCATAGTTTTTACCATTTCGTTTGATTGTGAGCTACTATATGTACAGCTTCCGTACTCCATGCCAGGTCCGACCACCCATTCACATTTCCATCATAGTGGAACAGAACAATAGTAAAATTCTCTGGAAGAAACTGGATCAAGAAAGATCAGGCGAATGCCAAGCTCAGGTCATATCTAAATTAATCAGAAATTCAATATAAAGACTTGCATACCTTTTCAACAATAGTGCAGACATTCTTCTTTTGTTTAATTCCAACAGCCATTGCTAGTAAATTTTTGGATTTTCTTTCACTTACCTTAAATTTCAGAAAATAGCTCATCACAAAGAGGCGTGTGCAAGAAATGTCATTAAGTTGTCTATAACAATCAGACATTCAATCTTTTGATCGTCAGTGAATGAGATCAGTGAGCGAAAAAATAATACCTGTAACTTGTAACTACTTGTTCTCCATAAAGGCTTTAACTCCAGGTCTGACCTTGCTTCAATGATACCACGAGGTAGACTATTTAATCTTGTTGTATCTACTGGTGTCTCCTGGATAGAAATATTCATATAACATCAACAACAGAAAGGTGAAGAAAAAGAAGAAATATAGAGAGAGACTATATGGAGTAAACGTGGGAAGGAATAGAATTATCTTAACACAACTCTTTCATTCACCAATGACATTACAATTGTTAGAATACAAATAACATAATAAAACATGCATGTACCTTTGATGTGTAGAAAGGTTGTAATTTTGATTCCATCTGATAGAAAGGGCAAGAGATGGATAGAAGTGTTACACCATCATAGATAATGCACATAAAAATGTTTAGAAAAATGAAACCAAGTACCATCCAATAAAAAACTCTGTGATAGCATACCTCTGTCTGTTGGTACTGATAATTTGTGGTCCTGTATATAACAAATAACATAACTGTACAGACAACTCCCATAAACGGCAGCTGACTCATCTTTCCACCGCATAATCCCTGCACTTTTGCTTAGAGTCAAGCATTCTATATCTATACATGATTCATGATACTGTTCCAACTTCACAAACTTGAACAGTTTTATATAAACATCCTCAAAAACAATTGAGAAAAGAACACGTTATAAGATCCATGTATGTCTGTGCCAAAAACTAAACAAATAAAAGCAACCCTGCCAAACCACTTACCCCATCAAATAAGAAATGTCTTTTCTTGATTAGCCACCTCCATGTTGTTGATCCCCTCATGTGCTTTTTCAATCTCTAATAAATGGGCTACATAAAAATGCAAGTATATCTCATATTATTACAAAGATACATAAAAATAACACTTTACAGAAAACGGTCCATAAGTTCTAGTTGCCACATGGTTTAGTAGAAAGTGCAATGATCACCCTCCTTATCTATATCTCAGTAAATGAGATTCATCATAGTTGAAGAAAAACAGAAAAAAGATAACTACTTTCCTAACTCAGTATCACCATCCCACACCATCTTGGTGATAAAATTCACTGCTCTATCTGAATATACACAAAAGGGAGGGTAGTTACGAATATCATCCTCGCATACAATACCACAAAATAAGGTCTAGTTGTTTATTGTTAACTGGTCGATTCTCGTAGTGCCGTAAGGCCGTAACAAGGGAATTTACAACTTCTGCATCCTAGCCTCCTACACTAAGTTTCACAAAACAAATTAAAAGGTTATGAGAAAATGACATGAAATCGAGGTCCCCAAAAATATTCATGCAATACCTGATTATTTTTTTTATGTGTCAAGCTATTTCTTGGACCAAGGAAACTAGAAGCTAGTTCAACATGAATTCAGCAGATGAGGTTAGGGCTCAAAAACAGAAAAATTCAACTTATATTCGTTAATTTCCCAGATTGAACTTATTTGAAAATTGGAAATCACACAGTTTACACACACACGCAAATATGTTATTGAATGAATCTCAAATTGGTGGAATATGGTAAAAAAAAAAAGAACTTTACTTTTTCGATAAATGAATAACAGAAGTATTGAAACACTACCGAAGCATCACATGAAAACTACTCAAATAGAATAAAAAAAAGCCAATTACAACGAAAAATACGCAAGCTTCAAACAACCAGCATTCGAGAATCAAGCAATATGTGAAGCCGTCCTCCAATCCCCACACAAACAAAAGAGTAAACCAAAAAAGCAGAAACCATAAACCAAAAAAAAATACAAATAAATAAACAAACAAAGAATTCAATTTCCAAGCGCACACACACACATACAGACCTTCAAGCCACCGATTCGATAAATCCGAAGCACAGACGACAAGCAGACGCTTAAATTCCCATCTGAAATCACCGCTTCATGGTGAACTTATGCACTTCAAACTTATGACACAATCGCAATATAATAGATTCGGAGGAGAAAAAAAAAAGTAATAATACAAAAACAAGTGTATATATAGTATGCAAAACGCATATGCGCCTCCCCTCGGAGAGAGAGAGGAAGAGGAGTTGACAGTGGAGACGAAGAAGAAGAAAAAGAAGAAACAAGAACACTTTTTTCTTCGTTGGAATGCACTCACCATCTCTCTCGCCATTATTTATACTCTAAACCTTTTCTAGTTTAATTAAAATTCTAATTAATTAGTATTTATTATTATACCATTTAGTGCTCTAATTATTGGAAAGTAAAATATTTTTTAGCACTTCATTCTTTAAATTTATGTGTTGTATAAAAATATTTTTTAGCACTTTGAAATAGTTTTGTTTTTGTATAACAAAGATATAGAGTTTCAAGAATTGTAGGTTAAATTTTTTTTTATAAATATTGAGGATAGTTATATTTCATGTTGTGGTTATGACTTTTGAGGAAAATATAGTGATTTTATTTAAGTTGATTTGTTGGAGTAATTATCACATGCAAAAAGACAAACATAGATTTGGACAAGTTTAGATTGTTGACTTTTAATGATTATCCCAAAAGAGAACATATAAAATTGGTCTCTTTTATTGAGATTTGCAGCACCAATTCTAATAAGATTATTCTAAATTCGAATTAATATGGTTAGTAATTTGATTTTAAAATGCATACACTAACCAAATGAGTATTGTTTTTTCAGTCTTTTAAATACATGAATCACGTAAACTAATTAATAGAGTAAAAATAAAGAATAATAGAATTCATAACTTTTAAAATATTGTTTTTTGACATAGACCAGCAATATTGAAAAGACTGAAAAAACAAGTCAATGTAAAAATCTAGAATTATAATAATTTAATTATACAAATACCAAATATTTAATTGTCCCCCAAAAACAAGGTCACAAAATAAGTTGCCTTTTCAAGCACGTTGTTATGAAAAATAATTAGTGTTTATTCTTCCAATAAAAGTTTAAAAGCATTAACCCACAATAGAGGATTAAGGAATACTATCAGTGATAATAACGATGATTAAATAAATAAAAGTTTTAAGAGGAATACTTTTGTTATTTTTTTTACAAGAGAAATGACTAATTCAAACTTCTAACAACTTTCCTGTGTTGAATTAATATGTCTTGTTTGCATTTATTAATAAATTAAAACTATTATATTGTGATAATGTGAAATGATTTTCATAACACTATATTCAATGCACAATTTCAAAAAATAATAATGAATAAACCCTCTTTACATCTCTTATAATAAAATCATATTCAATTGTATTTCTATATATATCAATTTTATATAAAATAAGAATAATAAAGAAAATTATAATAAATTTATATAAAATTATGTTATATTGTCATGTTAAGTTATGGTGACCGAGATGCATCACTAATATAATATTTGTATATATACATATTGCATACATAAAGATTGTGGAATGAAAACAATTGAGTATATTTGATTGAATTGTTACATAATGCATATATTGGAAAACAAATTAAGAAAGTTATTATTTTGTGCAGTTGGTTATTTTTAGTGAATGGATAAGAACATATCATTATATTAGGAATTGGAAAAAAACTATATAACTTCTTTTTTAGGTCATGTAGTTGTCAAAATGTCAATTATGACCACCCACAATTTATTTCCATTTTCTTTATATACATGTTACAACAATGGTGATGAAGTTATTTCCTAATAAAAGCAAAAGAGTGGTAAAAACAGAAAAACACACTTATGCAATAAAACTGAAAAATAGTCACATTAGAACTAACTTTATAATTATTAGTATAATTAAATGGCTTCTTCAATAAAATCAATTGTGAAGAAAAAAATCAATTATTCTAAGTACAATATATGTGTATTTCTACTAAAGAAACTCAACCCAAATGGAACTGGTGACTTACTATTGGTACCAAATAAATATCAAAATATGACCAAATATTTTGTACCAATATTAGCCAACCATTGATTTGTTTTGACCTATAAAATTAAATGACCCACTTTGGATTCCAACCCCAATATTAAATGAAATAATTGGCTTATTAGTTACCCACTCCCCAAATAATTACAATAGTTGGTAACTTGGTATGGCACAGCTGGGGTAGGCTACCAACATTGGATGTAATTTGAAATATTATTTAATGTATGTGAAATATATTACTACTATTTAATTAGCATTACGAGGTAATTAATTATGCAGCAGACCAGGGTCTTGTTTCTGCACGTGCTCTCCATGCAATGCATGTCGTGTTGCTTTCTAATTGGTCCATTTCTCTTACTCATGCAACACTACGATCACATAATTTAATTTTCTCTTGTAGTCTTATCCAATTTAACAAATATTACTACTATTTAGTACAAGTAACATATGTTAACGAAGTTGCACACACAACAAATATTTCATAGTGAAAAAAGAAATTAAGGATAATATATATATGTAGTAAGAAAGTCATGTACATGAAAAAAGAAGAAATTCCTATCTTATACAAGATTTGGTTATTATGGGAATTAATAAAGACAAAGTCATCTCCTAACTCTCTTCCTTTGTTTTACAGTTGTGTTTTTGGAAGGTCGATCCCCTATGTCAGATTTTACCTTTGCTGGTCGCTTCAATCCCTTCTTAGCCTTTGACAACGATTGCTTCGACAGATTGTTTCCTTCATTGCGTTGCTTAGGAACAGCATTCTGAGTAGTGGGAGCTTTCTCCGGCAATGCTTTGTCTTTGCATGGCGGCGGTCGGGGACGAACTGTACGTGGCTTCACCGGAGGGTTGCATGGAATGAAGGCCGACGTGGCTTCATGGCAGGTCCCTTTGCAGTGGAGCTTGTACTCTTTCATCACTATCTGTCTGAGAGAGACCGCTGCCTTGTACTCACGCGTGCGCCTCGAGTAGAACACGAGTGCATTGTTTGCCAGGAGCAGCAGGTCCCGGAAGAGCTCCTTTGCTGATTTTACGGACTGACCGATGATTCTTGATCTTATCACGCCAATGTCGACGTGCTGCCGGATTACTCTTCTGTATCGTGCTCTTTTCTGTCATCAGTAATGTCGATAGTTAACGTTTCACCAGTCTTGAGATAATGTCATGAAGAGCGAGACGTTAGTCATGAAATATTCTTACCTGACTGTCCATTCGATGTCTGAAGACTGCTGCTGGTTCACTCTCAGCAACAGATTGAAATATTTCGATCAAGCTCTTTCTTCTGGTGGCGTTGGATTCAGAGATGATTCTCCTTCTCTCGCATTCATGGGATGATGTTGCTTTGTTTGCAGTCGAAGCAGCGTTGGGAGAACCTATGTTGTAGCTCTCGCCAGGACTTCGTTCTTTGACACCCCGACTACAGTCCTTTCGCTTTCTCTGGCCTCGTTTTTTCCTAATCACCACTCCGTGCTCATAACCAACCTCGGGGAACTTGTCGGTGCTCAAATCTTTTCCCTGCTCGGAGCAAGCGGAAGTGGTGGGCTTCGTTTCCGTCTCGACTGGTTGCTGCTGACGGTCGCATAGCCAGCTTCCCCTTGTGCTCGTTTCTTTCGTGAAGCTGCCAACGGAGTTTTCACCGTTGGATGTTTGCCTGCTGATTGACTCGGTGGCTTCCGAATCCAACGCAGGTAGAGCTGGCGATTCAGTCTCACTCAAACCATAATCACCTTGTTTAGAGTGTTGCTTCTTCCCCTCCAATGATTTAATCTTCAACTCGAGAGTTCTGGAAATCAACAATAGTACAATACAAGATGTTATTGAAAGAAAAATGGATGTGCCACGAAGAAGATGAAAATTTGTAGGAATGGAGCAGAAATAAGATGCATCATACAGCAAGAAAAGCCAGAGTAGACATCACAACAGAGTACTGCTATATATTTGTATCCAATATTCAAGAAACTGCCACCTTTTAATTTTAACGTGTCTGCAAACTATTAGAACAGTTCCAAAAACACAATTTCTAGTGTTTAAACCTATAAACATCCTTAGATACACATATGATAGCGTATATCGATAGAATTGATACGCAGACAATTTGGCCAAACAATATTGAGAAAAAGAGTACGTAATTGTATGAAATGCTCACATAAATACATGTATACATCTGTGCTAACCCTATTGAGTTTTCAGATTTAACGAGTTCTCGCTGCAGCTCTGCCATACGCCTCTTTCTAAGCTCTTCAAACCAAGACCTGAGTCATTCACACTCACAACAGTGAGCATTAGTTGCATTCCAAGGGATCAGTCATGAAGGGCAGCAAAAAGTGCGGATATCAGTGCTTTAAAGTCTTGACACTAGAATAACATGCTAAATCAGAAATTCGAGTCATGCATAAAAGCCAGATGGTTTATGAATGACGATAAAACCAACCAATGATCATGAGATGAAAATACGACTCACGTGGATCCAGAATAACGTTTCTGTAGGTCCTCGTATCTTTCTTTACAAGCCTGCAGTTATTGGTAGGTTTGTCATTTGCCCAAGCAAAAGACACAAGAACACAGGGTAATTGTTTACTAAGCACCAAGAACGACCCAACAAAGTAAAGCTTTCACCAAGAAACTTCGGTCTTCAGAAGACAAAACAACACCAACCAGTTTCAGATGTAAAGAACTACAAACCCGTGACAGAAACAGTTATTAACTTTATAATCACATAAAAGGCAAATTGTATAGATAACCGCTACCATTTCTTCACTTGGTCTAAAAGAGTAGTAATTTATTCTTGACAATATCAACCCTTTTTTTCCAATCAAAAGAGGACCCAAAGAATATGTGGTTCTTGAAAAGTCTTCAAATCTTTAGTAGTAATACCGTTTATACATGCATTCATCAATACTGCTGCTGCATGCATGAAATGCAGAGTAAGGAACTTCTACAGAGGCGCACAGATTATTAATCCTTTATTTAAAAATATCAGACAACCGTATAAAAAAAAAACCCTCTACGTATTAACAACATCCAAGCACAAAACCGATTAATCAAAACTGCAATTGATTTCCCAGAAAATCTCGTTCTACAAACGCCATGTAACAAAGTTTTCCACATGTGCATTGCACATATATAATACTCGAAACTCGTTAAAAACAATTATATTTAATTTTAATTATAAACCAGTCTAAATTTATCGACCTGGGGAGTAAACGCATACGGATAAAGGGTGCGCACGCGAAGCTCCGAAGCGATGACATTCCAATCACCCGTGCCGTGCCTCACAACAGCGCCACCCAAAATTAAATCCTCCCACGTACCCCACGCCGCCGCCTCCCCCATCCTCCCGCCGCGAAAATAGCTGGAACCTCTAAAAACCTAGGAATTCAGGACTGCCTTAATTTCGCATTCTATGCATCACCTCCAAAAATGAAAAATACAAATTCAAGAATATGCATCTCAATTTGAACATTCAAATCAATTCAATTGTTCATAGGAAAAGAAACTGATCGTTCTCAATGAGGGAGAATTATCAATTATGGCAATCATGAGATGAACAAAACCCCGATTACATTAACAGAAACATGAGAAATGGAAGCAAACACAAAAATGGAAAATTTAGGAGAGAATTAAGAGAAATTCAAGGGCGAGAATCTTTGGAAAAGCAAATGTTTGTTGGGCTCACCTGAAATCTCTGCCCGAGTTTGTTTGGGATGGCGTAATTAGGAGTCTTAATTACGAGATTAAGATTAGTTAATCACAACTGCAAACTAACTTATTCAGCCGCCAAATTTCCTATGAAATTCATTTAAAATCAAATATTTTATGTGTCTCATTAATTTAAACTCGCATATATAATTTTTATATAGAATAGTATTATTTTAACTTTTGAAATAGTGAAATATTTTTGTTTCTAATATAAACGATAATTCAAAATTTAATATTGACACGTTTAATAAATTTAATACCAATATATTTAATGTGACGAAGAGAGTCGAATCGATGAGAAAACAACAAAAAGACTATAACAAAAACATAGTACTCTTTTCTTTCTCGTGTTGTTTGGAAGCTATATTATACACATTAGGTGCATGCAATCTGTCTGGGCTTCACCATCTTCTCCAAGTTCTTCGACACCAACGAAGTCAAGTTCGGATCCTCGAATTCGAGTTCCGGGGCGAATCTGCAATTGCAGTTGTCGTTAATGGACAACGAGGAGTGTTAAGCAATCGAATCATACACGATATACAATCGAACACAAAGAAAGAAGAAGCATAGTACTTTGGATCAAGAACCAGCTTCTGAACTTCTTTAATGGCAGAGCTTGCTGCATATAGTGATATTTTCCCTACCTGAATCAAGGGAAGCTTCACATGGTAAAGATGTAGCAGAAGAGGGGGATGATGAGCAAGCAAGAAAGCAAGGAAGAATTTCTGACCTCCAATATTTGAAGCTTCTGATCATGGTCGTTTGGAAGTCCGCGGATTTCTTCGGATAATTTCAGAGATTCGGCCAGGCTTTCTGGAGAAAGAAAATCGAGCCCCAACTGTACTGAGGACTGGAGATCGGAAAAGTAGACGAAGCAGAGTCAGTTTTTAAGTGCACAAGATTTTCGTGATAGATACCTACACATGATAACAAGGATCTAAACTGATTCCGACTTGGAATAGATCACGTTTGTTGCGACTGATGAAAGTAAAAGATAGTGACGAATAGGACAGACTGAAAAAGACTCGTCGATTATCTTTTCATATTGTAAACCAGTAAAGGGAAATTCATCTGCCACTCACCTGAAGATGTCTTACTTGGAAGGGGCATCCGGCAGGGATAAATACAGCGACGCCTAAATGCTGTTCAAATGACCAAGGTTCGACCCCTGAAACGAAAAACGGAAATACAGTACGATGATTGAGGGATTCTAGGGTTCTTAATTGGAATGATGTGATTAAACTGTGTCAGAGAATCATAATACACAAAGAAAGAAGTGTGCAATCTGCTTGACAAACTCTCATTCCTAGAACATAGTAAATAGGACTTACCAAATTCTTCTCTCAGCCTGCTTTTGTGATGCTTATTCAAGTATACTGCTCCATCGTATAGAGCACGAGAAACCTGATATTGAAAGGGTGTTAGCTACATAAAAGTAAATGTGATACTAGGGATATAGTCGTATTTCACAAACAACAACCTAACTTACAGAATTATCATTAATAATATCAGCCTTCCGAAAATCTGTCCAGTACATGCTTATATACTCCATTAGTTTGGGTATATCCTCGTGGCGGAAGATATCCCAGTGAGCTCCTGCTTGGACCTTTTCTGGAACACTCCCACTGAATTTCATTGTAGAATTACCGACAACTTTTCCTTCAATAACGTTGTTTTCCTCGGTTCCTTTATCACTGTCTTTTTCAGAATCATCCGAATGTGCATGAGCCACAGAGAAATACATTCGATCTGGTGACGAAATAGACAATCCATAGTTGTTCAAGTGAACTTCATAATCACTTTGCGATTCCTTTGCATCAGATTGAATCAAAGTATTTTGTATATCTATTTTTGTACCCTGCCCTTTTGGCTTCACTTCAAGTGAATGCACCAATAGGAATACCTGATTAGAAAGACAGTATCATTCGGATTTATGCTGATTGACACAATTATCAGAAATACATTTTAATTAGCTTGAATAATATATGAATTAAGTGTGCAGCAGGATATTTACACATGAATGTAAAAATGTACAGCACTGTACAAAATAGGCATCGGTCCATACCATGTCACGCATGTTGAGATGAAGATTATCCCTAGAATCGCCGGCTCCAATTTCTTCTACATCCCCATAAGAAATAAATATCTTGGGACCTACGTCATTTTGCAAGGAGTAATGAGGCAATTTTGCTGCAACATTTAGAAGACCCCACTTGGAATGGATGAACTCGAGCAGGGGAAGTTTGCAGATGAAGTCGGGTCTCTGATACAACAAAAACTCTTCTGAAGCACTAGGGGAAGGCCAATCCTTCAACTTCAACAATTGAGGTCTCCCGTTTTCATCAACTCTACCATCAAAGTATCCTAGCATGAACTCTTCAAGTGCTATATTAACCTGCATTACATTTATGTCGAAAGATATAAATAATGGTAAATGTCGGACGAAACATTATAGAATGGAATTAATATGATACTGTATTAGATGCACTTCATAAAAACAACAGACCTCACTCCAGTCACTGCAGTCCATGGCCTTCAAGATTCTGTTAGCATCCTTCATTTTCTCATCTGAAGTCTCGTTAATTCCTTTCCATATAACCATAGGATCCCAGATTGTCATTGCAGACTCATCACAAACATCCTTAATTAAAACAGGTCTCCTTCTGCTCCAGTGCATTCTGAAATTTTCAATCCCTTCACTTCTCAGATCCTCTGAAGATGGATTATATAAGAAGTTACCATTATCATTTTCTCTGTTTGCAGCCTGGAGAAGCATGAGACTACCTTCAGTTTCCTCCGAATGACCATGACTATTTATCTTACAGCCATTTACCATTTCTTCAACATTTTTCACTAATTTAGCAACCCAGTTCATCTTGAAGATTCGCTTTAGAGTTAAAATGGAGGACCCACAGCCTCCATTTGCCTTAGGGGGACAATGAATACTTCCATCATGATCAGCTTTCCAACTGAAAAATCTTTTGAATGAATTTAGCTGCACGTTAATTAATTTTACACATTCAGTCCCCATGTCTTTGTCACTATCATTTGTTTCAGGAGCAATATGATTTAATTCTTCTTTGATGGATGGCGTGGATGCTTCCCTGATATCTTTGCAGCAGTTAAGGCACAAATCGTATGAGCAACTTGCACAGTGCCGGTGATAATCAATAATAGGTATCCTGCAGAAATCACTGAAAGGAGAGGAGGGAGAGCATAAGTCATCATACTTTCTCACTCTTGGTCAAATGACTGAAGGAGGAACATGCAAGAATGAAAACGAGTTATGGTCGCCGACATGAATTGGCACACCCGTTTTCACAAGGATGCCGTGATGGTCATTGATACGCAAAATAACTGAATGTTAACGGAAACCAATATGAAGCTCACCAGCACATCTGCTCATCAGCATTTAACTTGGTTCTGACAAGATCTATTTCATTTCCTGAAAGACAATACAGATATTCAATAATCTGACATGAATCATGAAACTGTAAAACCAACACACTGCTAAAGCATAATAGTATCATACCTCGGAGGCTCTTTTCCAGCACCACCTCAGAGCACTGCTCTGCATGAATTCGTTTCACAATGGGGAGCACCGCAGATAAAAGACAGTAGAGGTACTGCAATTTGTCTTGTGCAGATATCTCTCGAATCCTTGCCTTTAAGAGAAAATATAAAACTTATTAAAGAAAGAGACTACTTCACATAAAGATTACAATCAGAAGAAGACTGGAAAATTTTAATCAGAGACAGACAAAAAGGGAAAAGATGGATACTTTAATAAGATTATCCCCTCGCATGCAGACCCTGCAACTACACGTACCACGGCATGCAGGACAAGCCCTCTGAATTTCCTGTATGGAGATCTCGGAATACCTGACAAAAGATGTGTCATGTCATCACCTTAGGATCTAATTTCATAAATAATAATAAGATTATTTCGTTTATATTTAAATTATTAATCTATGAAAAATATATACCTAAAAGATAATTATAATAATTAAAAAACCTTAGAGATGATATGGTATCTCACCATGTTGAAATACAGTTTTCACAGTACCCTCTTCGATCACATTTAAGGCACCAAACCACTTTATCCTTGTTATTGCTCCGACATTGATGACAAGACTGTTCCTCAGTATCACCAGATGATTCCGAGCTTCCATCAGAAGTCTCCTACCAAACCGCATCTCATTGAAAAATGTTAGTTGATGAGGAGAAATGATTATTAGCTATATGTAATGAACGCAACCAATCAAATCTCAAGCTGTGAGCTTCTTTCCTACTCACCGTCATAGGACTAGCCTCTAACATCTTCTGTGATCTGCTTCTGTCTGAATCTGCAGTAGATGCGGGAGGCGTTCTGAATGATCTTCTATTGTCTTCATTGTCAGATTCATCTCTGTCGAGATCATCAGTTGATCTCAGAGAACTTCGACCTGACAGGCTCATCGCTGCTGGCATCTCAGGTGAATAGCTAGCTTGAGCTTTCGATGATTTTCCCTTTTTCTTTTTACCAGAGGGCCCAGAATAATCCCCAAATTGAGAACTAAGTGGCATATCCATATCATCACTCTTGCTCTCCAAGTAGAGATCACTTTCATTGAAAGATTTCCTCTTACCTTTCTTCATACTTGCACGCATTGCAGAATTAGCTGCCCTCTTCTTCGCCTGGATGTAATGCTTTTCACATACTGTCTTGTCAGGCATGGACAAGGCAGTGCATCTCCACTGTTTCCCGTCGGACCTCTTGCAACGCAAATCATCTGGAATTGCGACATTGTCCTCACCTTCCCCGGAGACGGAACGTGGATGATCCATTAGCAACTATCCTACAAAATTACAACACAACCTAAACAAACGATTTTTTATATTTCAAATCAAACGCATCAAAATAGACAATAAATTTGTAATGCAAGTCACTATAAGGAGATAAAGAAAAATACTTTATCAATCAATAGATTTTAAAAGTGACTCCAAACAACGCTGTAACCTAACTGATTGCCACCTCTAGTTTCATTGAGCTCCCCCAAGCGCAATAATTCATTAATCCAACAGTTGAAGTTGTAATTCACGAGATACCAGCCTCATAAATTACAAAACCAATTCAAATTCAAACTTTTTTTTCCCATTCAATAACTCTAGCATGATGAACTGCCAGCGTCGCTATAGTACCTTGTAGCAAGTTTCACGCATAAAGTGAAATCCGGTAGCCCTAATCAAACTAAAATCACTTAAATCCACAAGAACAGTGAACTGTCAGAGCACACTACGTACAAAAATACGAAACCCAACGGGCACGACTACATACAGAGATTACATACAATAGCTCATTGAATTCTTGTAAAGGAACAATTCTTGCCATACGTGTGATGACTGCTGTGAAGAAGGATATAGATAGAGAACCTGAAGGATGAGAGTGCTTCAGAGCGAGGATAGATAATCTACTCTCTCTCTCTCTCTCCGTCTCTATATCTTGCTGTAATTCCTGCAATTGCAATGACCAGGCGAAATCGGGGATGAAATTTTTTTGCCGAACGCCGGTATGCACAGTATGAGCTGAGGAAGGAGGGTTGAAACGACGTCGCACGGTGCCCATGATTAGCTTTCAGGTGTTTATATAACTAATATTTATAATTTATTAAATATTGGGTTATAGTTAGAAGAAAACAAATGAGGAAATATCGACAAATTAAAATGTATATAAATTAATCTTAATTACCGAAGTTACCTAATAGGGTCGCATAGTTAGAAGAAAACAAATGAGGAAATAATAGTAAAGGTATTTACGATTCTTTTGTTACTCCTTTGGGACCGTTTACAAAAATATTTAATATTTTAAAATATATATATATATTTATTTATTTTTATTTTTTTTAAATATACGATTTACTGTTTTTTTTTAAAACTCATGTTTGATTCGTTCATAATAAAATATTTATAGATTGTGTGAGTATATAATTAAACCCAGGGCACTTGTAAGTGATCATAGACTATCTTGAACTTAAATAATGATGAATTTATGCGGACCTGAACTTGACTAGGCCGACCCGACCCAACACACTTGCATATTGAGAATTGGGACGAGCCGAAATTCCCATCTTGAAAAATATCAATTTGTTGATCTTGGTTCTGATCAGGGCTTCGGGGCTCTCGAATCTTAAATTTGGAAATTTTAAGTCACAATCATATTTTTGAATATAATTGTCCCAAGTTACGAACATAACCAAAATTTCTAGAATTTAAAAATGAATTTCGAAAAATCAAGAGTCTCGAGCGAGATTCAGAAAACAAGGAGTCCTAATCTAAATCTGAAACTTCAAAGTTCTGAAAATTTATAATTTTTTAATTCCGAGCTTGGTCTCGATCAATCTTGAAAACTTGGAGTCAGGTCGGGACCGGGAAAGTTCAATTCCCGGTCCCAAACCCGATTGGATTGGACTGGACTGGGATGGGCGGGGCGGAAGATTTAAAGAGTGAGTGCAATGTCGTTATTGATGGCCATCAATTATCTCTTTTATCTCAACTGCCAAAAGGCAACGAGCTCCATTTCACCCAACCTTCTTCAATAAATAACAAACTCACTTCCTTCTCCTCGACATTCGCATTCCAACACTCCCCGCCGCCTCTCCTCCGCCGTCATGTCACCAACAACCGCAACCAGCGATAGTTAGCACGCACGCAACCCAACACAACACAACCAATCATACATCCTCCTCGATCCACCTCCTAACATGGGCTGCCTCATCAGCACCAACTCCGCCGCGCAGCCGCCGCTTGCAACTCCCCGCATTCCCACCTCCGCCGTCGGAAGCAAGTCTCCGCCGCCCGTCGACGAAGAAATCGCCGTCAAAAAAGTCCTCTCCCAGACCCCCGCTATCCCCGCGCGCGGTGAGCGAACATTCCTCCACCAAGCCAGAAAAACCGCCGCCGCACTCCGCCACGACGATCCCTCCGACGTCGAGTCGGAGATCTACATCACTCACAGCACTGGGAGTTACTCGACGCAAAACGACGCCGCATTGCATCGGCCGAAGCGCAACAGCGATGCCAAGAGAGGGAAGCCCGCGGGAAGATCTCCGCCGCGGAGGTCCGACACGTCCCCGGGTCGGGTTAATCCCGGATCCGGCTCCAGAAACAAATCCCTCGTAGGAGAGGATTCACGAAGGAGGCCAAGGTCTCCAGTGATCCATTCGAACACCGAGTCGTCAAAAACGGGTCCGAACACGAGGAAAGCGGGTAATTCTCCGGGTCGGGTTGTGTTCGGATCGGGCGAAAGGAACCGGAAGGGAGGGCGCGAAGACTCGCCACCGACAACCAACGAGTTGCTTGAAAGTTCGCTTGTGTCCTTGGAGTGTTTCATTTTTCTCTAGCGAGAGTGAGGCTTTCGCGTGTAAATTTTCTGTACGGACAGGGGTATTTATGGCATGGAAAAATGGCTGCCCACGTTTTACTTGTAGATTTTGTCGCATTCGGCTGTAATAAAAGTCAAAAGGTAAATTTGGAGGGAGAATTTATTTATTTTTTTCTTTTTGTAGTATTATTATTATTATTTATTTTTTGTGCAGTTAGTGTTTGAAACTGAGTTCTTTAGATTCCACGATCTAGTGTCGGATCTCATGTGTAGTGTTTATGCACTTGTTTTTATTAGAATAATAATGTGGTGTCATTGTTGAATTATTATATGCAATAAGCATTTTTATAGTAACGTCACTCTTTTTGATATATTCACTTTTTCTTGTAATTATGTGCTACTGTCATGTCATGTCGTAAGTTTAGAGGTGTTGTCGGACCAAATCTTTTGTGAACTATTCGAGACTCGGTTTAATTAAAGATCATTCGAAGTTCATTTGTTTACTAAACGAATTGAATTCAAGCCACATGGTATTCGATCGAAAAGTTCACAAATTTTGTTAACGAGCCGAATTTTGAATAGTTCGCGAACTTTGCTAACGAACTTGTTTACGAGTTCTAAAAACGAACCGAACTTCGAATAATTCATGTACTTTATGTACGAACTAGTTCGTGAACTTGTCAGATTAATATAAATCTATATTAATTCAAATAATTTAATAAACGAGTTTTTTAACGAGTTCGAACTTGAATGATTAACGAACTCGGTCAGAGTTCGAACACTTTCGAATTCACTATTAAATCTAATAATGTACGAACCGAACTCGAACTTAGTTTTTAGAACTTGAATGAAGCTCGGACCTTCAAATTTTCAAACTAATTTCGACCATTACTATGTTCATTGATTGACAAGAAACGATTGTTATATAGAGTATAAAATTTAATAACTTTTGAAGGGTTTATTTGTAAATATATATAGTCTAAATTTAGTTAAATACGGTCATAAATATATTATTAGAACAATAAAGTATCATTGATGAGTAATTAATTGTTCCCATGTTACTAGTTTGGTCCATTGACTTATATCATGTACATTAATCAACTTTAATAAACATTAAATTAAAAGCGTATTATTAGTAAGAAATAAACGAATTAATGATTAGTCCATAAACAGACATGAGGATGCTGCATTTGTGGTTGTTATTATTTGGATTATTAGGAGGTGTTTTTTTTATAAATGTATTAAAAATTAATATTTTCAAAGTACATAATAATTTGGAGTAATAGGTAAAATTACCCACTTTTATAAATAAAAAAAAAATACTCACTTAAAAATAATTTTCGATTACAAATATATTCCAATTTAATTTTAATAATTTGAAGTTCAAATTATTAGCGAACTTCGTTATAAAAAATATTGAAAAATGAACTGATTTTCAAATAATTTGCAATTCTAAAAATGTAAATTCTTTCGATAAAACGTAAGTAATTGAATGATAAAAAAGATACTAAAAATATAGTTGTGTTAGTATAATGGTAGAAAATTAATATCAAAGACAATAAGTATCCATTCGAATACTTCACAATTTTTTTTTAAATGCAATAAAAATAATTGCTCTCTTTCTTCTTTTTCTTCCTGTTTTCACCAATGTTTGAAACTTGCTAGTAGAAGATGATGAACAACTTCAAAAGGCTGCTACATATTTACCAAATGCCTCAAAAAACATCAGAGAAACACACACAAACACACACACTATCTGGAAATACAGGCAAGAAAATAGGCGTTGCCCGTTTCCGACTAGGCGTGTCTACGCCTAGTTCAGGTCGAGCTAGGCGGGGAGCACATTGGACGATGCGTGGGCCACAGCCTCCTCTCTGGAGAACAAGGAACGGGAGCAAGATGAGCGATGTACGTAGGCACATTGTCGCCCGGCATCACCACAGAAACCTCTGTCGACGCCTAAGGAATTAAGAAACCATCATACATAGTAAATAAGTTTTTACTATCATCATTCATCACTATCAAATCCATGCCTCAAACTATGATGAATGATTGAATTCAACTGATTTATGCTGTTAAATGACTTGAAACGAGCCGTGAAATCACTCCTACAGCTTACACGAAACGAGGATAACGAACTATACCACACATACATATATACTTGTTAAGGATTCATACTCTTTTAACAGTACAGTTACTGCAAGAAAGTTACCAAGTGAGAATGCCACAATCAAGGCTCTCTCTACAAGGTAAAAAAGTCGAGATTCATCGAAATTCAGAGGTGAATATATATATTCTGCATCTGATTCCAAAAGAATTAGTTAATCCACAGCAACTAAGAATCCTAAGATAAGCAAAACTTTTAGGATAAGCTACACAGCAACCATGATCCCATCCTTATCTCAACAACCAGCAATTAAGCAAACATGTACAACTAAGATTGTCTCTCTGTCTGTATTATTGCCCCATTATTATATCGAAACAAAGACCAAATAACATTAAACAATTCGATACTATACCACAACACACTCCACAAGGAGCCTAGTCCTACATGATTAGCACCAATTTACTAGCAAGAAAGAACAAGCACATTTAAAGCTCGGTAGCCTGTCCCCCGAGCAAGCGTTCAGCACGCGGGGATCGTTAAAACGACAATCGAGGAATAGAGCGATCATTTACGACAACGGAGGCTTATCTCCGTATCAAGGACTATATAAGGGCATGCTATTTCAATACACATTAAAGGGGTAGGGACCAGTAAACCACCTAACTACAAGTGGGGCTATTTTCTGAATAGTATATACAAGAAAGAGTCCTCGTTGCACCAGAATGGCAGAATCACATGATCAAGCACATGTGGTTATGTTTATTAATCTAGTGAAACCTTAACTTCATGAAAGGAAATAGATATTGAAACATAAAGTTTCTTTGGTTAATGAAATGTGTGTGTATGTTGCAGCATTTCATCTTTTTCAAGAATGTGAGTTTGGGGTTTTTGTTGTAGGGTTTTGAATTCACAGTCATTTCATCAAAAGCTCAAGATTCCCCACACTTCACCCACTGAGTACAAGATAAAGAAATGATGCAAATAATATAAAGAAAGGGAAAAAGGGCAAAAGGGAAAAGGGAACAATAGCATAAAAATTCTTGCACATGAAAGCTTAGCAGAAAAGAAGAAAAGGTGAGTGAAATTGAGCTGATTCATAGCAATATTATAGTGATGGTGAAATGCAAGAACAATGGAGTCAAACTAATCATGAAGACAAAGAAAGAAGGCAACATTGAAAGTAAAAATCGAGGCTTTTTGTCAGAAGAGCAATCATCACACTCTGCAAGACTAAAGCTTTAATCCAAATTGCAGGAAATGAAAATGGGAAAAACCAAAATTATACAAAGCAAAATAGAAAAGAAAAGAGAAACTCACTTTAGGAGATGGATAGCGCAGCTTAGCACTGAAGCCACCACCAAAGTTCTGGGCTTCAATGTCGGAGCGGCCGCCACCCGACGGCGGGAGCTCCGGCGAGGTTGTTCTGAGAAACTTCTCGAATATGGCCATCACGAGGAACATGGAGACGAGAATGGCGGTGGCGACGAACCCAAATGAAATAGCATTCACAGAGTTGTCGAAGTGCGTCCAGTGCTCCTCTCTCGCTAGATACGGCGGCGCTCCGCCCGGAGCCGCCGCCAAGCCGCTCCACCCTTCCCCTTCACCGCCCATATATATCTATTTAGAAAGAAAGAGGAATATAATCAAAATGGGATTTTTATGTGAAGGCTAAATAGCGGCAGAATCCCATAATCATGAACTTGTTTTTTTTTTTCTTTTCCTTTTTATATGTCTTTGTAGAGGCTTATTTCTTGCAAGAGAGAGAGCTTGATAGAATGCTCAAATATGGGATTTTGTCTCTGTCTCTGCAGAGAGAGAGAGAGAGAGAGAGATTATCTCTGTTTCTTCTGCTCTGTGTTATGTTGTTTGACAGTTGAAAGGAACAGGTTTTTTCTTCTGCCTCGCTCAATGTATATACGTATATATATATATATATATGTGTGTGCGTGTGATTTTCTTTTCACATGCAATTTTGCTGTCCTAGCAAGTTTTTAACCTTTCCTAAACCGGATTTTGTGGTTGGGATTTTAAGTTTATGTTATTTTTTATCATTATAAATAAATTACAAAAAAAAAAGTTTATTTTTTTATCATTATAAAATACTCCCTCTGTCCCACCTCAGTTGTCCACTTTGCTTTTGGCTCGCATACCAATACTCATTTTATTCCTCTCACAACTATTTCCCACTACTTTCCACCTACTTTATTACACTCACAATTTTTGTCCAAAAAAGAAAACAAGACAACTAATAGGGGACACCCAAAAATGGTAAGTGAGACAACTGAAAAGGTCTATATTTTTACATTTACTTTTATAAAATTTAGTAATGTCCCAATCATCAGTGAAATAAAAATTTAGTGTTGGTAAAATCCAAACAACATTTAATTTATAGGGAGATTAAAGTCAAATAGGCCCATTATATGACTAGACTAACTTTATCTTTATTTGAATTCTATTAATTGACTGCACTATTAAATTTAAAGCTCCCCTAATTACACAAACTGTTAAAACAATGGAAATTTGAGAGACATGAAACACAAGAAATTCACTTTCCAAATTCTTTTATAATTTAATTAGATGATATATTGTTTAATTGAGCTTTTTACTCATTTTTTTACATTATTAATTAAATTGTGATTTTCATTTTTTTACATTAACGGCTGACTTCACAAATCACAATAATCTTTTTCAATGTGTCTGTACACTCTCAAAACTTCTCTCATTTTTGTGTTATTTATTTATTCATGTAATCATCTGTCATGAAACCTTATAGGAGTCATTTATTGTTTGCGACTCTGCACGGACGATCATTTTGTACTTATATGTCCCAAACTCTACAACATGAATTGATTGAAATAATCGCTCAAATCCACAACATTTACCTAATATTCATTCACTTTCATAGCTTTCACAACCAAGCAATACATAGTATATATACATATATATTACAAGCCATATTATGTTACAATCATTGAAGTTTATGACTGAGTTTCTGTACTCTGTACCATGTCGAATGAACTTATTCAAACCCCACCCCACCCACCCCACCCCCTAACACACCACACATCATTATAAACTTATAATGCAACAGAAAACCAGCAGTTCTTGAAGAGGATATAATGCAAAACCATAGCATATTTCCTTAAAATAGGTAGATTATCATGGGACCTGGTCCAGTAAACCAGAGCAGTCGATGCCCTTGTGGGAGAAGGTCTCGACGAGTCTAGAGTGGAGCTTGGTGAGCAATATCTTGAAGCCCGTCGAGCTTCCTTTCTCGGCTTCCTCAGATTTTGCATGGTCAAATGGATGCCCGATTGGAGCTCCTCGCATGTATGCCTTGCAGGCTGATAGGATATTCTTGCACCGGCTTCTGAAGTGCTCGTCCACAAGTGCTTCGAAATGCTGTTCATATTGTAAGAAATTGAGGTGAGATTTACGCCATAACTTGGAATAAGATTACAACTTGTAACGTTAACGAATCCCGTTGCAAGAAATCATCCATTCGTATATGTGAACTCGTGTTATCTATGGATTACCTTTGGAGGCTTGCGTAGAAGGTAGATCATGGACCTGCAGCTAACAAGAAATGCATTCTCGTTGTAGCTGAAAGAGTTCTTTTCGCCCTCGGCTTTTCCCACTTGTGAATCGTATCCAGCCTCGTTGAAATAAGGCTTTTCGTTCAGCACAAGGGCCTGCAGAGAGAGTAGGAGTTGAAGGATAGTCGAGGATCCTGGGTTCCAAACTTCACTTTCAGAACCCGTCCATGTGTTCAGGAGGCTGAGGCAGACCTTTCCCGACTCATACAGGTTCGGATTGATGCGAAGCCCACCAGAATTATAGTAAACCATCTGCAAAATCTTGTGCTTATTAGGATCATAAATTTTTCATCGGATTCGTTTAAAAGGAAGTATGGTTTTGCCTATGCCACGGAAAAAAATAGTCAGTAAAAGTATCATAGGAAAAGACTACATACAGGAGGCTCGTTGGGATATTGAGGGGGAAGATAGATATCGAAGAAGAACAGCCCATCGTGATACGGAGTCCCATCAGAGCCTACAATTGCAGCTCGGAGCAGATGCATTTTTTCCTCGTAGACACGCACGTAGATAGTTTCTGTTCAAATTTCCAGTACCAGAAATAAGATTAATTTAACGAAAACTTCCAGCATAAAGTGCTAAAACCCTTCTCCAAAGCCGAAATACCGACATGATTCCAGAAACAAATACTAGATATGTAGATCACAATATAATGAAGTTCTCACCGGGTATATCTTTTTCAAGAATGCTCCATTCTTGGTGAACCTTCTTCAACCAGCTTCGTTTACCCTGAAACGAAAAATACAAAACTAAGGCAGAGTCGAACAAAATAAAATTCCCATACTAAATAAAAAAAGATTCTTATGTCAACACCTGGGGAGACTGAGCGTTCATTCCCGACACATTGACAAAGTGGTGGTCCGAGCAATCATTAACCATATCAAACTGCCTAAAAGACTCTGAATGCTTGCTTCCAGATGGCAAAATAAGATCATCGTTAGCTTGTTCGATCCGCAGATTCGTCATTAGCTCGTCCTGCATTTCCGTATTCTCCATTAATGGAAACTTGTCATCAAAGCTCAAATTGCAAAGTTCGAGTGCTTCCTCCTCATGTAACTTGCATGGGACGTCTTCAACTTCTGATATGCATTTATATCCTCTAAAGAGAGAGGTACCGAGAGTCCCTAATAGGCTTGAAGTCATGCGTGTCAGAACCCCCAGCGCAACTTGAGAAATTGAATGTGAGCTCGAGTCCTTTGCATTGTCATTGTTGAGACCCAACCCATCCTGCGTAAATTTAGGTTTAGTTGTTGGGAAGGAACCATTAATACAGAAACTAATAAGATGCAAACGTAATTGAACAATTACATGAAGCGGAGTTTTATTGAGATTAGAGGGGCTTAAGAAAGCCACTGCACTTTGACCTTAAAAAAATACAATTGCTGGATCGAACCAAATAGTGTAAGTACGATAAAATAATTACAGAGGAGAGTTTGGCACATCTTTACCTTTTGGCCAAATAATTGATCCTTCATTGGAAGTTCCTCGGTTGGAGGTTGGGAAGTTCCCTCACCAAACACAGAAGCAGTTGTGCCTTCACATTTTTCGACCCTATAGATCTCATATGGTGCGACCTACAATAATGTTTAATGTTCAGCAGAGGAATTTGACACGAATAGTCGGAAACCGATGAGCTACAAACGAGAATGGGGTGGTGGCATGCTGCAGCTTGTGTATCAAATAATAATGGATAATTTATACTAATACGATACATCGAAAAAATGATATCACAATATTGAAGAAGCATACCTTACTTACAGCACCAGTTCCCCATTGCACTTGTATAGCTTCCTCTTTGAGGCCAATCACCGTTCCGAACTGAGATAGGAACTTCTCGATGGGATATTCCGTCTGATTTCCACTCTTTTCATTGATCTCTGTATCAGTTTTCTCACCCATGTGAGTATTCGAGACTGTCTGGTTTAGAAATTCTGCACCGGAGAGATCAAGAATTCCCGTCTCAGCATGAAAAACTATCTCGCCCAAGTTGAAGCAGTAGTCGGGGTGCTCAACCAGCTCATAAGCACTCACAATCTCTTCTACTTGTTCTTCCTCGGAGTTAGGTTCATCCAGGGAGGACTTGCACCATTTCACCTTTATGGTTCGTTCCTTCGGATCCACACTTCTCACAATTCCCCATCTCTGGGAACCAGGAACTTGAGATTCATCGTCTACTGTTCCCTTTTCCAATACAAACACATCAGGCCAGAAATCATGAGCATCGACAATGTTCACAGGATAGACGAGACGAGAATCCAATCCGTGTGATTGGCTCCCGTCCTGCCAAAGGACATCAAGTTTAGTCTTAGTTCTTATGATTACAGCAATATTTTGATAACTAGCACCGGGGTCGGCTCTTCCAATTGACATTTCTGATTGTTTCTGTCCTTTGAGCAACCCAGCTGCACAAGAACTTGGTTGGTTCGTCTCTGATGGAAGAACACACCAATCACCGAGCTGCCAATTCGTCTGAGGGTAACAAGGCAGCACAGATAAGTTCTTCAATTCCTGCAAACAAGGTGGAGTAGGTCCCTTCTCATTACTCGAAATGGCACAGCAAAGCCAATCAACGTAAACAAGCCCAACATCCACATCACAAACTGTTCCTTGATCATGTTTGTTCTTTCTAATATCACACAACCAGCGAGGGGATCTTGAAACAGACGACTCAACCCGAACTCTTTGACCCGGATAAAAAGGATATGGTAGATCTTCATTAATGTCCGGAGATAGAGCAATGATCCTCTCGGGACCTTCAGTGTTTAGCTGACACTTCGTCCCATCATCAAACAGGATGGTGACACGGTCAACAGCCCTTTCCACTTTACCTAGCCATGGTCCGTATACTACACAGTCCCCTACAGAAACTGATCGCAGTTTCAGAAGACACCTTGAATCGATATTTTGCGTTTTTGCACCCAACATATTTTCCAAGTCCACGGTCATGTCCACATTGACAACCTTACCCATTTGTCCTAATGGATCAGACACCAAGCAAACCACATCGCTGTTCACAAATCCTCTCTCGAACATGAGAAGATCGTCTATCTTTTGGATGGATTCCTCGAGTGATGAGAAAATGGTGTGTGCCTGTGGCCCATACAGATATTCAATATCCTCCATATCCTCAGAACTGCTGCTGTCACCAGAACTGTCGAAATCACTACGATACATATACATAATGTCAACTCCTGCAGCAACGAATCGAAGAGTCAACTATCAACTAACTAAACAAAGAAATGATAATGTATTGGGAACTATTCTAGTAGTGTTACACCATTCAAACTACGTAAACAAAGCCACACACAGAGAATAGTAAACCAAGATGTTCCACATTGCATAGCTCAGATATTCTATTTTTATTAAAAAAAAACAAACGATGCAAAGAGCAAAAGAAAACTTACCGACTGAGTTACTCTGCAGCTGTGAGATCAAATTCCAATACGTAACCTCTACCAGACGGTGCGATTACTTCAAACAAATAAAGCTAAGGTTCGGAGGATAAATCCAAACTGAAAGAGGAAGCTATAGCACCTCTATGTCTTATATATAGATATAAATATCACCAATAATGGAGATATATGCCAAAGGAGATTTGCCCACAGGGAGCGATAAAAGGAGTAGAAACACTCCGAATGCCAAAAGAGATTTGCCCAATACCAATATATGGAGTCTCAAGACTCCAAATGCCAAAGAAGATTTGCCCAAGAGTGGTATATGGTGAAGTAAAATTTGTACAAGGAGCGGAGAGCACACTCCGGTGAGGAATTCCAAATCAGGTCGTTGAATAACAAGAACTAACGACCAAGAGAGGATTCTTCTCCAGTGTCACAGATGGTGTTTAATAGAGACTCACTCCAGAACCCGAAGATTACGAGCATGTAAATAAGGGATTTGAAGAAATCTTCTTCCTTCTTCACAAGCCAAGTACAAATTGCCAAAGGAGATTTGCCCAATAGGTCAGCCAGAGGAGGTGGATATGATACACAGATTGATAAAGATCGATCTAAACTAGGAGATGGCCTTGCTTGAAAGCTTTGATGAACAAAGCTGATTTCGTTTATTGTTCAATGTGGGCCGAGGATAACTGTGAATATGCAAGACAATGATGTTTTCAGTCTGAATCAGTATTGAATTGTCACAGCTGCTAATCAATTGCCAAGAAACCTGCGGAAATTCAACTCATTTCAGTGAGATGTAAATAAATAAAGAAAGCAAATACACACATATATATTATATGTCTATGCACGTTAAACATTCTTCTCGTATAAAGATTTGTCAAGCGCATTCGCTTCCAACTTTGTTATGCAACAACATAGGGACAACAAAGAACAGCAACAAAAAAGGTAAGTCAGCACCAAATATGAAGAAATTCAATTTTTTCTACCACCACAATAAGAATAAGTATCATATATTGAAGAACAGGAGGATGAGTTGCAGTCTTAACACATTATACAACATGGGATATCCTCGGCTTTTGGAACATGCATTATAACATAAGTGGTAAAAGTTTACTAGTTTTCTCAAAACAACAAGAACTTTCAATCACATATACTCTGAAATGTCACTGTAACCACCTAACTGTTTGCATGATGAAAGAATTACTTTGTATAGTTCACCACTCTTCCTGTTTGATACTAAAGAAAATTGCAAGTACTTTCAAATCTGATACTTAAGCTTCTGTTGTCCATATTTTGCAAGAATTTTCAATAACCAGATTCTCAATTTTGCAAGGTCAAGCAAGCAGCTTAAAAGAGAAAACCCTCTTAAAAAGTTGAAGTCTTTTTTTAATTCATGTCAGTTCCATAAATGGTTTCAATAATGAAAACTTTTTTAAACAAGGTAGCTATGACTTCTATAATAACGATATCAAATCATCACGCAAGCACTAAAACTGGAATACTTGGCAATCAACTGCATATTAATAAATCAAAAGGTTCAAATCTCATCACCTCTAGAAAATCATATCAAATCTCAATTTTGAGTAAGAATCTCAACTGAATTTCTAATCTTTGCAACACTTGAACTACTCCACAAACTGTCAAGCAAGTGAAGACACTACTTTACCAAATAGAGGAGAAACGTAATCACACGGCACAAGAACACCACATAACAACAAAAAACAATTTACATACCAACCTCAAAATCTTCAACACACACACAGACAAGCATACCTGAGGTCAGGTTCAAATCAAGAAACCTCCATCACCATCATCTTCTAATTAATGCAAACCAAATCCCACAACACTAATTCAAGCAAGGAGCTTCTCCTACTCTCTTGAATAATCCTCTACCTCCTCTCCAATATTCCCTCGATGTGTATGGTTCGTTTACGAATACAACAATATCGAAGCAAAAGAGTGCTCGCTCACTACTCACTACGAATTGCAGAAGAAAAAACCCAAAAAAAACAAGCAGCGTATAGAATAAGGGAATTTAGAGAGGCCAGCATGACACTCTCCAAATTCCCTCCATCAATCCATTTTTACAGAATCTAAACATTAAGCAGGATGAAACTTTTTCTCAGCAAAATAAAATTACAAAAAGCGCTCGTCGTTATTTATTCTCTGTGTGTGTGTGTGTGTGTGCAGCTCACCGCTCTCAGTGTGTGTGTGCGTGTGTAAGGTCAGTTTAAGGATTTATGGCAGTGATTATCCCTTTCCCACTAAGAATATCCACAGTATCTCTCTCTCTCTCTCTGAGACATATGCTCATAGCCTTCATGCCGCCATTAGTGGTTTTTTGGAGCAATTTTAATATTTTCACTTTCATGCTTAATTTTTTGTATTTATTATTTAAATACAAACTATTTCTATCTTTAAATGACCAAACTACCCTTTGATAATTTGTCTTTAAATACCTCTACTCATTTTCCATTTATGATTATAAAGATCTGTTAGAAATTGTAATCGTTGGAATCGGATCGTAATCGGTCAAAATGAGTTGAGTCGAACATTAATTATTTCAAGATTGATTTGTTTAAAATATTAGGTGTTTGAGCTCGGTTCGATATTTAATTATCAAATTTGAGTTTGGCTAGTCGTTACTCGATTATATTATACATTTTGAACTCAATCTTGACTCTTTAATATTTATATTAATGATTTTTTGTGCTCATGCTTGTTAAAAGTTTGAAATCGTGCTTTAACCCCTCGATAACATGTTATTCAAACTCGTATAAATTTTATACTTTGTCAAGTTAGCTATAGCCTATATAAATGCGACACTTAGTGTTATGGCTTGATTGAAGCGAATAGACTCAAGTAACATCCTTGCAAATAAACGAACTTGAGCTTGTTGGAGAATTCAACAAACTAGACATCATCTGCCTCGAGTTCAAACTCAATACATTTACTATCAAATTTTTTCAAGTCGATTGAGTCTTGAATAACTCGCAAATAACTATGTTATTTGTATACTTTATATGAACAATTATCTATTACGAATACGTTAAATATACCCACGGCAAACAGAGAATCGATACGCATAAGACGAGACGAACACGTGACATGGTGAAAGAATGGGCCCAAATAATAGTGGCACGTGGGCCCAATTGATAATAAAAGAATAGGTGGCATCTCTTTTTGGAGTCAAATTAAAAAAGAAAAGTGGACTTTCCACTTTGCCACAATCACTTTCACTCTCATGTGCAATGCTTACTTACTGTATCTAATGCTCATCTGCTTCTACAATTATATAGCTAACACTTGTCAAATGCTATCCATTAAAAAACTCTCACAGTTCTAATCAAAATATGATAAAAATAATAGAATAGATGGAGTATAAAAGTTAAAAATAAATCGATTTAGGGTTTTTAGTAGTTCTAATTGAGACCTAAAACGATTTACGATACTATAGATTGTATAGTTGTAGATACATATCTTCCCATATTTGTGCCGACTGATCATAATAACTTCAAAATAATTATATTATTAATAAAATAAACCATATTTATACTTTTCTAAATGCCATTTTAAACTTTGGTCAGAAGCTCACTAGGCTAACCACTAAACTCTAATTAAGATCATTCATTGGAATATTCCAAAAATTTTGGTGTTATTGAGCCAAAGAGGGAATAAAATTTGGTGTTTGAGTTGTCAATGGAATTTGTGGAAGATAAATAAAGGAAACACAAATTAAAGACATTGTTTGGTTAATCTTAAAAGGTGATTCTAACATCACTATGTGTGTAGGAAAGGCCACCAATTATTTTACAAGTGTTGTGTTTTATTTAATCAATGACAATGACACTCTCCTAAATAAAATCCCTTTTCCACATGCTATCTCCTAATCATCTTTTTTGGAAAGACATGAACCAATTAGAAGTGCTAGTTTTATTTATTAATGATAAAAAGACGATTTTTAGTTAGATAATCTTATAAGGGTGATGCAAGAAATGCTCAATGTATCAATATCAAGATTTAGTGTTTTGTGCCAATTAGAAGTTGTGGTTTTATTTGATTAATGACAAAAGACAATGCATAATCAAATATTATAAGTGTTATTCAAGAAATGCTCAATATTCCAATATAAAATTCTAGTGTTTTTGTGCCAATTACAAGTGCTAGTTTTTATTTAATTAATGGCAAGAAATGCTCAATAGTTCAATAGCAAAATTTAGTTCTTGTCACATTCTTGAAATTTTGACATTATATAATTTCTAAATTCGGTTAAAGATATCCTAATTTGTAAAATACCAATTTATATGCTTGTACATATATGCATGTACAACTATTATACAAACAAAATTACTTGGCATAAGATTCATTGCACAATGTGGGAAGACTATTTGGTAGTGGGGAAACTATTAATGTGACAAAGAATTCCATTAAAAAAATTATATATTAAGCATAAGTGGGAGCACTCAAAAAAGGCTTTTAGGAAAGTAATATTGTTTGCAATTGAAAGGAAAACAGGTGGCAAAGAAAGTGAAGTACTTCTTTCGGCAAATAAAATACTCTTCAAAAGTGGAATTTTCTTAAATACTCCAAAATGTTTCAAGATTTAAGATTCATACCAATGATCCACAGACATCATTTTACTGTTACATGTTACAAACTCATTGAATAAATAAAAGTGGAACTTCATGTCCGAAATCCAAGTCCTTGCATACATATGTAACATTAAAAGAACCATGGATGTTGGAGTTAAATCAGTTAACTTACTTCATGCAATGATTATAATCATAACTCAAGATTCTATTACCATATCAAGGAAAGAAAAGGGCATGAAGGGAGCTTAATTAGCTTGCAAGTCTTGGCATTTGGCACAGATTAGTATAAAGATGCTTTTTGTTGTCAATGCATGCAACTAATTGACAAGATGAGGGACACACACTACAGGAACTAAGCACAATGTATATATGTGGATCAAGTCAAGAAACACTAGTGGCATCACAAAGCATATTGTTTCGTTGAGGGTAATGTGGTGAAAGGACAAAAGGGGAAAGAAAGAAGACATGCTTGAGTGGGCAAAAGTAAAAGATTCATGTTCATCAGGTTGTGAGGTCAACAAAGTTACTTTACTTGTCCAGAGGGGGAGCAGAAGTGGTTGTAGTATCCTTCAACATTCAGAGTGAAGATTATGGGAGTGGCGTTTCATTGTCTCTATCGATACATTTGCACTGCGTACTGTTACATGGATAAACTTCTCAACAGCAACGGAAAGCAGGGGTCCCACGGGATCCAACCAAATCGAACCTGTAAAGTTGTAGGGACTTTACATTGTTGTGCCTCCACCTGCACGAGTTTGCTAATATCTGAGGGTTAGGAAGCTTAAGTTTTCATATGAAAAGTTCAGATCAAAGTACTTCTTGATATCTTTAGATATCAATTCTCTAGTATTGATCGTGCTGTGAATAAATTAGTAAAGAGCAGGAAGGAAAATAACATGAGACTCTATCACAAAGGAGGAAAAACTTAACAAATAGTTGCATCAATGAAGGGAAAGGGGATGTTCTAAACAGTGAGGAATGGGAAAAATATTAACCTTTTTGTCGAAACTTCTCAACAGCGATGGAAAGCATGGGGTCCACCGGGATCCAACCTAATCGCAAAGAGGTCAGAAATAACTGATATGAAGTAGTGGCAGATGGTTCGAAATTAACAGCTGCCACACCATTGGGGATTTGAACATCTATTACTACAAAAACTCTTTCATTCCTAACACAGAAAGGCAAGAAAACACTTCTACAAAAAATTCCAGAAACGATATTAAAGATCCAAGCATCTGACACTACACATTTCAATCATCAGGCCTTCAAATCATTCTGATCTGGAAATAAAATGTTGAAATCTTCGAATGTACAATATGAAAGGACTTTCACTATTGTATTTCAATGTGCATGCTAAGTGGTAAAACGAAGCAGCTATGCCAGAGAAAATAAGTGATTCCATTTCATCATAAGATCAACCTAATCGAGGAAAATCCAGAGCACTGAAGATAGCTGCTATAGTTTCAATGGGTGGTGATGACGATGAGAAAACCCTCAAGGTTATTAGAAGCCAATCAATGGTAAATTTGTGTCCAAACTTGTAGATCCCAATACTGCTATCAGGATCACGATTCTTATATTTTAATTGATTGAAAGCAAATGGCAATGCCTCTGCCAAACAATGAAAAACGGCTCCTTAAAAGAAAAAATACGACAATGGTAGCTGCTGTAATGCAACACCTACCAAATAGATTCTCACTCAACCAAACTATAAGAGGGAATCTTGGCCAGCTTTCTCTCCATCATAATTTCTCTTAATCTCTCTAATTTTTCCCACATACCACAATTGGCATAAATATTTGATAAAACCACATATACCCCTTCATTCGCTGGTTCCAATTCTATCAAATGCTTAGCAACCCATTCCGCTAGTTGCACATTCATGTACTTCTCACATGCACCCATCAGGCATCCCCATATTACCACATTAGCTTTCAGAGGCATCCAATCTACCATCAACATGGCCTCATCCAGCATACCGGCTCGGCCAAGCAAATCAACCATGCACCCATAGTGAGCTAACATTGGCTCAATTCCATAACCAATTTTCATCATGTTGAAATAATATTTTCCTTCTTGCACCATCCCGCCATGGACACAAGCAGTCAACACTCCAACAAAAGTGACGTGATTAGGTTTGACGCCTACTTCTATCATACAGTTGAAGCACCTCAGTGCATCATCCACGTGTCCGTGTGCAGCATAAACAACAATCAAGGAACTCCATGAAGACACATTCTTCTCCTCCATATCATAAAACACCTTGTAAGCCAGATCTAACTGACCGCATTTTCCATACATATCAATTACAGAGTTCAACATAATTATATCTGATCTTTCACTCGTCGCTTGGAAGACAAACTTGTGCAACTGAAGTGCCAAATCCAACTGACCTAAACTCCCACATGCCGAATTCACACAAACCATAGTCACAGCATCTGGGACCGTCCCATATTTCATCATTTCCACAAACATATGTAGTGCTTCCCTTCCACGCCCACCCTGTGACAATCCTGCTATAATAGCATTCCAAGATCCCAACTTTCTTACAGGACTACTCAAGAATACCTTTTCTGCTATTTCAAACTCTCCACTTTTTGAGTACGAGCTAATCAAACCGCTTTCACAATACATATCGTTTTCAAAATTACACTTAATAGCAACCGCATGAACCTCTCTAGTTAATACACCATCAAAACTCTGACTTGCCGCTTTCAACACAATCGGAAGCGAGAAGTTATCCAGCGAGATGCCAGCACGACGCATGGCGTTAAAAACATGCAATGCCTCTCTAGGCGACTGCATTTGGCTATACCTTCTACTGATGTTATTGTAATGAAAGGCAACGGGATATCGTTCTAGAAAGCCGGTTTGTATCAAATGGGCGACAACTTGGCGTAGTTGCTTCAGACTTGAGCATTTCGATACTAGAATAGCTAATTCCTCCGGATTAGCTCGGATTAGTCGGTGAGATACATACGCTTCAGAAAAATCGTCAAACGCTGAAACACTGGCAACATTGTGACTGAAATGGCGGAAACTGGAAAATCGGATTCTGGAAAGTAAGCTACGTTTATGCATCTTATGAGAAGAAAAATCGAATGCTATTTCATTAATTCATTGATCATCCTCAGTCCATAATTGAAAAGGAGAAGGTTCTAGTTCATAAACAACTGACGGAACGAAAATAGCAGAACCCCTACGTGTAACGGCCCGGGAGAGAAAATGACATACCCATTCGCGGGGGCAATTCGTCGATTGTGGCGCCTTCGGCGACTCCGGAGATCGGAAGGGAGAGTGCAATGCCTAATCTTTTCCCCAAAAACCCTATACCCTAAACCCTTAACCCTTTTCTTTTATTTTCTTCACAAATTCGTAGTAATTTTATTATTTGTGAAAATTACTAAAATGTTTCCTCTTTTTTCTTTTAATTTATTTTATGAATTTAGACATGAGCATAATAAACTAGTTTTTCTTTTTTTTATAAAAAAAACTAACTGTAAAAAATGTTTGAGTTTTGCTGGCCCGACCCGATTCGACCCAACATAGTCGAGCTACAATGTAAAATATTGAACCACCGTTCTTGAGGTCATTTTGGGTCGGATCACAATGGCGTAAATTTCAATCATCCTATTTTATGAAGAACTAACTATTAAACCTCACCAACAATTAGCAAAACCAATGATAAATTTAAAATTATTAGGTTCATTGTGTATATACATCAAAAAAATTGGGTCAAAATGGGTAATTTGTAAGAATGAATAGTACACAAACACAAAAAGGGTAGACATTTTTCAAAACCTTGTGGGAAATATAACCTAAGATTCTCATCTTGCAATTCTTGAAACTAACAATCATGTCTAGACAAAATTTGAATTGGTAGTGGCATCTTTACTGCCAGGGACGACTTTCCGGTGGCGCCTCGACCGTCTCTCTTTCCCGTGCCTCGACGGGACCTTCTTGCTCTGGCTGTTTGTGATGACTTCAGCTACAACCCCAGAAGCTGAGGTTCTTTTATCGTCGTTGATGGTGAGAATGGGCGGTGGGGGAAAAACACGAGCCATTTCTCCAGGGGGCGGAGGCGGGGACCACTGCATAAGCAAGTCCCTGTGGTAACCCTGAAAGTATACGAGAGGGGATTGGAACGTGCAACGGGATATTCAACCAAACAATCAGATACCATAGAGTAGATAAAAATAATGTAGGCTAATATACATTGTGCTTTGATAGATTGAGTAATTCTGAACTGACGGGGTGTTTAAATCCTTCAAATACTCGATCATATTTTTTGTCAATCAAATCTATCACTCGAAGTAAAAGCCCCCTATCTAGTATCTAGTTTGCAGCACGACCAATAAGAATAACTAGTCGAGTTCGATCTTGGAGTAACAGTTATGAGTTCCTCTAACGAGTACGATTCAATGACACCCCACTCGCGATCATGAACATCTCGATCCTATTTCGTGTGTGCATCGGTGAATGTGTGTTTCTCAAACATTATGAAAGCAGAAGTGCAGGAGTTTCATGCTCCCTTCCCGTTGATTTGAAATATCTGGTAAAAATAAGATTACCTGGATGACGAAATTGCGTCTTTCACAGTCCAAGAACATGTTGATCGTGTAGTTAGTTTTCGACGAGATCTTGTCCCTTACTGTGGAAAAACTTATCTGGTCCCTCGAAGTGAAACGGTCCACTTCGTTAAACCATAGACAGGTAAATAGATTGCTGATTGGAATATGCTCTCTGACAATCACACATCCCTCGGGGACATCTGCAAGCGCGTTAAGCAAATTCAACTTCACAAATGAAAGAATCGAAGGATTACAAAACGAAAGGAAGACTGTCATACCACTAGTAATAGGTAACTTTGCCGCCGAATATGGTGTTAAACCTTCCTTTTTGTAAAATTCAGTCTGGAAATCGATCGAAGCATTATCGTATTTCCCAGCAGCTTTATTAGCTTCTGCTTCGACAAAGACGTCAAAACGCTTATAATGCCTTGATATCGCAAAGCTAGCATTTTTCCTCCACAAAAATCTGCAACCGTATGCAGAGAACAAGCTCGTTTAGAGGGTATTTTGGTACAAGATAAGAATTCAGATTGTTGTTAATGTAAAAGTTTATAATGTTACTAATCATTTTACTCATTTTCAAGAGAATCGCCAATCAAATTGAGAAGAGTGCACTTGTTTTTAGAATGAACTCCACAAAGGTGCACACTGATTTACCAAGACGGTTTGAAACGACACAGCAATATCGAAGAAAGATCGGGTCTTTAGAAGCACTCCAAAAGCAATGAAATGTAAGGCCATTATAACAAATACACCTACTTCCACCAAGTAAGACATACCTTTCAAGAATTTGAATGGGATCCACGACCAGCTCAAGTTTAGCATCAATCCACAGTGAGTACCGAGCATTAGGGAAAAGCCGATGAAGTAGAAGTTTGGGAATCTATCATCGCAAAAGCAAATATCAGTTAGCAGGTATCAGACACCAGCACTGCTGACTACAAGTGAAATAGCACTAGGTCAAGATTTTACCTTTCCATTGCGTCTTGGATCGGAATAAGGTAGGTTACGGACAACTATAATTCTCCACATCCCAACTTTGTTGTCGTCTCCTAGCTCAGTGGAGTTCCTTAAAAAGTCTGCTGTTTCTTCATCCACGAACATATGAAAGCAGGCATTCATTTTGGTATATTCGCTGATGTTCTTCGGTTGCCGTATTAAATCAAATGCCCCTGGTCAAGAATAGATCTCCTACATTAATTGATATGAATATTCAAATAAAATAGATATAACATCATCTAGCTGGCCAGTACCAAATATCGCTGACGCGACTACTACTCCTTGACAATTATCCATCTCGAGAAGGTCAGAATCATCAATGTCGAAACCTGTCTGACGACCTGGTTTCACTCCTCTGACAAACCTAGTATATTTCACCAACATATATGAAACAGAGAAGGTCAAATCCAGTTGATAACCCACTACTAATTAGTTAGAAAATACATAAGAGTATATTTTGAATACACTAAATGTCCCAAACGAGAGAAATTATCATACCCACAGTGGATGCTCATCGATTCTCTTATATTGTAGGAATCACTCCTCTGCATCAGAGAAGGATAGCCACCGAACTGTGACCCTCCAAATTCAGATTTAGTTGAATTTTCTTCATGAATGTATGTCAAATCCCTAATTACAGGAGACACGGAAGATGCATTTGGCATCAAAGAAACAGCGTCTTCTAGAGGCAGGTAGCATACGGGACATGCTGCAAGAACAAAACAGAAGGAAGAATCCACGAAATGTATCAGAAATTGGCAGGTCTTCACTTTGTATCTAGCTAAAAGGTTTCAGAGAGCTCTTAAAAGAAAAAAGGCAAGAAAACTCACGACGTGGCCCAGTCCTCTTTTTATCTGCTGGAGGCGGAGGCAATGTAAAATGCTCACATGGATTCCCCGGTGGGAGTTTATATCCAGTAAAATAAACAGGTGGTGGAGGCGGGGGCGGAGATAGCAAGGTGGAATTTGCACTACCAAGAACTTCCAAAGTATTAGAGTAAGAACTCTGAAGCACATTAATTTTCTCATCATATGTAGGTGCAGACTGGATATTTATGCGTGGAATTATGCTTTCTCGAGCCTCCTCCCCTACATTACAGAAACTATCTTTTAGCAAAGATCATAACTTGTTGATGATCAATATGTACTAATCTAAGAAACTAAAACAAACTCAGATCTGAAGCAGGTTTTACATCAAAACTGTTATAGAACCTCTTTTTGTATTAGACCAAGCTATTATATGCAAACCGCACAACTTCACAGATATTTCTCCTAATTTACAGAGTTAAATATAGAATCACAGAGGTTTCACAATCAAGTTTCTCTAACAAAAAGGGATGCTCTCTCTTCATTCGAAAAATCTAAGCTACCTTATATTCTTAAGTTGTCCAGGTCCAAAACACAACAACAAAAACAGTAATAGCATATTGGGAATAAGAAGCCAACCTTTGCCAACGACCAGCATCCACATAAAAACGACGAAGGACACAAAACACAATAACAGCATTCCAATCTTCTTCCTATGTGCGAATTTAAGGATCCAATGTAAGAATCTATCCTTTTCCTTGAGCATCTTAGGTGGCTTTCGCGAGATGGGGGGTGTAGTTTGTACTGGCAAACAGAATGCAGTATTCTGAATTTGCTGCAATGATCCATAACTTCCTGAAGATCGAAGACCCAATGACCCTGTAGTCATTGTTGTCCCCTCACTCCACATACTTCACCTCTCATCTCCCTCTCTCCGTCATCCACAATCTTATCTCCAATCACCACCTAAAAAGGGCAAAATTTCCTAAAACTTACTCCCTAATTGTAATCCAAACTCGAAGATTGAATCTTTATCACTAAAGCAAAAAAGAAAAAAGAAACTAAATTTACAGCCCAATCATGCCAAATAGCATCAAAGAATGTTTGAATCCGCCTAAAATCTCAAACCCAATTCACTAAATAGACCAAAATCAAGCTCAGCAATCACTGTACTAAAAAATGCGGATTATATAATCTGTTAACAAATTCTTTAGCTGGAATTACACAGCTCCAGCTCAATTCTGCCAAATATATGATTGCCAAAATCTAGCAAATCAAAATATTACACTCAACAGAAACGCTTGACAATGTCTGAAGTGGACAATAATTCCAAGGACTGAAAAACAAAGTCCAAGAAAAACCCTTAGATCCCAATCCAGATTCACCACTTCTCTCAATCGCACAAACAATAAAAAAAATACAAAATTAACTCGAAGTCGAGTTCGAATAGTCGAGAAAAAGAGATGATTTTATGTTGGGAAAATTAATGAATGCCCCTGAAATAGAGTGCTGGCGGGTGATCAAAATCCTAGGGTTTGTGTGAAATCTATAGAGATCAAGATTCACGAGCCCCTCCTTAATTGGAGAACGTATATGCCCTAATTATTTGGCCCCTTTTTTTCATCTTCTTGATTTTATTTATTATTTTGCAATTTAAATTTTATAGTATATGCATCGTGATGATAGGTTGTTGGAATATTATTTTTTTCTTCTCTTCTTGATTTTATTTATTACTTTGCAATTTAAATTTGAAATGATCATGCTCGACCTGGGCCGGTTCTAAGATTTTTTTTCGGTTCAGATCGATTCATTTTTTTTTTTAAATCGAATCTTCGGTTCTAATACATGGGTGTGAGTGGATCCGAATCCAATCGGATAAAATAGTAAAATAACTATACCAAAAAAAATATTACTCCCTCCGTCCCAATTAGCTTGAAGTGTTTCATTAAAATACTCCACCCATTTGAATATGAAACGCATATTTGATCGTCATCGATGCAGTGAAGTCCCTCGAGCTGTATGCTGCACGTGAGTCGACTCGAATTGTGTGGTTTGACTGCAACTGTGCAGGTTCTTGCATGTGACATATATTCTTCACCATTACCATTACCAATCCTCCTCTTCGTCTTCGTCTTCGTCTTCCTCCCTTCATTCCATCGACATTCCTTAGAGAAAGTAATGACGGCATATGGTGCAGTGATATCTCTAAGGAATACAGTTCACAGTATTCTCCATTCTTCTCGTCTCACCCTTGTTCACCCCTCTACTGAAATAATGGAGTTGGTCTACGAGCAGGTGCAGCCCTTGCAAGAGACTCTTTCAAGAGTGGACAACACCAGCAAAAGCTTGAGCAGGAAGAAAGTGAACGCTTTGGACGCGCGAATCACAGACCGAGTCCGGGAATTCGAAGACCAACTCGAATCACTAGTCACGGATGAGATTCTCTCGCAAGTTGAGAGAGATGACGAAGCAGTGCTGTTCTCCATAGATCTGCAGTACCTCCAAGATGATGCTGTTGCTTGCTTCATCCAATCGCTCAAAGACATGGAGAAGGAATACATTGATGAATTACAGAACATGCCTCAAGACGCCGATGACGACGACCACCAACCATCCGTCCCCTCCACGGTCTCATCAAACATGGTCGGATTATCTGATCAACTCGAAAATCTAAAACAAGAATTCTTCGTTGAAGATCTGTGGCGAAGTTACCGTTTCTTTGCACTGTTAGGAACCGCGGGGGTTGGGAAGACCACTCTTGCTAAGAGGTTTTATCAAGATCCAGATATGGCGAGATTTTTCAAACTGCGCGTGTGGCTGGCTGTTGGCAGAACATCTCGATTTGCAGACGTTCCACGGCGCATCCTTGCGCAACTGGACCCTAACATGCATGGAGTTCTTGAGCTGAGCGATGGAGAAATAAGCGAGTGCTTGAAAGAAAGAATGGAAGGTAGAAACTGCCTCATCGTGTTGGATGATGTATGGGATGAGCATGTATTGGACTCCTTGGCAAGCTCCCTACCAGTAACCCAAATGGGGTATGTTGATATCTTGCTTACTGCTCGAGATCGTAGTGTGGTTGCCGGGAGATACAGTTCCCTATTTGGACATGATTGCACGGTGGTGAGGTTTTTGGAGGAAGAAGAGAGTAAGGAACTACTGTGCGAGAAGGTGTTTGGTCTGAAGACGATCCCTCATCAACTCGATGAAGCCGCCACCAAGATTGCCAAGAGGTGTGAAGGTCTTCCTCTCTTGATAATCACTGTTGCTCGCCACCTGTCCGAATCCCAGAAGAGAGACGACCCACAATACTGGGACGACGTTGCAGAATATCGAAATTCAGTTTTCATGGATGCACACAACGAGATATCCAAGGTACTCTACCCGAGCTACAACTACCTGCCTCAGTATTTGAAAACGTTTCTGCTCTTTCTTGGAGTTTTCCCTTCAGATTACAGAATATCCCCTTCCAAGATTAACAACATGTTGAGCTCTGAGGGCTGGCTTCTTGACTCGGAAAAGGAGGAGCTATCTTTGGAAGACTATGTTTTCCAATGCTTGGAATGCCTTTTCAAGGTTTATAATCTTGTCTTGGCCAGTGCAAGGGGCAGTTTCTGGCATTGTGATGGCGACAAGCACATCTACAAAACTTGCCGCCTTCATTGCTCGTGGAGGCACTTGTGCAGAGGGGAAGCTCGAAAGAACAAGTTCTTTAATGTATTGAATAAGCTTGTTGAAGCAGCCTCCAAGGAAGCAATGGAAGGGCAGAGGGGATTGTGTCTGGAAAACAACATTCTGTTTGGCATCAAAGAGTTCTGCAACTCAGTGCAATGCTATTCTGCATCCTCTACACGCTCTCTCCTTTTCTATGGTCCTTACCACCAATACCCCATCCCAATACATGTCACTTTCAAGCTGCTCAAAGAGCTAGATGCTCTTAACCTGCGTTTCTACTCGTTCCCAGATGAAATCCTTACACTAGTCCAACTGAAATACCTTGCTCTAACATGCAATGGAGAAGTCCCGACAACCATATCCAAACTGTTTCACCTTCGGATCTTGATTATCCACCCGCATATGCGCATTCAACGTTGTGGGTTTCCACCATCCATCCCAATGCAAATATGGGACATGCAAGACTTGGAGCATGTTGAGATCATGGGAAGGATCATAGAAGCTCCAAAGCATGGTGTTGCTTCCTTGCTGAAGCTCTCAACACTGATAGGTGTCACTGTCAAGGCAAGCTTCTGTACCATCTTGGAACTGTTCAAGAGACTCCCTAAGATAAGGAAACTAGGAGTTGAGGTGGAGTTGGCGCCTCCTGACGATGAAACCAACTCACTAACTACCTGCTTCCATCATATCTCAGCACTTGAAAACTTGAAGACACTCAAATGCAGCATTATAAACCCTTGGGTTAAGCATGGCTATTCGTCTCCTAGTTCGTTCATGGTGCCACGTGGATTGGTGAAGTTACATTTGAGTGGCATGGGTTTCCCTTGGGAGTACATGGATGCCATTGGCGCTTTGCCATCACTTCAAGTGCTGAAACTGCGAAGCTACGCCTGCAAGGGGTCGAAGTGGGAAGCACGAGAGCAGAGCTTTCTGGGCCTTAGGTTTCTGCTCATTGAAGACAGTGATTTGGTGCAATGGAAAGCAGGATGTGGAAGCTTCCCTTTGCTTAGTTGCTTAAGAATGAAGTATTGCTACAGACTGGAAGAGTTCCAGTGGCCGAATGAGGGTAGATGTGCACTGCTGCAGTTACTCGACTGCAATCCTTTAGCTGTCAATTGTGCTGAGAAAATACAGTCCGAAAATCGTAACTTTATTGTCACTGTATATGATCACTTTGAAGCTTAATTTGTTGGAGCGGGAAGTCTGAATACACTATACGCAAAAGTCTGACACTCACCATCTATAAATAACGGTTTCCTTCTTGTAATTTGAATGTGAAAAATATAGTGAAAAAATCTGATTCGGCATCCCCAAGACATAGTCACAAGACGAGCTGGATAAATAATTCGTGTGTTCTTTTATCTTTCGTGATTGTGTATGTGTTTTTCTTAAGTTAGTCTTGCAGGCTGCAACCCCCTTCTTAATCTTACCATTATTTTTCAATTATTTAAGAAGTAATTTATTATAATTTCATGTTACTCGCAATGCAAATGAGATTTAGTGTCCCACTTTTGTGCTCTGGGCTTCATATCACACAACCATATTTTAATTTATTATTATTTTAATTTAATTTTATATGATTTAGTTTAATTTTTTATTTGGTATTAGGATTCAATCTATCCAAACAAGGTATATCATTATTTTTTAATATTTAATATAACTTTCAACTGATTTTTAGGGCTGATAAATTTAAAATTAGAGTATATTTTTTAATTTTTTTTAAATAATTATTAATTATGATTCGTATCGTAGTAACATTATTTTTTATTTTAATAAATATCAATTAAAATGCTAAATTTGATTACGGTACATTAAGCGTTGAACGCTGATCCCATTCACTTGCAAGAGCAGTAAATTTGTAAAATTTGACTAGTGAGTATTTTAGCCTAGTTGGATGAATATATTAGAACATTTTCCCAATATTGGTAACCCAAGAAAAATGACTAACAAAAATAAAATTGACACAAAATATGAGTCTGCATTTCAATTTTAAGATAGTTCCAATGGAACATAACTAACAAAATTACAACTGGCAATAAAAAACAAAGATGCATGGGATTGATACATTAGATCATATCATGAAAGAATGTACATTATTTATGAAATCTAAATGAGTATCCAGCGTAGGATGTGACTCGTGAGTTACAAATCTATGCAAGATTGTACTGCACAAAAAAAGAAGAAGACAGAGTTGATGACTGATGAGTATATGTGTGTGTGTTTCTTTACTACCAATGATAATGAGTAGTAAGTGCACCACTTTATATGGCTGTCACTGCATAACCAACTTGATAGTGAAATAGCATCTCTGCCTCGTGCATGGCTGTGTGTGAATATTAAGGAATCTGAGCTCCTAATGCAAGAGGCAAAAAATAAAAGCAGCAAACATTCTGCAGTAGGGTGTCTTGTTGCTTGTACTGTACTTCATTTGTCCCAAGAATGTGAAGTGTAAAGGAATAGTTGAGGCCCTCAATTTCTCTTCCTTATATATTCAAGAAAGTCTCCATCTTGGCAGTGGAAAGTGCAAACTCATTCACATGACTTCTTGATGGGGTTGATGGAGAGACTAGAGAGAATGCAGAGAGCTGGGAGAAAACAGTGCAGTAGGGTTTACTGGAGGATTCGAGCTGCGATGAAGGCGGCGACGAGGACGAAGAAGCAAGTGAGGTTTCAGTATGATCCTTACAGCTATGCCTTGAATTTTGATGATGGTTTGGAGAGAGAGATGAGGGGCTTTGAGCAAGGGAAATGTGAGGAGTGTGCAGATACAGAGAGGAGAATCTTGGTTTGTGTTGTGTTAGTCATGCTGTGAATAAGCACTTTTCTTTTCTTTATTTCTTTTGTTGCTGTTTAAGTGAAATTGGGAGCTGGTGTTTATGTATGCATAATAAATATTAGGTTGTGATTCATGAGCCTAAAGAACCAATTTTTGCAATCTTGACTTGTAAGAAACATTCAGCCCGAACCAATTTTGGTTCGGGCTGGTCGTGTTTCATGCCGTGTTGTGTTTAACTTTTTTTCGAACTATAAATTTTCGGTCCTAGTTCTTGATTTTGTTCTATCTATATGAGCCAACTTTTCAATATCAAGCAAGATTAGCATCCCTAGGCATCCACCGACCCTATTTCGGACAAGTCATATCGAGTTATCGGGTAGTTCGGTTCGAACCACGCGGATCAAAATTTCAACTATGCCGAGTCATTAACCAAACCGAAGGGCCAAATGTTATACCATTAAAAAACATTACACATATTTTGTATAAAGAGAGGATGAAGTAGCGGCATAAATTATTGTAGAATATACAAAGAGAACTAGGGTATGACCACACATTCCCATGAAACATTCTACTACAATCACTTCAGCTGTCAAACAGTAGGATCTTCCAAAGCCGCAGTTGAGAAATCGTTGATCCGAGGATATGAGGCTTTCTCGTCGAGCTGGTTTTGCACCCATATCAACATTTTCAACAAGCTCGGAAGCTTTGGATCTGTTCAAGCTCACGTGAAAATTTGGTCAGAGACACAAACATAATGCACCAACCATTGGCAAATGAACCACAACTTAATCTCTAGTTCACCACATCAATGTAGAGTAACAACAGCTCAAGAAACATCCGCAAAAAAGAAAAAAAGGAAAGTTTTGCACTGGTATTTTGATTTGCACACAAGTTTTAGGCTCTACAGGAAGAGTTTGCAAGGTTTAGGTTTAAAAAATAAATGCACTAGAACTTTAGCCTGCTATAAGAAAGCAAGCATATAACCATTTTCATAGATTTGGAGCTGAACTAATGTGAGTAAAGTTTCAAGGGAAGCAGAGGGAAAAGCATTGACAAGCTGCATTTCAGTATCATGCAGACTTTCGTCTCAGAAATGTTAGGAAGAAAGATAAAAAAAGACCATTTCAACTTGAGGAAAGCTATTACATGAATAAATTATAAAAAGGTAACATCTAAATCAGACATCAGCTATTATACATCTTCTCTAACTACATTTACTTGTAACTAACCTTTTTCATGGCTTTGACTGGTAAGGATAGCTGCATTCACCTCACTAGCAGTCTTCAGCCGTTGCGATATGTCGAGCAGCTCACCAACAGGGCAATTGGTGACATCTTCAAATGCAAGCAATGCAACAGTTCTTTCCAGCTCTTCCAAAAATCCTATCTGCAATTACAGATCTTTTTAAGTGATGTAACAATGAAATTCAAAATCAAATGCCTCTCTAATGATAAATGCACGAGGGTTGGAGAAGTATGATTAGTGTGCAAGTAACAAATATAATAACGTTCTATAAGTATGTTAGTTGCACGTATCCATCTAATTATTACGTTCTCCTCTCCCCTGGGAGCAAGTTCCTCTTGAGCAAATTCCAAAGCTTCCTCAACCTTCCCATTCCGGATCAATTCTATCATCCGCTGCTGTTGGAGATGAAAAAAGAGCTGTGGATTCGTGTCCAATATCTGCAAGCAAAGGATCAAATTAATTTATAAGAAATGAAAGAAAACAAAACAAGCATATAAGGTAATTGTAAGACTCCTGCTTACAGTGAATGAGAGAGAATAATAAAAATTATGTGCACCTCAGGATTCAAATCATTAACTTTCTCGATCGCATCCTCCACATTACCACTTTGTACAGCTTTCTTCACTGCCATTCGATCAGTGATGGTTGCAAGATCAATGTCTGCTATTTACAAATAAGGAAATTCATGTCCTTGAAACTAAATACAAGTCACATAAAACATGGAGATAAAATAAAATAGGGAATCAATTTATTTGAAAAGGATACGCTCTGTCCCAGATTCAAGTCGAAATCTTTCAGCAGCCTCCACATAACCCTCAGTAACCAAAAAGTTCATTACCAATTTATTCATATCATCTTTTCTAACTTTAACATCATTAAGCTTTTTCTCCCAATCTACTCTGGTTATAACTTTCTTCGATGTAGCCTGTAAAAGCAAGCCATGTAGACAAGTAAAATGCAGTGCAACCAACAAATCTGAAGCATGAAACATTGTAGGCACCAGCACAAAAGCTACAGAAGAATTGAGCAACAGTACAAATACAATCGAATAATCTACCATTCTACCTAACAAGGTAAAATGCTGACTATAGGTAATTGCAGGTTATAAGAACATAGGCACTAAACTCCATTTACATATCATATCACACAAAATAGACCACGAACACTAGGTATCAATCATAAATACAAGCTAATCCCTTAAAAGACGGGATTCATTCACATAAAAAAAAGCTACTGCTATGAAATAAACCCCACAATACGAATGCCACTCTAAATCAATTCGAAAACACACCCACATCATGCGCTGGGGCGTGGTACAAACCCATGATCAAATCGACAATCATCTGACTGTAAACAGTAATTATAATAAACGACGATCTCAGATTAAACACAAAGAATTTTGCTAAACGCAATGTGATTCGTTTCCTAATTCGATAAATTTAATTTCATTTGGGTGAGAGAGGGAGAGAGAGGATTTACCATAGCTTGGATTTGAGTGAGTTCGCGAATGACGATCCAAAACAATGACATCAGTTTTATATACTTAATCACCACCCACGCCTTCAACCCCCATGTAAAAAATTGGGGAAATTAGCCCTAATTTCACCCTTCAATTTACAACTTGTTTTGAGACTTTTGTGCAGTTCTTTTCGCAACAAAAAAAATAAATATGTATATTTAGGAAAGTTAATCAACTAATACAATCGGTTTAGGACCAATCCATTCGATTTCGGATTATATTTCATCTTGATAAATCGAGTTATAATTTTTTATCCTTAATACTAAATTTTCGATCGGTTTCGAACCAATCCATTCGATTTCAGATTATATTTCATCCTAATAAATGGAGTTATAATTTTTTAAATACTTAATACTAAATTTTTGATTTTTATACTAATTTATTGGACTAATAAATTTATGAAAATTTATTGAATTATAAATATTCATAAATTTTTTTACCACAGATTACATGTATTAAAACAATGGTTCGGATTAAATCATATCAACCTTCTATTTATTAGTATTTGTGAATTAAAGAATTAAATTTTGATTATATAACAAAATGACCATATATAATGTAAGTACTAAGTAGAAAATAATTTCATAATTAATATAGTTTTAGTAGTAAAATTCAATTATTTAATTTTCATGTTCCAAAATATACAATAAATGCATTTTACACGCATAAAATCGAACATGTTTTACAAAATTTAATAAAAAAATATATTTATTGGATTTTTAACCAATGTGGTAAAATTTAACAACTAGGTAAGAAAAATTTTGTTTTGTCCGATTCAATTTCGGATTATTTCGGGCTAAATTTCATTTGATCTAAATTATTAATACAAACAATGTTGTCTAAGTACATACACTTACGCCGTTACACGTGAGCATATAAAAAATTGTTAATATTATTTCACTCATTCAAAACTTTCAATCATATAAGTACATGATGAAAGTCCATATATTGTTATATACTATTAGTATTTTTATATTTGTTTATTAAAAGTAAATCTTTTTACTCATTAATCTTATTAATTTATATTATGATCATTATAAATAAAATGGACTAATTTATATACTCAAACACATTGATTCGTATTATTTCTAAAAATACAATATATTTTTCAATTCAAACAAATTTACTCCGACAGGTGTAACAGTATATAATGCAATTGTATTTTAATAAAAAGTACACAAATGCATATATTCATTGATAACAGTGCTATAAACGAAAAGAACTAATATTGAATTATTCGAAAGTCAAATTGACAAAATTCATTTGTAATTCGATTCGATACTAAACGAGTTGAGTTGAGTTCAAGTTCAATTTCAAATGTAATATTTACCGAGCCGAGCTTGAACGTGACAATGCCTAACTTGTTAAGTTCGAAATCACGTTCGAATTTATCATTCAGGAGCATGTTCACGAATCTTCCATCTATTCTTTAATTCAACATTAATTAGTTAATCCCTTTTTATTTTCTTGGATTCCTCCTTTTTTTTTTCGTTGTTAGGAAGTTTAGAAGTCCTCAAATAGCAGCGAAATATCTGGCTGGGAATTTTGTGCTGCTACTACTACTACGAAGTACATCCCAAATTGCGCGTATTCTTGTGTTAATGCTGAAGAGTTGAAGATGGGCTTGGGCTAATTAGTCGGAATTCGGCGGGGTTTTGTGATATATTTGAATTTAATTATAGTGGCGGTGAGTTTGGTGATGATGGTGGAGGGGGAAGAGAGATCACCGGAGTTTTGTGGAGGGGAGAAGGAAGAAGTTTGCGGTGATGCTGATGTCATCGATCTCGATACTATTTGGAGAATAATGAGAGAGCCCCGTGATTCTCCGCGGCAACAGGTTAATTGTGTCTTTGAGTTTTTCTATTCGGGGTGTTTTGCTTGTGAAATGTGAGCTAGGGAGCTTCAAGTGATGGTTTTGGGCTTTGGGGTTTGTGATTTGGTGTGATTGAATGACTAAGAATGTAGAATTGATTAGTTTCCATATGGGTGGTTGTAAACTCTGGTTCTTTATGCACTTTTTTTGGATGATTTGCATGATATACTGTTTCCTGAGCTCATGCAACGCTATGGTGTTCTGTTCCATCAGAGATGAGCTGGCTTTTTGCATGTTTTGGTCATTTACTTTTCCAGAATTATGCATTCCCTTGTTTTTGAAGTTGATTTTTCAGATGCCTTTTGCTTCTATTGTGCTTAAGGATTGGTTGGTTCTTAATGCCATGTTCTGGATGAGAGTGCACGAAATACTGTTTCTTGAGTTCATGCAAGACTAGGACTATGGTGCTATGTTCCATCAGATATATGCTAGCTTTTTGCATGATTTCACGAGTATTGGTCAGTGAAGGTGTATAGTTGTCTGCATGTAGAAACTGAACTATGCAGCTGATCTATTGGACAGTTTAGAAGTTATTCACCCTTTGGAATGAATACGGGGAGAAATTGCCAACATGTGGCTGCATATCTTTTTGCAAGTCATCGTGGGATAGGAGTCGGAGGCATTTTCTAACTGAATTGTGGCATAGCATTCATTGGCATATCGAGATTGGTATTGTCATGTACACGGCTTATGAATAATGACTCCCTGCCGTTCTGTTAGTTCTCTTAGTGTATCTGCATGAATGTTGAACAATGTGTTGTTTCTTCAGTTTTTCACCCTGTTATTGCCAATTTGCAGGATAATAGGTTGGATAATTTATCTTACGTCGATGCCTTAACAGGTTGGGATTTTTTTTGGCGTCTTTTTATTCAAAGTATTATTTGGTTTCGCTAAGATAACAGTGGTTCACTTAAATTTATAAATTCTACATGTTTTTTGTGTATCTCTTCATTCACGTTGTATCCTAGTCAAATTATCAAATGTTGCTTTGATAGGAATGCAGACTTCAGAAGACATGATCTGGGAGAATGATATGCAGAAACATGGTGTAGTATCACACTCACCCATCTTTGAAGCCTCTGAACCTAAGAGGGCACTTTCAGATGGTTTTGTGGAAGCTTCGAGCAACTCCTTCAGTATGGACGGTGAAATGTTTGAACCTTCAACTCTTAGTCAAGGCAACGGGATCTTCTATACACCTGAGATGCTCTGGAAGGAAGATGAGATCGGAACCTCAGAATCTAGGAGGGCTCCTGCGAATGGGTTAATGAAGCCTGCTTTTGATTCCAGCTTTGGTTATCATGAAATGCTCGAATTTTCATCACCCCAGATGAGTCGTGATGATGGATTTTCCTCTATACATATAAATGGTGGGTTGCATAATCCATCGCCTTATTACAAAATTGACCCGGAGGAAGCTCCATTTGAGACACCAAATCACAGCGAACAGTTCTATTTTAGTAGTGTTAACCATGTTGGTCACATTCCACAGTCTTGGGATGAGAAAGGCACTAACTCTGCTCCGTTTGAAACACCCAACTACAGTGAAACATCTTCTTTCAATAGTTTTAATAATGCCGTTCATAAGCAGGAGTCTTCAGATTTCTGTGACATGAACCGTGATGGGGATCCATTTGCAGATGAATACAGTATTATGCCTGCGAGTGGAGATAAAACTGAAAAACCTTCTAATGCTTTACCCAATGGGTACCGCAGAATAAAATTTCGTGTCAGTGCTGAGAAAAATATTGCTTTAATTCCATCCACCAACATAATCTCCAGAGCTTCGGAAGTAGTTAATTCTGCCAATAATGGGACCCAAGGCATAGTGTGGTCAAGGAGACCTCACCCTTCTTCTAGTATGGCTGGTGATATTCCTGTTAGAAGTTCTGATTTCGGTGTTCACAATCATATTTCGAAAGCCCATTGCCAAGGGGTTCAGAGTAAGATATCAGATAAAAGCAATGCTGAGGATGATTCCGATTTCTGTATTTTAGAGGATATGAGTGCTCCAGTGCATTCAAGTCATGCTGCTGTGAGTGAAAGGTTGGTTGGGGAAAAACAAGTTCTTACGTCTAGGGACCCTGGCACCCAAAATATGACAATGCATTCAAGGCGGAAACCAAATGATGAAAGAGTCATCTATAGAGCTGCATTGCAGGTTAGTTGTCTAAAAAGCCGTATGCTGTCTCTCTTTGTCAGTTTAGAGCAACTATTATATGCCCGTAACTTTGTTTTCTTAACCTAACTACTAGTTCTAATATTCATTTAGTTGTCATCGTGTAAAGTATCAAGCAGTATAGTTGATTAGCTGATGTTATTCAATCAGCGTTTTTTTATAACTCCTTGTTTAATATTATGATATTGAGGTGGGGAACTTGCTTCACTTGAAAAACAACATAGGCCAAAAGTGAAAAAGGAAAATGACATAGGCCATTTCTTGTAGAGTGTTTTATCTGGAGTAGTAGGAGAAAATAGTTAACACAATATTTGATCCATTGCAGGATCTTTCACAGCCAAAAACAGAAGCTACTCCACCAGAAGGCACTTTGTCTGTGTCCCTTCTGAAACACCAGGTACAAATTTTGATGGCTATTCTGTGGTTTTGTTAGTTTGATTCATTGTCGTAGGAATGTCACAATTTTTAGATTACCAAATATATAGAGTTGAGCAAAATCTGCATGAATATCTCTTCTTGTTAAGATTCTATTGTAGTCTCAGCTTATAAATAATCACAAATGCAATATTTATCTGCATGAAGATGTCTTATTAAGGAACTTGGCATTTCATGTTCTCCTTGGATCTACTTATTCAGTAGCTTAAGTTGTTTAAAAGAAAACAATTTTAAAATGGCATCTTTGAAAGACAGCCTCATGGATAAGCAAACATGTTAAGCTCGTATCCCTATTATCCACAATACAAATGTTTGACTTAAAAATCCACAATGCATTATGTATTTGCTGATTCTACTTGAATTTCGACAGCGTATTGCCTTATCTTGGATGGCTCACAAGGAAACGAGGAGTGCGTGTTGCTCTGGTGGGATTCTTGCAGATGATCAGGTTCATATTGGGGTTTTGCTTATCCTTCTCTTAGGTACTTGCAGTGGTAAATCTGTAAAAAAAAACTATTCTCATGTTTCTCCATTGACAGGGACTTGGGAAGACGATATCAACAATTGCTCTCATTCTAAAGGAGAGGGCCCCATTGTCCAAAGCTTCTAAAACCAATGCAAAACAAAGGGTGACAGAAATGTTAAATTTGGATGATGATGATGGAGTTCCTGAAAATGTCCTTAGTACAGAAGGAACTAAAAACTTCATGGTTAACGGACATCCAATCAACAGCTGCAAACTACCTCTCGAAGCAAAGGGCCGGCCTTCTGCTGGCACCCTTATTGTATGTCCGACAAGTGTCCTCCGGCAGTGGTCTGACGAGTTGAAGAACAAAGTAACTAAAGAAGCTAAACTTTCTGTTCTAGTATATTATGGAAGCAATCGAACGAAGGATCCACATAAGCTGGCAAAATACGATGTGGTGGTAACAACATATGCAATTGTGAGCATGGAGGTGCCAAAACAGCCTGTTGTTAATGAAAACGAGGATCTTAATGGTTCCTCGTCATACAGAGATTCCTTTTGTGGAGGAAAAAGGAAGATGCTTGAGACTATGTCTGATAAGAAATCCTCCAAGAGTAAGAAGAGTCGGAAAGGAATCGACGATGACTTGCTTGAAAATTCATCTGGTCCTCTTGCCCAGGTTGGATGGTTTAGGGTTGTATTGGATGAGGCTCAGAGTATTAAGAATCATCAAACTCAAGCTGCTAGGGCTTGCTGGGGTCTTCGTGCAAAACGTAGATGGTGCTTATCTGGGACTCCTATCCAGAATGCAATAGATGATCTTTATAGCTATTTCAGATTTCTCAGACATGAGCCATATGCCGTCTTTAGGACATTCTGTGAGCAACTAAAGGTTCCAATTAATAGAAACCCAAGGAATGGCTACAAAAAGGTGCAAGCAGTGCTGAAGACTATAATGTTGCGTCGAACGAAAGGTAAAGTTTATCTTCAAAACTAGTTTTACTATAATTTCAATAAATTCTTTTACTCATAGCTTTGTCTGGTCATTTTATTAGTGAAACATTTTATGACTGAAAATAGTATTCAAGTTTAAGGTCTTTTATGGTTCTGCAATGTTTACAAAGTATCTTAAACTAAACAAGCATATTATTTGGGCGGTATTTTTGAATCCAGGTACTCTTCTTGACGGAGAACCGATTATTGATCTCCCACCGAAAACTATTGAACTGAGGAAGGTTGAATTTTCCAAGGAGGAGCGTGATTTCTACAGCAGGCTCGAAGCTGATTCGCGTGCTCAATTTGCAGTATGTGTTTTCAGTTTTATCAGACCTCTTGTTTCACAAAGATATTAAGTTGATCTGAATGTTAACCCCTTTTTTCTATGCATATGATAGAAATATCAAGCAGCTGGCACTGTGAAACAGAATTATGTCAACATACTGTTAATGCTTCTGCGGCTTCGACAAGCTTGTGATCACTCTCTTCTTGTTAAGGGCTATAATTCTAATGCAAAAATTGCTTCATCTATTGAGACGGCAAAGAAGCTTCCTCAGGAGAGGAAGATATTTCTTCTGGATTGTTTGGAAGGCGCACTGGCAATCTGTGGAATTTGCAAAGTAAGCTGATTATAACTATGGACTATTGCACTTCTCATATTAGTAGAGTTTTACAGTTTCCAGCTTAAACTGCTATTCATTACAGGATCCACCGGAAGATGTTGTTGTAACTGTATGTGGACACATCTTCTGCAATCAATGCATATGCGAGCATATATCAGGTGACGACACCCAGTGCCCCACCAAGAAATGCAAAACTCGCCTCACCACATCTAGTGTATTTTCTATAACTACACTACGGATTGCTATATCCGGTCAATTTACTAGAGAAAGTACTGGTGATTGTCCTGATCCCGGAGCTGCTGAAGCTTCTGAGCCTCAAATGCTAACACGTCCTCAAGATTCTACCAAAATTAGGGCTGCACTGGACATCTTGTTGGCTCTGTCTAAACCACCACAGGATTGCACCACAAGAACGAGTTCGTCAGAGAATATCGAAGGAGGTAGTGCCTCAGAAAATTCAGATAGGGACTTCAAGAATGAAGACATATGTAGAGACTCGAACAGTTCGGCCCAAGCTGTGGGGCAGAAAGCGATCGTGTTCTCCCAATGGACAGGGATGCTGGATTTGCTCGAATCTTGTCTGAAAAGTAATAATATCCAGTATCGCAGGCTTGATGGTACAATGCCTGTTGCTGCTAGAGACAGGGCTGTTAAAGATTTCAATTTGCTTCCTGAGGTTCGTGAGAATATTATCGGCTTTCTCGTATTGATTTGCCTCGTCTCTTCTAGATATTAACTGTAGAAACTTCTCTTCAGGTTTCTGTCATGATCATGTCTCTCAAGGCTGCCAGTCTCGGACTGAACATGGTGGCTGCTTGTAATGTGATCCTTCTGGACCTATGGTGGAACCCTACCACAGAAGATCAAGCTATCGATAGAGCACATCGTATAGGGCAGAGACGCCCCGTTTCAGTTTATCGACTAACTGTGAAGGATACGGTGGAAGATCGCATTTTGGCCCTACAGGTACATTTCTTTTCAAGATTTTGTTTAGATATGTAATTAGTTCACCAATTTTTGTTTTTAACATGTTTTACCAATCGTATAATCCTTCAAATACCCAATTATACGTATATACGTATTGCCCAAAAAGATGAAGTTAATCCTCTAATTTCATTACCTTTTTCAATGTGCTTATGCAAATATCTTTATCTGCTCTAGCAAAAAAAGAGGAGGATGGTCGCGCATGCCTTTGGAGAGGACAAAACAGGTACCGGACAGAGTCGACTTACAGTGGAAGATCTCAAGTATCTATTTAGGGCGAATTAGGGACCATATGGAAATTATTTTACTCGTATTCTTTCTGCGTTCTTTATTAGCTAACGGTGGTGTTTTTGTCGAACCCTCGGAAGGTAAAACAGTAAAGCTCTAGAATACATGAAGATCTCTGGGATATTTTTCAAAGATGATCCCATCAAGATTGGCATGATCTGATTTTTTGTTTTAACCACTGATTTAGCATATCACTTTGTATATCAGATGAAATAGCTCAGATACATATATGTAGTGTAGATGTTTTTTTTGTTATCTGATGATTCTCTTCATCAGATGAAGGGAAATATAGTCATTTTTTGTTCCTTCTGTAATGCTTGATGCTTAGCAGCAGAATTTGACAGATAGGTGTTTTGTGCCATCTGATTTCACATACTTTGAACTTGAAATATGAGATGTGTTCAAAAAGTTGGACCTACTATGGATTGAATTGTTCTTTGCTGTTTATTGTGTTATTAGTTTGCATTGGCATTTTGTTATGTTTTATCAATAATATAAAATATAATACATATATAAATTTGATGTGCATATATATGGGTAAATAACATTTTGTTGTGGTTGAAAATATTAACTTTGACTATACTTTTCCCCTAATGAATAGAATTTGAAAGTCATGTTAGGTGTAGGGCCATAGACAAACCAAATCGAGTTGAATACTTACCGGTTCGAGCTCAAATCGATTAAATGATATTATGATAGGGTGTTCAAGCTCGAGCTATTCGAGCTATGAACTATTGATCGAATTTGACTTGCAGTCTAATTATTGAGTCTTGGTTCAGTTGAAATGTGGTTCGTGTATATATGGCTCAATAATATTGTTCCTAAGTGTGAGTCGAGCTTGAACTTGAGCTCATTACAGACTAATTTTTAAGATTGTATGCATACAGACTTGTGTTCTGACTAGATTCAAAGATAACTTGAAGGTTCACTAATATATTATGAACAAATGAACTCGAACATGTTAACAAAGTCAACGAGCTGAGCATCATATTGCTCGAGTTCGTCTTGATTAATATTAAGTTGAACTTCAAATGAGATTTTTTCCAAAATTGGATTTTGATTTTGAATTATTCTTAAGTAGTTTTATTCGTTTAGAGCCGATCAAATCCTATATACTTTTAAATTCGAAAATATGTTAGAAATTTCTTAATTTGTCAAACAACTTTTTACTTGAGAATTCTTACCTCCTAAATTCCAAATATAGAAAAGTATTGCAATTTATTTTCTTAACATCCAAGACTATTATATTTATATTAAAAATGCTCGTACCTGACCAGGAATACAATAAATTAGTTAGTAAATAGTATAGACCGTTTAATAATTAAATTATTTCACTATTTACTTATTAAGTCCCATTTTCACTATTCAATGACCTTCTGGATAATAATTATCAAAATTAATGATTAATGAATAAAAATTAATCATTTTACTTTACGGCATAAGAATCGGAATTCAAGAAAATTAAATTTGATTTTTTCAATTTGAAACAGTCCAACTGTAACAATATGCACCAATATCATATTGAAATTCGACACCTTAATTAATGTATCATTTTTTTACCTTAAATTTTGTATATTTTTATTTTTTTTCATATTAATCAATCAAAATGGATAATACCCAATTTACAAATATAATTATATGTAGAGTTTAATTTGGTTAAATTTTAGTATATATATATATACTTGGCAATTTACTTATCGATTTTAAATTGTAGTCTAATTAAAACACTACAATATTATTGGTATTTAATAAGAAACTGCATAAACGTATTTGAAGGATCATACACCAAAATATGTAATTTTTGTATATATAAATATAAATATTTATACATACCAATTGAGTCAAATAGTTGAAATGAAAATTTCCAATTTTTCTCCATATTGGTCAAATATAATTACCAAGCAATTTCAAGAGTCAAAATCACGCTTCTTTGCTAGAGAAATATCAATTCAAATAATCCCTATAAATACACTACCTACATTATTTATCCAAACCGAACACAAATTTATTCTTTTCAAAATATTGGGCATGCAACGTCCATCCTACACCAAAATCAATGCAATATCTCGCCAAGTTCTCCGTTCCCAGGGCGGCGGTCGGCACCGGCAGCCGAGGACCAACGAGCTCCCGTACGATGTTTTCATCAACCACCGCAGTGCCGACACAAAAAGGAACGTGTCGGGGCTGCTATATGGCCGGCTCCGCGATCTCGGCCTCCGGCCCTTCTTGGATAGCGAGAGCATGAGGCCCGGGGACAAGCTATCCGACAAGATAGAAGAGGCGATACGAGGTTGTAGAGTCGGGGTGGCCGTGTTGTCCCCGACCTACTGCGACTCGTATTTTTGCCTGCATGAATTGAGTTTGATGGTGGAGAAGTATGGAAAGAGGGTCGTCCCGATTTTTTGCGACGTGAAGCCCTCAGAGCTCCGGGTCAAGAATGACGGGTCGTGCACTGGCCCGGAGCTCGAGAGGTTCCGATCGGCTTTGGAGGAAGCAAAGTGTACGGTCGGACTAACGTTCGATACTATTAGAGGGTATGTTACTATATATATCAATTATGTTTGAATTAATTGATCCTAACACTACTATTCTTCATTTAAACAATCAAAGTCATTATTCAAGTTTGAATGTAATTAATTTGATAAATCTGCATGAATTTGTACATAACAATTCAGTGTCCCTTTTATTATGTCTTTTAAAGTAATTTTGTATAATTATCTTTAATATTTAAAAATATCACTTTTAAGTTGATAAATTCCAAAAAAATGTAAATATTTTTTAAATTATTTTTTAATTATGATTCATTATATAATATATATATTTTTCATAAACGTTGATTAAATAATAAAAATTAATAATGCATGATACTTAATTACTTATTAACTATATACTACATTGTATATTGTGTATTAGGGATTGGCCAGAATTCCTAGAAAGTGCATCGGATGCAGTGATGAAGAACTTGATGGAAGTTGAAGAGGAGGAGGGCATTAATGGAATTTCCAATAGTATCTAATTATTGTTTAATTAAAATTCATTCATTATTTCCTTAATTCATTTATTTAGGAAACTCTAATAAAACACACCTACACATATTACTTTCAACATACTTCTTCATTTCTTGATGAATTATTCATGTAATAAAGTTGTAAAGTTTGTAATATGTATTGTTATTATTGCTACACTTTATGTAGCATGATTTTTTTCTCATATGAAATTAAGCCAATTCCGTTAAATAAATTATATATATATATATATATTTAAATCACATATAATAATAATTAATAAAGAAAATTGTTAGAAGGCCCAAATAAAAGTGAAATACTTAGCCCAATTAAAACCACAGCAGCCCATAGTTAGCCCAATTAAAACTAAATGGGCCTACAATTTAACATAAATAAAAAAACAAAAATAAAAAATATGCAACAAAGAAAGCAAGCTTCTGTTCAGTTTATGAACAAATGGAAATGGCTACCATTGTTAACTGAGAAATTCAAGCATAACGTGGCGCAACTGTTGCGTAGTATTGCACTCTTCGATTTCTGCTTCGGTTGCATAGCATATCTAGGAAAAATTGTAAGATATTATGCTTAAATCGTTCTATTTGTCTTCTTATTAGGGTTTATGCATTTTTGTGTTCACATGTGATAAGCTCAATCCCGAGATTCATATCCATTATCTGGGTTTTGGTCGTATTAGACGAGCTCAAGTGGAGATGTTGCCGAGGTGGGGCAGAGTTTTAAGCCGTATGAACAGGATTAGCAGTTTTCAGAACAGTGCATTAGTGAAGAAAGATTCGTCAGTGTTTCTGTATCGGGATTATGCAAAGGTTGCTGCTGCTGTGGTGCCTGATGCTGAAAGCGAGATCATTAAACCCGAGGTATGGGAGCCGCTTATGATTAGTTGTTCACTTGTTCTTCAGTTCTATGCTGAAAAAGAGTTCACTATTTACCTATTTAGGGAAGTGTTCTTTTGGTTGGATCGGTTCGTTTTGTTGGGGCTGGGCTATTTTGGGCATCGATGATTTATCGAGCTCTGATTGGTATTTTAATCAGATTAATGTGGTTCGTTAACGAGAGAAGGATAAAGTTCACGTCTTGCTTCTATCTGCGTGTGATTCAGAAGTAGCGCTCAAGTGTTAACTACAGTGTAGAGCTTGCAAGCTACTGTTTCTTTTAGAAAATATCTGAACTTACTTTGTGTGCAAACTTGTTAGTCAATCGAAAAACAAATGGTATTTTAGACAATGGGTAGAAGCAATGGATTTGTGATTTCATTACATAAGCATATGTCTTCATGAGATGAGGACTTTTGCAGTATGGAGCTTAACAGAAATTCAGTTATAATGCAGATATAATTCATATGTTCATTCATGTTGACTACTATGAAATTTCTTGCTATTTGATTTACCTTTCCGACTGAGAATGAACTTGTTTTAATAGGTGAATCTTAACAAGTTGTTTTGGTCCAAGCCACGTTCATTGGCATTGGCAGCTGACTCACCATATAGATATGTGGATCCCCAATATGGGGCTATGAAAAAATTTATTCTGAAGTTGCTTCTGTACTACAGCAAGCAGAGTCAGTACATCCGTTCTGCCAATGCTATTTACAGCCGTGTACAATATCAAGTTGATAGGCCTGCTATCTATGAGGGTTAGTTTTTTCTTGTTTTGTAGCTTGTTGATGATATATGACCAAATTACAGACACCCCGCTGCACTCTGAATCTTATGTACATTTTAGAATAAACTTCTAGTTATGTGTTGTTTGATCGGATCATTTGGTTGGTAGATTGGATCATTTTAGTATGATTTGAGTGCAATCTATAAAGAACACAAGGAAATTCGAGATCATCAACATTACCTGTACTGTTATCTTATTTTTGCTCTTAATATGTATTTGCTTTACTGTCATATGCAGTATTTAGCTTGGAGCAGACTTTTAAAACGACATTTTCCTTGCTTGTACTCCATATGTGGCTTTGTCTGCGTCGTTTAAAGGAAGAGGGGAAGGACGGCGTTGAGTTGGGGCAATATTTATTTGAGTTATACAATCATAATCTGGAATTGAGGGTGTCTAAGGCTGGGGTGAGTTACAAACACATTCTGTTAGACTGATTTGTCGTTTTCTCATCTTTCACGCGATAAAGGTTCCATATGTGATCATCGCTGGACAAGCAATTACTATAGTCGTTGATTGGTTACTGCATTTTGGATTCTTGTTAGTATGATAGAATTTGCAATCTAATAGGATGTTACCAGAGTTCAATTGAGAGGTTAAATAAAAATGCCTTAAAATATGTTGAGACTTCAGACTTGGCTCTTGTGTACTTTCTTTTACTGTTTATTTAAGCTACTGAATCCATTCAATTTCAGGTAAATTTACTATTATCCAAATGGATGAAAGAATTGGAGAAGATATTTTATGGAAATATTGTTGCTTATGATGCTGCAATTGGGAAACACGAAGATATGCAAAAAGTTATCTGGAGGTACGAGATTTTCTGATAATACTCTGTCATTCTGCATGTTTCTTCTTATATTTTCAGTTAAGCTGGAAATGGAGCTTTATAACTGCAAGCAAAAGAATATATAGTAGCTAGCTTTTAACATCAAGCTAACAATGTTTTCCTAAGCTAGGCACATTGATACTCTGCCCTGTATCACTCTTGATGAATCTGAATATATTATGTAGTGAAATGGAACAGGCCAAGGTTAAGGTTTAGCCACAACTACAGTGATGTCTAATGTTGGTCTCTTGACTGTAATGCAGGAATGTATTTTCAGATGATGGTAAATTGGAACCGAGTGAAGGTGCCTTACTTTCTGTCCAGGCAAGTTCGGGATATCTTACTTAGCTGCCTGGATTGGCTTAGTAATTTATTTTCTTAAAGTGAACCATGCTTGGTTTAGTGAGTCTGACTATCTTTCTGTAATTTATTAGCAATCCCACTCATCTTGTCTTTGTTCCTTTCAGGCATTCACAAGATATGTTCGTCGTGAAGCAAGTTCTCTCGCATTAACAGGTACGGTTGTTACATCTTATGTTCAAAATATGTCAAAAGCCATCTTACTTCAGCACACGGTTTTCTGTTCGCACGAAAATGGATAATATCTTTGTAATGCAACAGATGCATTGCTATCTGTATATAGTAATCTTAGTACTGGTTACTTATCAGATCTATGTTTGCTAAGAACTTCCAAGTGATAATCTTTGGATCATCTTTCTGCAGATAAAGAAACCATGTTCTCGGGAAATTTCAAGTTCACGTCGTTCGATGATACAGAGACAACGGTTGATACAGCCAAAAAATCGCCGTGATAGGGAAATGCGCTTAAAGTAGTCAAAATGAATAATCACTTTTTTTCCTTTTTGTTGTTTTACAGTACAAAATTTGGATTCTAATATTTGTAAAATAAAACACCAATTCATCTACGAGTTTCCTATTTTTATTTATGGTTCTAACCAATGAATTTTTTAGAATTGTCGTCGAAAACAAGCATGATTCTATTTATTCAGTGTTATAAGACTAATGGATTTTAAAATAGTCCAAAAACAAGTATTATTGGGTGCAAGAAGATGAAGAAAAAATAATATGAATCAATATTTGTAATCAATTGTTAAATTGAATCTCAATTCAAATTTTAATCTAACTACAATATTTTAATTTGTTTATTATACAATATCTAAAAAATAAATCCAACATTTTTAAATTAAATTAGACGATTTAATTTGTTTATTATTCTCGAGTGCTCGGTAAAAATAATCTTTAGGGATTTATATAATATTAGGATATAATTTATCTATTTCTTATACTCTCAAAATTAGTTATTGAATAAGGTTTTAGGGTTTTAGGGATTGGAGAATATAATCATTAAAAAAATATACTTATTAAAATTGGTGGGCCTTTCTAATTTGTAAAACCTAGATAACTCATTACAGGCTTCTTCCATCACTCTCTTTCACATACCACCGCACAGAGGCGGCGGCACCATTTTCCTTCCAGTCAAGCAAGCAACTATGGCGAAGAAGAAGGAGAGGTCCGTCAACGTCTCCGGTAAGCCGAAACACTCTCTGGATGTCAACAGAGACAACGGCAAAGCCAAATCAAGCAATGGAAGGAGCGCCGCAACTGTGCGGCGTCTTAAGATGTACAACAATCGCCCCACACGGAATGCTGCCGGGAAAATCCTTAAGCACGATCTGCAGTCGAAGGACTTACCGTCCACTCGGATTATGCCCGATCGTCGTTGGTTCGGTGGGTTGTTTTAGCTATTTTATTTTTCTTATTCTTTTTGGGCTGGGACATGGTTGCTGCTGTTTCGGTAGTAGTTTTATACATTCGGAGAGCTGGAAATTTGAGTCTTTAGGTGTGGTCGGTTCGAAGTATTGATTGTTAATATTTGGTTGTATGCTAATTGGATACTTAAGCAGTGTTCTCATCAGTATAGTACTTTTTGCTAGTTGCCCTAATAGTAGTTCGGAGAGCTCATTTAGTGATATGTTATCTTCATATATGGAGTAGTTGTTGGACTTCTAGTTTGTTCTTCTAGCGTTATTTTTGTTTAAAAAATCCGGACCGAAGCTTAACTTTATTGAGTCATTCACATTGCTAGGCAACACGCGTGTTGTGAACCAGAAAGAGCTTGAGTATTTCAGAGAGGAGCTTCAGACCCGTCTTTCAAGCAGCTATAACGTACTTTTGAAGGAAAGAAAGCTACCTATGTCCCTCTTGAACGATCACCAAAAGGTTTGAATTTTTGCACGAGTCGTATGCCTTAACAAGGATGATGAAGGCTACATATGCAAGATATAGTCTTGTTTGTTTATTTTTTTTGATGATGTTCTCATTCTGTTCTTCTATATGTGGTTTAAGCAAGCAAGAGTCCATCTCCTCGACACACAACCTTTTTCAGATGTTTTTGGTGCTAAGAACAAGAGGAAGAAACCAAAACTTTTGGCATCTGATTATGAGTCATTAGTCAAAAGGGCCGATGGTTCTCAAGGTAAAACATATTATGTACATTGAATATTTCTCTCTCAGTATCTATGATAATCTAATGCCCCTGTTTCTTTTAAGTAACTTGATAATATTAATATGTTCTTGCAGATGCCTTTGGAGAGAAACATGGTGCTAGTACATCTACTGAAGAGGATGGAGACGGGTTCAGGGACCTTGTACGTCATAATATGTTTGACAAAGGTCAGAGTAAGCGTATTTGGGGAGAGCTGTACAAAGTTATTGATTCCTCAGATGTTGTTGTCCAGGTAGATTTTGGAAACTAAGTGCAGCTTCAGTATTTTCTTGTTCAACTGAAAATTTAAGATTACTTACGGGTGCAAAGATCTTTTTTTTGCCTCGTCCGTGTTCTGGCAATGTCATGTAGTTGAGCCGTATCAATTTATCATTGCAGGTATTAGATGCCAGGGATCCACAGGGTACTAGATGCTACCATTTAGAGAAGCATTTGAAGGCAAACTGCAAGCATAAGCATATGATTCTTCTACTAAATAAGGTATGGGCATGTACTCGCATATATTTGACTGCATTGCTCTTAAATCCTTAAAAGAGCTACTATTTTATGGATTTTATTGAAGTTTCCCGTTTCTTCTTTTACAGTGTGATTTGGTTCCAGCTTGGGTAACCAAAGGCTGGCTTAGAGTATTGTCCAAGGAATACCCTACTCTGGCTTTTCATGCAAGTGTGAACAAGTCATTTGGAAAGGTAGCTATTAAATATCTCCTTTAAAACTACAACCAATACCATGATAAGTTTGCATTTATGTATTGTTTGTTAGTCAATAATATCTTTTTTCTGGTCTTGTTTGTTATTTTAGGGTTCTCTTCTAGCTGTATTAAGACAATTCTCCCGTCTTAAAAGTGACAAGCAAGCTATATCCGTGGGTTTCGTCGGATATCCCAATGTTGGGAAGTCATCAGTCATCAATACTTTGCGTACAAAGAATGTAAGGCACTTGTCTAGCTTTCTTTTAACTTTTGAGTTAGTTTAACACTTGTGGACTGGTTATAAAGCATCATATGTTAGTTGTTTTACTGTCAATTCTTGAAAATCCTCTGAGAGGCATCAAAAAGCCCCTGAGAGGCATCTGTTGTTTATTGTAATGTAAGTACTGTTTTCATTTGGCATGCTTGCTACTTTTTTGATGAGCAGGTCTGCAAAGTTGCTCCAATTCCTGGGGAAACGAAAGTGTGGCAATACATTACACTAACAAAGAGGATCTTTCTAATTGATTGCCCTGGTGTAGTTTATCAGAGCAATGACTCAGAAACTGATATCGTCCTAAAGGGTGTGGTAAGTAATATTTGCTCAGTTTTATGTTATAATGTTTCTTGATGTTTTGGTATTCAAAAAAGATGCTCAGATTTGAAAACAAAGTTTACCCGTCTCATTATCCTCAGGTGCGTGTGACAAATTTGGAAGATGCTTCAGAGCATATTGGTGAAGTTCTGAAACGCGTCAAAAAGGAGCATCTGTTCAGGGCTTACAGGATAAAAGACTGGTAAGTTTTATGTATTTCATTACAATAGGTTAAAGTAATAACTACCAAAATGTCGTGGCTTTCAGATTCAGTGCTAGAAATTTTAATGCGCTTAAACTACTTTAATTCATCAACTCCAGCCTCTACGAATCCATATTTGTTCACAACTCAAAATTCTGTTGTAGTTAAACTGAATAAAACACTCATTGATTTACAGGGAAGATGACAATGATTTCCTTGTTCAACTATGCAAGCAGACAGGCAAACTTTTAAAGGTTAATCTCTCATATTCCAACTAATTCTGCTCTTATTCGACTCTGAGGTTGTTGTATTCCGGGATAGAATCATGACATTGTTTATTTCTGTGGTGGTTAGGGAGGCGAGCCCGATTATATGACTGCTGCAAAGATGATCCTCCACGATTGGCAGAGGGGTAAAATACCATTTTTCGTTCCACCACCAGAGGAAGAGGATCAAGCACTGGATGCACATGAGGCGAATGACGATGCTGAAGCCATTGATAATGACAAGGCTTCTGCTGCTAGAAAAGAAATCGACGAGGTTATTGCATCCCAGAAAATCGATCAACTTCCGATTCAGAAGGATCTCTTCAGTGAGCAGGAGTTGGCCGAAGGTGCTAAGTTGAAGCCATAGTTTGAGTTTAGAGGCTTAATACTTATAGTGCTCTTTCTATTGCCTGTTACTGTATTAAGTTTTTTGTGTCTTTTACCCTTTGCTTTCATTTTCATATTTTAGTTGATACATTTCTTGTTGGCATTTGGGTTTTGTAGCACTGTTTAAGTATTGATATTTCGTATTTATACTGTGTTATTTTAAAATTAATATACTTAAATTAGTTACTAATTGTGCAATTAGTGAGTGCAATAAAGTGATACATTAAACACATTAATTGTTTTAGTGGACTTCAATTAGTTAATTTTCATATTAATGGAGATCAAGTTGAATATCTCGATAAAACTGATTTGACACTACTTAATTTACACATTTTTTTTATAAGAAAAAGCTAGAAAAAAAAGTATTAATACTGTATATTAACATAATTTTGCTTATTAACTATAATTGAACTGAATAACTTAATTTAATTTTTTTTTATTATCAATAATACTCAATACAAACTAATAAAATAGAAGTATATGGGGATTAAAGCTCACCAAATTTGGCTAACTAAATTATATATGGTGTAGCAATTTGTTGAATTATAATGTTCTTGATGGCATTCCTTAAATCTTCACAATTAACTTTCTACAAAGAAGAAAAAAGATTACACCTTTGATGAATTATTAAGCAAGAATTCATAATCAATGCAAGATGAAGACCAAATAAAAAGATTAATTTAAGGATTTAAGAGAAATTATAGTCAATCCTTCAAGAACCTTTATATGTAGAATCTGCTCTGCCATTGATGACAACTCAAGTTCATTGCCTTGTCCCCTTCCCTTACAGATCAAGAGAGAGAGAGAGATAGATAGATTCTTTTGCTTGGTAAAGGTCCATTTTCATGCCCCATACTCATGATTCTTGGTAATAAAGGCAACATGTCTATCAACATTAAGAATCACGTAAACTAATTAAATAAAATACAGAAAGGTGTGTGAGAAAGAGAGAGAGATGAGAAGGTAGCATGTTACTTGTGAGGTAAAGTGAATGGGAGAGAAAGGGGTATTTCACCTCTTTGCTTTGCTTTTTCTTTACTTCACACATAAGGATAGATAGAATCGAATCGATTCAGTATTCATATCATTAAAGGGTTTCTTCTTTCTTTCTTTCTTTCTTCTCATCTCACTGGTTTGTGCAGCATTAGTGTGGATTTACACAGCAGAGTTTGAGTTCTGGAGATGGCCTCAAAATTTGTTCTGGTCACTGCTTTTGTGTTGGATTTGATTGCTTTCTCTCTTGCTGTTGCTGCTGAGCACCGCAGATCTTCTGTAAGTCCCCTCTCTTTCTGTAAAAGAAATTCTTCATCTTTCTCTTGATTCATAAGAATCTCAACATGATTTCTGTTAATGGTACTGTTTCAATTAATGAATATGATATATGTTAGCAGGAGTTATGTCTGTTTTCTTGCAGTATTCAGACATGTATGTTAGAATGTAGTACTATGTTACCAAACCTTTGATGTCTTTTAAGGTTTCTAGTAACTATAGTATGTATATGAGAGACTCTTCTATTATAATATATGCAATCTATGGTAGATTAAGTCTTGTACGTTGATCGTATGTGTAGGCGAGCATAGGCACCGAAGCCAACACGAAGTTTTGCATATACGATTCGGACATAGCAACGGGGCTAGGCGTGGGCTCCCTCTTGTTCCTCATGGTTAGTCAGCTCATGATAATGGCTGCAACTAGGTGCCTCTGCTGTGGGAGAGCTCTGCAACCCGGTCGTTCTAGGGTTTGGGCGATCGTCTTGTTCATCTCTTGTTGGTATGTTTTAGCCACAAATGATATATAAGTTCGTGGGTAGAGTTTGTCTTTCACTAAGCTTTTTTACTAGTTTTGGATATCAACACTTTCACTAACCTCACCCGAGTTCCGGACTGTTCTTGATTTGTAGGGTGGCGTTCGTCATTGCCGAGGTATGCTTGTTAGCCGGTTCCGTGAGGAACGCGTATCACACAAAGTACCGCACGTACTTGTCACCGGATCCTCCTTCGTGCGAGACATTGAGGAAAGGAGTGTTTGGAGCCGGGGCAGCGTTCATAGTCTTCACAGGCATACTCTCCGAGCTTTTCTACGTGACCTATTCCAAAACCGGCGACGGGTCCCTCCCGGGGATGCGGGACGCCGGCATAAGGATGGGATAGAGAAAGAGGCTTGGTGGTGCCTCATGTTTAGATAAGCTTCTCCAAATAAACTTGCAGTGATATCTTGATATATATATATACATGATTGCAAAAATAGGTGCATTGGTGTGTGGTTTTGGACAGTGACTTTAGGACAATATTTCATTTGTTGCAGAGGTTGTATATGTTTCATCGTGGATAATAGTCTTCTTAAAAGTTCAATTTTGTTATATGAGGAACCATATTAAACAAATTATTAGAATTCCCAAAGCGATACACTTTATATTGTTCATGTTTGTTGACGAAATAATTGTCTTTTCACCACCGCCGTGTCTCTTTTTAGAAGACGGTGGAGTCTTTCTATTTTTTGTTCAACTCTCAAATCCCCGAACTTATGAAGTATCGTTTTTTTAGTGGACCAATTTGTTAATATCCCACCCGAGCTATTTTTTATCAACACAATAACACCAGGAAATCAAATAGTTCATCTCGAAAATAGGGCAAATCGAACCTATCGTCGGTTTAAATTTGAGATAATTTGGTGTATATTCATCAACTTTCATCAAATTTGATTTCCGCGGCATCGAATTCCAGCTAAATAAGAGTGCATGTATCACGATTTTGTATCTTGATTATAAAGTTGCAAGACATCGTTTTAATGTTACTCGATACTAAGTCGTTTAAGTTGCGAAAATGAAGAATGGCTAAGGCCAACCTTGAATACATATAGTTTTGAAAAAACTGTACAAATGTGCAGATCATCACATCCAGTCGAGCGAGTTACAGCTAAACGGTATTGACTTTGTCAGCGAGGCACCGTAGTATGCAACCAAGTCCGGCTCTATCAGTAAGCTTTTCATGGATTCTTAGGCACTGGTCGCATGTCGGACGATCTCCAGTAGATAAACCTCTGTATAAGTACCTACAGAAAAGATAGAAGATCATCGTAAGGAAGAAATATTCCGAAGAGCACTCAACAAGGATACGAACACAAAAATCTGCGATGCCTACAGCTCAATTTGTTTTCCAGTGATGACAAGAATCTGCGAAATACGGCCTTTTCTTCTTCTTGTGTTGTTTCTGAATGGTATCATAGCTACACGAGGGAAGGGATGCTGCGCACTCTGCCGCAAAAGGGCTGCTTTCTTCCCTCAAAACTGCCAGTTTCCGTGGAACAACATCGCTTTCCCTTGTGTAGCTATGATGTCATTCATAAACAACACAAGAAGAAGAAGAAAAGTATTTCGTGGATTCTTGCCGTCACTGAAAAACGAATTGAGATGTAGGCATCAAGGTAAGGGACCGAGATTATATACTGTTGCAGAAGTGGAATTGAAGGGGTTAGTTGGAAGGTAAGGATAGCATGATGGGGTTGGTTGGAAGGTAAGCATAGCATGATTAGTGAAATCCCAAAACTTTTTGATATCAAATGCCTCTAAAAATATAATGAAACTTGACCTTCCGAGTTAACTTGTTTCGTGATCTTGCAGTGGGTACTCCAATACATGCAAACTTGAGGAAATTCTTTTGAAGATGGTTAAACCAACACATCTTTCCAGAGGGTTCCTACGATATCCTTATAATACTAATCGACAAAGTTCATTATCTCAAAAATATTTTAGAGGGGGTGTAGATGCTGTTAAACGCTGTGGCTTATGCTGGGTTCGACTCTTAAATCACTATGAATTTTCTTCACATTTGCTTGCGAAAGTTCTACTTCTAGATCATATAAAGTCAAAAAGAGAAATTCAACCCAATAATGTTCCCCTCTCAGTATCCCAATAGCTTCCCATACTAGATTCAACATCAACAGTCAAATTTCTCTCCCCAAAATCTAGAACAAACACTAATTTCACCTATTAAACCAATTCTCCAAACCTCCGGAACACCAAACAAAACATATATTCTGTGTTAGAAGTTGAGCCAACCTTAACAACTTGAGAAAAATGATAATGATGAAGTGGCAAGAAACATTTCTTCGTCTTACCGATTTACCTAAAAGACTGTCTTAGATAATCACTTACGAACTTAGAGTAGTCCTATTCATATATCTCCACTCTCCTCCAAACACAAGCAATCAAAGAAATGTGCAAAGACAACAACATTAAGCGATGGATAGTTTTCGAAATACCAGAAGAGCTAGAGAATCAAATCTAGACACCCCAACATGAAATCCCTCCTCATATTCTTATCTTAAAAGCACTCGATCTACAGCTTTTTATGCATGAATTGAAGAGGGTGGGCAGTACTTATGCAAAAAATCTCAAAACAAATATACTAGTTAGTAGGTAAGCTCCATGGATCATCAATGGGATCATCCAGCGAAAGGGATATCATGTAATAGCACAAATTAGGGGTGTTTCAACATACTTCATCAGAACGTCATAATACTCAGGATCGAGAGCAGAGAACAAACTATCGACATCTTTGATCGCCATTATCGCCCTATGCACCACAATCCACATCGCAGACTTCAAAGCCAAAATCAAGAACCAATCTTTAGCTACTGAAATTGACAAAATTGTACATTATTCAAACTCAACATCAAGAATCGATTAATCCTGACCTTGCAACGCTCGTCTTTGGTCATGGGAGGCGCCCCTTCAAGAGCTGTCTTCAAAGCTTCCACTGGTTTGTACCTGAAATTCGAACCACTATTCACATCAAGATCCAATTTTTCTTCATCCTTCAACGAAATAGCAGTAGTGAATTAGTCATACTGCTTGAGTAAGCTTTCGATCTTGCGGGATTTGTGCTCAATTCGAGTGATAATGGCTTCTGCATTATCTGCTTCCACAAATTCTGCCATTTTTTGTTGGAAGATTTCTTCAGCTGCAGCTTTAGGGATTTAATTGTTTGCCCAATTTGTAATTCTTCTGCTTTCTAATGATTACATTCACTTTTTACTATTTAATTAATTATATTTAATTAAATTTTGTGTATAAAATAAAAAAAATAATTATATATAATTAAATTACATGTATAAAAATAAAAAAATTATTATATATAAATAAATTGTGTATAAAAAATTAATTATATTTAATTAAATTGTGCGTAAAATAAAGAATTTAGCACTTAATATTTCAAGTTTAGGTCTAGAATTTTTATTTGTTGTTATACTAATGATTATTTTAGCACTTAAAAATAGCTTTCTAATGATTATTTTTAGCATATTTCCTTGTAGAATATACCCTATTAACCGTAACATAATACAATTTCCAAAAAATAAAAGAAATAAATAATTAACATGGATATGTCATTAAATCAATCCATTAGTAGACCAAAAATCATATTATTAATATAAGACCCTTAAAATCAAATCAAATGGGTTAATTACTTAATTTGCAGTGTTAATACCCAAATAATTGATAATTATAATTCATAATATTCGTACTAAAAAATACTCCTAATTATAAAAAATGTTTCAATAAATCTATTTCTAAATATATATTTTTTTTTTTCACAAAACAATTTTCTCTTATAATTTGTAGGCATAAAAATCATCCCACACTTCACCCAAAAATTCAGTCTCATTAATATCCCACTTCCACAACTCCGCCGCGGCGATCGGATTCTCCGGCGCAGCGCTGGTCGTCGAAGCAAGATTCTCGCCGGAGTAGTATTGGTTACTAGAGGTCGGGATACAAGTAAAAGCACTCGAGGATATGAATTCTGTGTTCTGATGATTATGAGGCGTCGCCGCCGACGATGCTGCGTAGGTTGTACCGTTGCTTTCCAGGATTGTACCCTGAGGGGAGGCGCAGCGAGCTAGGGCTTGGTAGAGCATATCGGACGTATAACTCTGATCAGTGGAGAAAGAGAGCGAGTTGAGGAAATGCTCCCGCTGCGGCGGCGCGTGAGTGCGAGGGCGCTTGCTGCGGCGGCGGCGCGCGGCAGGGATGCTGCGGAGAGCGCCGCCTCTAGTCCAGTGGCGCTTGCAGGACTTGCAGAGGTGGCGAGGTTGGGATTTGTTGTAATTATTGTAGTAGCAAAACTTGGTGTTTCGGGAACCGCACCTTGGACACTCCTCCGGCGGCGGAATTGAGAGCTCCGGCGCGGTGGTTTGGCCGGAGTGGAACGCTTGGTTTGTGTGGAAGGGTTTACTCATCATCGAAACCATGATGAGATTAAGATGTAATTAGGAATTAATTGTTGATTGAATGTTTTAATTTCAAGGGTTAATATATATATAGAAAGACTTATAGTGGGTTGTTACAATATGGATATTATAATATTATATCCATTGATGTGTAATGTTTTATTTTTGTCTCATGTTTATATTTTTAATGAATTATATTTGTTCACATTCCCAATAAAATTATATTTAAATTCATTTGATCAGGAGTATATTACCGTGCGAGCTTGCTCGCAAATTAAAATATTTAACTTTCAAAAGTAAAATATTTATTCGAGGCGAGTTCAAGTTCAGACCCAAAATAATTTTATCGAGCATCTTACGAATTGAACTCGAAAATGATAACTACATTTCAAGTCGAACACCAATAACATGTCAATAAGTTGAACAAAATTCGAATATCCTAATATTCTAAACGAGCCAAATTTCAGCTCAGTTGGTTTACATATATGATATATCCCTATTTGTAAGCCTACTTTAATAAAATAAATGGTTTTTTTAAACCATGCAGCCATAAACTATTCGTTACATACTTACATATGCCATATCCAATAATTACATACAAAACTATGAAATATATTATTCTTATCAAGAATTTATAGAGATCACAAATACGTCACTCTTTGCATCATCTATTATAAAATATAAGTATGAATATATATATATATATATATATATATATATATATATATATATGATTCAATGGTGAATATTACATGTTGATAAGTACACACAAATTATAATTAAATTATTGTTTGTTCGTCAATTCCTAAGTCAAAACTTCAAAGTGAAGGGAATAATTTCCTTGGTATGAAACCATGAACGAAAATATTCTTTTAGTTGTTTATTTTGGACTTGTGATCACATAAATGTTCAAATCCAAGTGTTGCGCACGTGTTATTAATTATTAAAATGTAATTTTTCAATAATTCATTTTCTTGAGCAAGGACAAAAGAATAATGACATTAAAAAAAACATATAAGCAATAAATATGATACTAAATAATATAATAATAAAATTAATTTTGTTTTATTTTTCTTTTTCTCTATTATATTTTGTTACATATATAGAACAAATTTGCTACATATCTAAGTACTAATTACACAATAATATACTACTTATTAAATAAAGCACGATTGAATAAAATAATATGAAACCTTGATATATTTTGACTACGAGCCCCGTGAGTTCACATTAATTCAATTGTTAATTACGATTAGTTGTATTAACTATGAATTAAGGCATCTACTAAAAGTTGCTGTCTATTCCAACGTGTCATTCCATTGTCGACAAATATGCTTATACAATAATTAAAATATTAAAAATACTATTATGCTACTATGAATTTGGTCAAATAAACAATACTTCATTTGTTCTAATTTATAATTATGTTTTTGTTTATGAATAAAAAGTATAATATTTTCACTAAAATATATGTATCCAGTCACTATATTTGAATCGTTGAATTTGAGACGACATCTTTATATTATTTTCAAATAAAAAAAAATCTAAATATCTTCCTACTATTGAAATTTGGTGTGTTTAATTATGGGGGGAAAATTACTATGTCAAAATGTTATTATTTCAATCATTTAAAAAAAAGTGTTACAAGCAGAGAAAAATTGAAATATTTAAATTATCTCCAATTATATTATATAAATGAGTATTATTTATAAATTTTATAAACTATTCTAACCTAATTCTATCATAATATATTAATATGCATACAATTATACACATGATATAATTTGGGCCTGGGCCAGCCCAATAAGCTGTGTGATCAAGTCATTATATTCAGTTCATTAAAGCCCAAATAGTCCAAATTGGGCCCAATTAGCCCGCATTTTTCATGTTTGCGGCCTCGGGTCGGATGCTCCGTTATCCATATCCAATTGTTCATTTGACTATTTTAATAAACACATTATTCACATTTAAAATTTATCACTAAAGATTGGAGCTTCAAATATTATATATCCTAATTATAGAACAGTAATTCCAAATACATTTACTTAATTTATTTAGATTAATGAATCCTAACTAATAACTAAAATTCCAAAAATAAGCACAAGAAATTGATATTGAAGAAGAAAACAATAGACGAAATACAACGGTTATAATTATTTTTTGCTCATATCAATCCGACTACCATTAAATTTCCGAGCTAATATATCAGGCCAAGAAATTACAAAAGTAATTAAGCAAAACAAGTTTACTGGTAGGTTAAAATTAAGCGACTAAAGAACTTATTACTCGCTCTTTCTCACTAAATATGTTATATTTTAATTAAAACTGTGTAAATTTTTTGGTCTGACTATGAGAGAGAAGGGGGTATGAATTTGGTGGGATGCAAAAAATTCACCACCAATTCATCATCTAATCACTTCTCATCTTCCATAAACTCATTCACTTAACATGACTTTCCTAATCACTAGAAAGGCTAATTTTCACAATAATGAATCCTACAATTTTTTTGCAAGAAAGCAAAAGATACTAAAGAAGAGCACATGCATGAGAAATAGCACCACAAAGTGAGGAAAGTGAAGGCTCATAAAAGTCTATTTCTCACTTGTCATAAATGCCACCTTTTGTGGTAGTTGCCTCCCAATTTTTATTTTATTTTATTGACATTCTTGTTATTGGGTTGTTTTTCTTGCAAGATTTGATATTGAACAAGTTTTGCTAACAAAAGCAATATGCCCAATAACACATAATGTGACAACACATGTTGAGAGGACTATTATAGGAAATCTTGGTTGTGTTATGTTACATATCTACCATTTCTTCTTCAATACTTTGATCAAAGTAATAAAACAAAGCTAATAGTATTAAACAAGAAAAGGGAATTTAAGTAAACGATCGAGAATCTAGTCAAGTCCAAGATTACTTATTCATCAAACATGTTATTACCATACATATTGGTTATAGAAAATTACACTAAATTGGTTATAGCAAATTGCATAAAGCAAATATGACTTGACCCCATAAAAGTAGGCTAAGAAAAAATAGTTCTTTGCATATAAGGAAAAGCACTAAATCAACCTTTTCTCCTATTCAACATCAAACAACTAATTTGTATTTCATATTCAGACAACACATTCAAGAACACCTATATATGACTGTAGTGACTGATCTAAACTTTCTCAAGAAAATTTATAGAAAAAAAGACCGTTGCCTCACAAACTCTATGGATTGAGATAATCCACAAATAGCACCTAAAGAATGCAATGAGAAAAGGCCAACCTCAATCAACACCAGAACTAAGCATCAAATGCTGGATAACACTCCCCTTCTCAACCTCAAACCCTCTGCTCTGCTTATTCCACAAGTGCACCGTGAAGCTCTGCTCCCGAATCTGCTTGAGCTTCGCTAGCAGCCACTTCGAGTGGCTCAAGCCCTTCGGCCCCTCAAAGAGGCTCCGAATCCGACTCCAGTCAACGGGGTAGAACGACATGGGGGGCACCACGGTGAAGTTGTATCCAACCCTCCCACTCACCCTCAGAACAACCCTTGACGCCAGATAAGGCCCATTGTGACCCCATTTGTTCCCATCAAATGTTAGTGCAAATTCTTGGATGAATTTGTATAAAAGTGGGTGTCTCTCATCAAAGATCATCACAGCATTGTTTAACCTACTCCAGTTTCCTGTTTCAAGATCAAGGGTCTGTGCACCAATCACATTCCTCAAATCACCAAGATTCTTCAAGATTATCACATCAGTATCTAAGTAAATGCCACCGAATCTGTACAGCAATCCCAGCCTAAGTAAATTTGATAGATTCTGCCCTAGTGCAACTTCCCCAGGATTCACATGTCCCTGCATTAGCTGGTTGTACCATAGCTCAGCTGGTGTACCCTTGAACAAGTACTCAAAATCTGGGGTCACTGAAGCCACTCTGAAACCCTTGCTCGAGAAGGGTTTCAAGATTTGCAACCCTTCACTCGAATCGAGTGAATCCGAGGCTATGATCAAGCACCCATTTGGGTGTGTTTTGAACAAACTGGTTATAGCAAACATCTCCCTCTCTCCAAAGGACTCAACCGAGGAGATCCAAGTCATGAAAAATCGAGTCTTGCAGCAAGAATCGTTGAAAAACTCACTCACCCTAACTTCAAAAGGCTTCACCTTTGCGATTCTCTGGGTTCTTCTTCTCTTCGAATGAAACTCGTCGCCCACCTCGAAAACTCGATTCTGTTGCAGAAGGGAGAGATGGGCTCTCAGTTTTGAGCTGGGATTCTCATTCTCCAGTGAATTGAATGCGGAGAGCGGCGACTTTTCCGAGGAGGGGACGGAGAAGAACCTTCTTGATTTTCCGGCGACATTCTCCGGCAATAAAAGGGAGGGCTCCGGCGGAGTCTTTGGGGCGATGGGGACTTGCGTGCAGAAAATGGAGGCGCTGTTGTATGCTAAGAGGCAAAGGGAGAGAAGGGAAACGAGAGCGTAGAAGGATCGCTTGCTTCTCTGCAACTGCAAGTGGCAAATAAGCTCAGACAAGAAACTATCAATGATCTCCATTTTTGTTTCTTGAACAAGAATCATCTTGTGCTGCTACCATAGTTCAAAGCTCAGAGAGAGAGAGAGAGATTTGGGAGGGAGAGGCGGCAAAAAAGGAAGCAAGAATTGAAAGGAAAGGTGGTTTTTGGTGGTAATGAAAAACTCTTTTGTAGTGAGCTTTTCCAGAAAGAATATTTGCTTTGTATTTATATAGTTTTCTAATTATATCATAATATACTATTTCATCTTCGAGAATAATGTTTTTGGATTATTTTAATTGATTTAAAATATAAATAAATGAATTACAAAGATTTTCCATAATGTATGCAGTACACTAATTTATATAGGAATTTGTGCATGCATTTAATTTTCTGAAAATATATTCAATTAAGTATATTTTCAGTCAGTGATAAATATTTGCAGCTGAATTATTTAATACTTGAGATTTTCTATTAGTATTTTTATTTTATTTTTTGTAGTATTAAAATATTTGGTACCTTTGGAGGTTGGGATTATTAATTATTATGCAAACTTGAAGAGTAAATTATTTATTTCCAAAGAGAGGGAAGCAACAAAAGCTTTCTTAGTTACCTAATTAATGGTTGCCTCATTCACTTTAGGATTTTCTTTATCTTCAATATTGAAAACTTTGTGATATATGAACCACCAATACTTCTAAAATTTATACTAGCATTCATTTACAAAAATAGATAATTGTTGGAGGTATATCTAAAATTAATTATTTTGGGAAATGGTTGTTTAATTATTTATTTTGCACAATTAATATGCTTAATTAATTTATAGACGTACTAACATCTAGTCACTAGTGAGTTTTTTTTTCAAACATTAAATTTATTAAATAGAAATAGTAATATCCACAAAACTGTTCTTATATAAGTGAACTATGGCATAGGTTAATAATGACTATTGAGTAAAATTTATAGTTGAATAAATGCATGTGGATCTTATAAGATAAGAGTTAATTTTATTTAAAATTTTAAATTTTAGTAGCAGTTACTACTTACTACAGCATTCATGATTAATTGATTGTGCTCAATTAATTTTTTTTTCATTTCATTTTTCTTTATTTTATGGTAGTTTTATTGTATGTACATGTGTTTTTTTTATAAATTTAGTAACCTAAAAGTTGATTTTTAGGCAAGTGATATAATTTCAGAGAATCTAAAGAACAAGTTACTTATTTTTCTACTAATTTAGTTCACTTTTAGCATCATTATTTATTTGGTAATAAATATTTCACTACCATAATAAATTTTGATAATTCTATTAGTGTTAATAGAATTATAAAACATGATTATTAAAAGAATTGAAGTACACATACTCTTAATCTTGGTCAATATTAATATTAATGCTTTTCACCACTCTAGCCACATTGTACCAAAGTCGCTAATTGGACTTGAATTACACTTTATATCGCCAGAGGTTTTTTTTTCTAATGAAGAAACAAAACGATTTACACTACAAATTATGAATCAACATTGATCATCAATTCAAGATAACAAAGGGGACCAAAAAATTTGTACGAATCGAAGGGCGAGCTCGAGTGGCTCGAGTATTCGTATCGAGAGCTCGAGCTTAGTAATACTCGGTTTCGAAGCAAGCGTGCCCAACGTGAATGGGCTATAATGTTACAACATTCATGGCATCTTGCACGATTCTATGACTTCAAGAACACTAGAATGCGTCTCCGGCGAGAGAACGTTCAGCGACATATGGAATTCCTGCACAAGTACTCAAATATATCAAGATCGACGACCAACAATACCGTAATGCAGGTGTTCGGCAGCAATCTAGACCTACGTCAAGAGCAATGAGCTCAACAGGCGACCCAATTTTTGGTTGGACCGGTCAGTTTTACCTATCATGAAGCTGTCGATTTCTAGAAGAATAATAACGGAGCCTTAACTACCAATCATAGTACTATTCCGTCGAGCCTCTCTACCGAAATATGCAAGACTCGTCTAATAGAAAGCTAGCATGCTAGACTGACAGATCAACCTGCCAATGCTTCGGGTGAAGCTCAGTTTTCTATTTGAATGGACTAGACAATCATATACAAGTAACGAACTATCGTCTTCATGGTGAACACGAAACATGATGCGTTGAACGACACATAAAGGTGCTCTTTTTCCACCCCAAAAAACTTTATACGAGTACTTTTGAAGCAGTGAAGGAATGCGTACCACAAATCTCTCCAACACTGGAACAAGAATTTTCAAGTTGCGATTGGGAAGGCATTCTGCAATGGTGTTTCGTACTTTCTTGCTGGTGATTGGAAAATGCGAAGAAAAGAATAGGTAGTTAGATAACAGGAAGTGGTGTTATAGAAGAATGTATGGGGCGCAAGAGTATATCAATAAACCTTTCCGTCGAAAGGAAAGCAAGAAGAAGGGCCGCGTAAGCTTCTACAATCATTTTCTCAGCTTCCTTTTCTCCCTGTAATATGGATTCTTCGTCCTCCTGCAATAAAATTAAATGCATTATTAAAGAATATGATGACTAAACATGAATCTTTAAATCACATCTTCAAGAATATGTTGTCATCGACATCTCTGTTGCTAAAACCGAATGATTAAAGACAACACACCCAGAATGAGGGTTAAGTATATTTTGAAACTTGAGTATAATGAGTTCCAATCTTGGGATGAAGCGTCGTGCAATCATATCGGCAAACAATGTCTGTAACATCATATGAGAATTTTCAACTAATAGAGTAGTAGAAAAATACTCACCCAGGACAAGACTTTTTCTTCTCCAGCAGCCTCACTAGTGCCTTGATTAGCCAAAAAGATTGAGCACAGGATTGGAATCATATTGCTTTGTTTCTCCACATCCAGATGTTGAAATCGGGGTGGTGAAACACGGGCTGCAGCAAGACGGGATCTGCAAGGAAATGCCAATAGAATTAGTCTTATTTTACACCTTCTATGAGGAAAATAAGGTTCGCGTGTAAAATAGCATGACAAGGAAGCACAAAGAGTGTGCCTAAAGTCTGCAAATTTTATAAATTAAGATAAGAGATGAGTGTTCTGAAAATAACTTACCTGTTGCCACTATCCTTCTCCACCAAATTCACGAGCAAACCCAAAATGGCGACAAGAAAATCCATCTCTTGATCGGAGAGAGATTTATTGCTCAAATGGTGGACTGTGAGGTTTGATTTTGATGACAAACTACCATCTGATGCATGATGTGAGTGTGGAGAAGGTAGGCTAAATGATGGAAAATGACCAGCAATTAGAGAGGATAATATTTCTAAGCCGCCACTACTTGCAATTTGCCGACATCCCTCAGAGTTGTCGTTGGATAAGTTCATGAGAACCTGAAAATTGATGATACAACATCATACACAGCAGCTCTAAAATGGAAGATTCATAATATGATGAAACATTCAGATCATACATGTAGATGAAACAAAAAGAAAAGTGCTTTCGATATATGTAACAACAAGAGCATATAAACATTCTTCCCAGCTAAGTGAAACGTTTAGATCCATCACACAGTGCCACGATAAACTAAAGAACGAAAAGTTCATAACTTCATTAAAATTCAAATACCTTGACAGCCGTAAGAAGACAATCTGCGAGGAGATTGGACTTGTCTTCATCATCAGAAGAACAATAGGTCTCCTGGGAATGATGATATTCCACATCGTTTGATTCTTGTTGGCTCGCTGGAACAAAATCGGTTGTATCTGTATACCCAACCATAGTTGCCCTACCATCTCGAGATGAAGACTTGTCTATAGTTCTAGATAGTAGTTCCCGATTTGAGGGTTCAGAATCATCCTCGAATACATAAGGATCGTAAATATCCTCTGAACTTCTGGAAATGGCAAATGTTAGCTTTTGCTTTCCAGTACTGCTTGCATGTGGTTCATGACCTGAATCACGAGATGTTCCACTACATAATCCTGTTTGAGAAGATTCGACTCTCCATTTATGTAAGGACACCTGAGTGGCTTCCGAACTCGAGTAGGTAGAACATGGCTGACCAGATAGCGGGCGTGGATCGCACTGATCAAAACTTTCGGAAGAAACCCGTTCAATGCTACTGAGTCCTCCTGAATGACTGCTCCCATAAGAAATAGAACTTCTGAGCAAGGAAACACCTAAAAAGCAATAAAAATATATATCAGATGACAGAAACAAAGTTTTAATTAGCACTTACAAGTTCATGGGAAAAATCATCCAGTGAAAATAAGAACCATTAAGTTAAGTAAAAGATAGTTTACTGCACATGGCCCACATAACAAAATGAAAGTACTAAAATGTATATTTCATGAGCACCCTAACCTACACAAGATACCTGAAAGAATTTTAATGACACTCAGAATGAGCTTTATGAAAGACCGCGGAGCTTGTTGGCCACCAAAGCTGCCTTTCATCGCAAGCAAATGGCACTGAAATGCATAATGAACTTTAGAGTTGGAAGTTCAGATAATAAAGCAGGGGAAAACACAAGGAGGGGGGTAGAACCTTATACCTGATTATCATTGCTGAGGAACGTAGCATTTTCCATGATTTTGAGACATTTCACAAGCAGCACCAGACTTTCTAGCCCAGAAATATTTTTCAATTCCATTGTAAAAGATGGACTCTTCTCCAACCATTCCTGCATAACCAGTAAGTATTAGACAAATTACCTTAATAGAAGCACAAAAAGAGCAATTTCTATCATGCTCATATAACCTTAATAAAAGGAGGCAAAAAAGATGTGGCATGTTCAGAGGATAAGCTTACAATAAATTCCAAAGTTAAACCACCGACCACATTAATATTTGATTCATGATGAATGAATCATTGTCAATTAACTTACCAACTTACCGTGATTCTTTTCTTTATGTGGAAATGTACTGTTCAATCCAACAACAAAAAATGACATCTTTATAATACATATATATACTCTATGACCCTAGGTTATAACATCAAACATAGAAAGACGTACAGGCACACACCTCCAACACAGAATGACATTTTCTTGCTACTTCAAAAACTGCATCAAGTCCCCCGAACTCCCTAAGTTTCTTCTTGAAGTTACTCTTCGCTTTCTGTAACGTTCTAGAGGTTTCTGAGAACAAAGAATGCAGAAAGCACGTGAAGGAATTAAATTAATAAACAAAAATAATGAAGTAATAATTCATATAAAAGATCAAAAAAGATATATAAGCATCCCTGCTTATAGTTGTAGAGATGGTGCAGAAGAAAAAAAGCAACGATATTAATTTTGACTCAAAATAATAAGAAAATGTAAAAGGGGGTTCATTGATACACAACTGTGACAAATTCACTGCAATCACCTAAAATAGAAGGTCAAAAGAGGAAGAAACACCCTAGTTAAGTATGACGAACAAACTAATAGAATATAGGGAGATTACTTTTCAGGGAAAATTACTAAAAAAAATATCAAACTCTAACGAGAAGAAGTTTTAAATAAAAGTCAACCTCATAGATACAATCTTCTAAACTAACAGCCAGCCAACCTCTAACGCACTAGGATCTAAAATGATAGCTTTTAAAAAACTTGTTAAATAGAAGACATTAAATGATAGTATCAAATTGAAAAGTATCAATAACAAAATAGCTAACCTTCAAAACCTTCTATAGATATATTGGAGGAGCAAGCCTTTTCAATTATAAGCAAACTAATCCATCTAGAGTTCAGCTCTGGCTCTTGCTTCCCTTCATCACTATCATCTATTGGCTTCATTTCCTTGCCATTGACAAGGATCTCCCGAACCTTGAGCATAATCTCAGTAGAAGTGAAATCTGTTTCCTTGGCTGAATTTTGTGAGTAACCAGCATTCTTGCACAGGCCCAGAAGCTTGCTACCGATGGGCAGTGACTTCTCCTTGGTAGCAGCAGATGGAAGTGGTTTCAACAATTTTATAAGAAAGTGAATGCTACTTGGTGAATACAAAAGATGCTCATCTCCACCCTAAAACAAGAAATTAAAAAAATTACATTTATGAGGGAGCTCAAGAGCATGACATATGATTCTCAGATAATAACAATAATAATGAAGAAAAAAGACGAAGAAGGTAAAGAAGAATGTGATATAGTGCATAGTTGAGAACTTGAGATCACTCACATCACTAGTTAAGAGGTAAAATAAAGCAGCAGCGGCAAGGTTGCTTGGTCTGTCATCAAAACTGATTCCGAATATAGCATCAATGATTTTTCTGGCATTCCTACAAGAATATCACCAGTTACTGAGTGAAAGACTGCATTTAACTACAGAAAATTTTCAGAACTCTAGCATACAATATATCTAGTTCAATAGGGCATGCTCCCGACCAGCATGAAGAATTTACAATCAACATAATGTTCTAAAGCAAGTTCAGACTCATATCCTCAACTGAAATCATAAACGTGCGTGCTTTTGTTTTCCCTTGTCCAAAAAAAAAGAACCTTTGAAGACATTGGTGGGAGGGCATTTTGTTACTGTGTAATCACTAGAAAAACAAAAGCTCAAGCACAGAAAGGAACACGTGAAATACAGTAGCAAAACACTAGCGACATTCACCAAGAATCATCTAGTCTAACCCAAACAAGATTTGTCTGCTACATCCCCAAGATCCATGTCAAAATCATCAATTTACAAGGGAATAACACACGACTCCATCTGAAGGAGAAGATCACTCAACCAAAAAGTAGCATTTAAAATCGTTTTTCAAAAAGAAAAATACCTGGGTCAATAAAATTTCATTTTGTAAAAAATGAGTGGAAGAAAAACTAAGATGCAGAAATGCAAACTATTGTAGATGAAATCCACATGCAGAATCATGCAATCAAATGGAATTCTTGAATTCTTAAACAAATGGCAGGAATCATCACTACAGAAAAAACAGATATCTAACGCTTATGTACTTGAATGGATCTTGAAAATGCATATTCCCCTTCCCTTTGTGCCAGAATGATGCAACACACATAATCATCCCCAACTAACAAATAATAAGATATGAAATTAGGCCAAGAGAAAAGTTTACACATATCTACTAAGCATGTATATATGAAAAATGACCAAAATTGGAAGATCAAACTAAATACCCATGAGCCCACAAAAGCCGTCTCTGCTGCGATGTTCTGCAAATTGATAACAATGATACAAGACTTGCCCTCCGAATCCTCACCCGTTGACCCTTCTTCAACCCATCTAATGCAATATCCACGTCATCAGTATGTTCTGTAGTCTTCTCAGACTCTTGAGCTTCCATCAACGTCTCAGTAAGCTCTATATAACCCTGCTCCGATTCCCTTGATTCTCGTTTCTTCTTCTTCTTTCTCTTCTCTAAAGCCCCAGTCTTTCCCCTATCCTTCTTCTTTGATTTTGTAGAAACTCCATCAAGTTCCATGTTCAGCTCATTCCAGCCATACTTTCTTGACTGTGAACGCCCCAAATCACACAACTCACGTGACGAACTTTGTACAAATGTACTCAAACCAACATTATTGTACTTCTTTTTTTTGGGAAAAGTCACGATTCCCTCCAACTCTTCGGAAGAATTATACTCGTAAGGATCAAAATCGGCTTTCTTCAGCTTCTTTGATTTCTGTAAACAAACATCTACTGAAAAATCAAAAGCCACAGTCCCCTTGCTCGTTCTTTGTGGGGGAGCCACAATTGCTTCCAACTCCTCCGAATTATACTCATAAGGATCGACAACAGCTTTCTTCAGATTCTTTGATTTCTTGAAACCCACATCTTCAGAAAAATCAAAAGCCCCGGTCTCCTTGCTCTTTCTTCGTGGGGGAGCCACAATTGCCTCCAACTCCTCCGAATTATACTCATAAGGATCAACAACAGCTTTCTTCAGGTTCTTTGATTTCTTGAAACCCACACCTTCAGAAAAATCAAAAGCCCCAGTCTCCTTGCTCTTTCTTTGTGGGGGAGCCACAATTGCCTCCAACTCCTCCGAATTATACTCATAAGGATCACCAACAGCTTCCTTCAGCTTCTTTGATTTCTCGAAGCCTGCATCTTCTGACAAATCAAAAACAGCAATCTCCTTGCTCTTTCTTTGTGGGTTAGCCCCAATTGCCTCCACCTCCTCCAAATTATACTCATAAGGATCAACACCGGTTTTCTTCAGCTTCTTTGATTTCTTGAAACCCGCATCTTTTGAAAAACCAATAACCCCAAGCTCCTTGCTCTTTCTTTGTGGCGGAGCCACAACTGCCTTCAACTCCTGTGATGAATTATACCTAAAAGGATCAAAATCGGCTTTTTTCGGCTTCTTTGATTTCTGTAAACTGACATCTTCTGAAAAATCAAAAGCACCGATTTCCATTAACTCCTCAGACGAATTATACTCGTAAGGATCATAATTGGCTTTCGTCAGCTTGTTTAATTTCTGTAAATCCACATCTTCTGAAAAATCAAACACCCCACTCTCACTGCCAATTTTCTTTGGTGGAGCCAGAATTCTCTCCAACTCCTCCGACGAATTATATTCGAAAGGATCAAAATCGGCTTTAGTAAGCTTCTTTGATTTCTGAAAATCCAAATCTTTTGAAAACTCAAAAACCCCACTCCCCCTGCCCTTCCTCTGCGGTGGAGCCAAAATCTCCTCCAACTCCTCCGACGAATTATACTCGAAAGGATCAGAATCAGTCTTCTTCAGCTTCTTCACTTTCTGTATACCCTCATCAGAAAAATCAAAAGCCTCAAGTCCCGTTGAACCTTGCGTGGAACACGAAGCATAGGGCTCCGCATCGACATCGATTACCTTCACTTTTGCTAAATTCCTAAAACCACAATCTCGATCCCCCGTCGTTCTCGAGAGCGAAAATCGCCTCGACTCCTGCGACGAACTCATACTACATGGATCAAACCAGTTGCCGCCTCTAGCTTCCCGCGGAGGAAACCTAAAATCATAAATATCTCGGCGCAATTCTCGCGACGATGAGCTGGAAACGCCTTCGTTGGAGCTGCCGGATAATTTCCTGCTCATGCCTCTCCCTTCAGCTGCACGCCATCAAAAAATCAAGAAAATTTCATACACTTCTCGCTTACCCAATTCGCTATTCAATCGGTCAAATAAGGAAGAGGGCAAAAGAAAAAACAAGTCTTTCCCTCGCTATCCTCGGATTCAACACCCCCTATGCAGAATTGGAAATTCAACCAAACAAGATAAATTCGATCCAGTTAAAAAAAAGGTATTGAGCTTGAAATTAGGCAATCAAATCATAAATTTGGATGAAATTTGAAGGATGAAGATGAGGGTGAAAAAGGGGGTAGGGTTAATTTACCAGAGCTTTGGTGTATTTTGAAAGCATAGTCGTGACATCTCAGCCTTAAGGTTGAATTCCATGAGATTTTCAGCAGTTAGATTCTTCCAACTGTTTTTTTACTAATTGTCCTATTACAAACACCAACATTACTTTTCAAAACTAATTACGATCATTAAAATTGTTTTCAATTTTTGTAAAAATTATAGATAAAAGCCATCAAATAGTAGGGTTGAGGCCAACGAATCTATGCACAAGATATTTGCTCGAAAAAAACTAGTTCAGACTATAGTTTAATAGTAATGCTGAATTCATCCTTATATTTTTACTGAACCAAACTTGAGTCAAATAATGTTCAGCTTGTTAAGTTTGTGAACATGTTTAAATTCATTTGTTCACGGACACTTTACTCGAACGCATTCTCAAACCCTCAATTAAGACAACATAAATTATCAAGAACACAATTTTGAGCATTTGGTGAGCCATAGCTTTAAGCTAAGCTTAAACTTGAAAATTATTAATATGAATATCAAATAAAATGTGATTAAATTCAAGTTCGAAAATGATATTATCAAATAAGGTAAGCTGATAACATGTCAAAAATGATGTTCATACGTATCATTATTTTCCAATAACTTATTTTGAACACGTAAATTAAGAATTGATGTCCCTATCTAAAAATTGTTCATTTTGGGTTCATAATAACTTCTAACAAATATGTACATAGGTGAGTAAAATAAAAGTTAATGCTTAATTAGTAATAATTAAATACATTATAAGTATAATAACGATCCACATTATGCATAATTAAATATATGTGGTAAATGATATAAAAATCAATATTAAGTCCAATAATGCGATATAATTACTAAAAATAGTACAATATTTTAGTGAACCAATTAAAAAACTGTAATACGCATCCTTTTATGGACGAAAGTGTAAAAATAAAAAAATAGCATCAACAAATAAAAGTTTTTTTAATAAATCAATAATAATAAAACACTAATTATTTTAATTTTTAAATCCAGTTAATAATAGCGGTATAGGTAGAATCAGTCGAGCAGGTATATAAATGACATTAAAAAATAATTAAACTAATAATAATAATATTTTAATTTTTTGAGCATTGGTAATTGAGAGTTAGTGGTGTTAAAAGGGGAGAGAGAAGTAGAGAACACATCGCAGAGAGAGAGCCATTGAAACTTTTCGAATCTAGGGTTTTCTATTGAGTCGTCACGCACACTACTACACCTAAAATCTCTAAATCTGATCTCAATTTCACAAAATCAGGAATTCATCCATCATCGCAGTTCACAAATCGTCGTCCAAATCTTTATCTGAAACCCTAATACTTTTTTTTTTCGCGGCCGGTTTCTGTAGCAATCAATCGATCTATAATTCTGTAAAGGAAAACGGATAGATGAACATACAGCTAAAGGAGAAAGGGTATCCGGTCGATTGATCTATTGAAATATTGAGATTTTTCTCTCAAATTGTGAATTCGGAGAATTGACTGAAAGTCCGGTTTTTATTTATTTGTATTTTGTACATCTATCTGTTTCTCCATCTGAAAGACTAATTTTAAATGTACGGAAAACTGGTGGCGGTGTATGAAGGGGAGAGGTTGCTGGGAGGGGCTGAGTTGCAGCTGCAAAGCGGCGGCGCCGGGTTGTTTAAGGCGGAGGAGATTCGGGAGATCCGCGTCTCCCATTTCTCCCCGCCGAGTGAGCGGTGTCCGCCACTCGCCGTGCTACATACCGTAAACTCTGCCGGAATATGCTTCAGATTGGAATCTACGGCAAAGAATGTGGACTCGCCGCTTTCTGTTATGCACGCCACCTGTCTCAGACAGAACAAGGTATTGCCCACCAACAGCTACAGAAAAACTCAAAGCTGACTGGAAAATTAAAATTAATAACACACTCAGTTGATTTAATTCAATTAATGAATGAAGTCTTGTGTAAAAATATTTGACAAATTAAAGATCCCTAATTGGCTATTTTTTATATCTTGATATAATATCGACATTTATAGACAAGATTCCAATTTTGAGATAATATAATCCTATCCATGAATGCAACATTTCGATTCTGGGATTAATTAATTTCGGGATAATTCAGATCTTGACTTATGAAATTCACATTTGAGATAATACAGTTCTGACACAGAAGCCTACAGATTTTCTGGAAAGAGACTCTGATTCAAAGAGACTGTTGGTAGAAGATATGGTTTCTGAACGCATGAGAACAAGGACCAAGAATTTGATGTCTAAATTCAATTATATAGATTGATTTCGTAATCTGATTGTTTTATTTATTTAGATTTACTTTTCACCAGTTGAAAATTTACCAGAATAAGTGGACGTCCCTGACAAATTTGAATCTAAATCTGGACATAAATCTAAAATATTCTATGATGCCAATAGCATCCTTGGAATCTAGGGTCTGGACATCTGAATTTGGGAGACTAAAGCAGGTTCAACTGCTTGACCCAGAATTTTTGTTCCCATATTTAGAAACTGAGAAACGCACTGTTCTGGATAAATTTTTGATATTGCCTTTTTATTTTTTCTTTAAACCGGAAGCTCACAGGTTTCCCTGTTTCCTTGGCTATGGTTCCCAGCTTTTAAATAATTTCCATCATCTAAGAACAACATCATTTACTTAAAATGCATTTTTATAGTTTTTGTAACTTTATTCTGTGTGTGCCTTCAAACTGTGCAGATCGATTTTCTTTGTTGCATAGAAAACATGGTAATTTTGATTACCAGTTTGTCCTCACATATGAACTGATACATCTCATTTTCAATCACAGAGGCTACACAAATTTGTATTGCAATTTTCTCTTATATTTTCTTATTTTGATTTTCAGGCGGCTGTAGCATTAATTGGAGGGGAGGAGATTCATTTAGCTGCCATGCATTCAAGAAAGTATGGACAAACCCCTTGTTTTTGGGGGTTCAATGTGGCATCAAGTGTGTACAATTCCTGTCTTGTTATGCTAAATCTTAGATGTCTTGGCATTGTATTTGATCTCGATGAAACATTGGTAGTTGCAAATACATTGCGTTCGTTTGAGGATAGGATTGATTCACTACAGCGTAAAGTATGTTGTGAGACTGACCCGCAGCGTATAGCTAGCATGCTAGCTGAGGTTAAACGCTACCAGGATGATAAATATATTCTGAAGCAATATGCTGAAAGTGATCAGGTGATAGACAATGGAAAGGTAGTCAAGTCAGAGTCTGAGGTGGTTCTGGCTTTGTCAGACAATCAACAAACTATTGTTCGTCCACTTATACGACTACAAGACAGAAACATTATTCTTACTCGCATTAACCCTCTGGTAAATACATCATGCTTACTTGTTCCATCTTTTGTCTTACTTTACTTGTGAACAACTGAACATTGTATTTTGTCTCAGTGCTTGAGTTTGTTTTCATTGTATTTTCCCTGTTGGTCAGCAGCACTATATTTCAAGCCTTTATTATTTAGAGAATCTTTGAACTGTTGCAGATACGCGATACAAGTGTTCTCGTGAGATTAAGACCTGCATGGGAGGATCTTAAAAACTACTTGATCGCTAAAGGCCGAAAGCGCTTTGAGGTTTTCGTTTGCACTATGGCAGAAAAAGACTACGCCTTAGAAATGTGGCGACTTCTTGATCCTGGGTCAAATTTGATAAACCCTAGGGAACTATTGGACCGCATTGTGTGTGTCAAGTCTGGTAAGGCATGAGGAACTGTAGCTTTAACTTCTTGTTTCAATTAGATTATCTCTAATGATATGATTATTCATTTTTCTCATGTACAGGTAATAAGAAGTCACTGTTCAATGTTTTTCAAGATGGAAACTGCCATCCTAAAATGACCTTGGTAATTGATGACCGTCTGAAAGTGTGGGATGAGCAAGATCAACCAAGAGTGCATGTTGTGCCTGCATTTACACCTTATTTTGCACCGCAAGCTGAAGTAATAAAGTCTTACTAATAAATATTTCTGCCAGGGGGAAGTGACTTAGTGATTTTGCTAACTCGGTTCGAAACTTATTACCTGCAGGCCAACAATACTATTCCTGTGCTCTGTGTGGCAAGAAATGTGGCCTGCAATGTCAGAGGTGGTTTTTTTAAGTAAGTTCATTAAGAATCTTGTTTGGTTTGTTTGCTAAGATTTGCTTACTAGCACATCTATACGATTTGACTTTATTTGTTCGTAACAGAGATTTTGATGAGGGTCTAATGCAAAGAATTACTGAGGTTGCTTATGAAGATGATATCAAGGACTTGCCTTCGGTACCTGATGTTGGCAACTACTTGGTTTCAGAGGTTATTTTACAAGACATAGATTGAAATGCTTTTTGAAGCTATATGCCTCTTACAAAATTTACATGCTAAGCACCATATTCATTTGCTTTAATGTTTAGGATGATCCATTGGCTTCTAATGGCAACAAGGATTCCGTTGGATTTGATGGAATGGCAGATGCTGAGGTGGAAAGGAGATTGAAGGTGGAATTTCTCTTTCTTGCAATTGAACTGTTTTTTTGTTGTTGTTTCAATATCCTGGCTTGATCTATTTGCAATGCACCATTGAAAGATAATTATTTTATTCTATTATAGAATTATTTTCTCAGGTAGAGGTGGTGGTAAATACAAAGGTCTCTAGGCATATTACTTCTTGCTACTGGGACTTTTTTTGTTTCTGTTAGCTATTTTTAATGGATTATGCATATTATTTAATATTTCCTCGAGGCTTGAGCCAATAGCACTTTAAATTTGCCTGTTTCAATCTTTCAGGAGGCAACGTCAGCTTCTTCAACTGCTCCTAATCCAATGATGAACTTAGACTCAAGAATAGCCTCAGCTCTCCAGTTTTCCGCACCTTCGACGTCATTTGTGCATGCATCAACTGTACAAGGGCCACCAATGCCTTTGCCAAGTAAGCAATTACCTCAAGTTTCAAAAGTTTTTAGAGCACCATCATCTGGACCTGGACAAGCAGAAAAAACAGTGCATAGCTCCCCTTCAAGGGAAGAAGGTGAGGTACCAGAATCTGAATTAGATCCTGATACTAGGAGGAGACTGCTGATTTTGCAACATGGTCAAGACGTAAGAGAAAATCCTCCAAATGAAACTCAGTTTCCTGTGCGACCGCCTGGGCAAGTACCCTTGCCAAGAGTTCATCCACAAGGTTGGTTTCCTGTTGAAGAGGAGATGCCTCCGAGACAATTGAACCGGGTTTCACCACCTATGGAGTTTAATGCCCAGGCTCTTCCAATTGAAAATAATCGGGCTCGTAAGTCAACCTTTCTCCATGAAATGCAAGCTTCTATCCCACCTGGTGGGATTCGTGAGAACCAGAGGCTGCCGAAGGAGGTAGGTGGTTTCTATTTTATCCTTGTTTATGCCTTTATAGATAGTATGGAAATCGGAATGAGTTGATTTGATATGGCATGAACACACACGCAGGAACTACCACGACAAGACCATTTAAGGTTGAATGAACCATTGCCTCATTTTCGTACTATTTCTGGTAAGTTCCTGCGTACTCAAAAAAAAAGATCTCCAAGAAACTGAAACCAGGCACTTGAAGTTTACAGCTTGGAAAAATACATAACATATACTTTTTGGAATGGTGTATTCAATGATTTACTGGTTACATATGCTTCTATTGCTTTCATTAGATTGAAAAAGTTGTAGTTCAAATCAGTTATCCTTATAGGTATATTTAACAGAAGTAGTAGTAATAATATGTGTTCTGTTTAAGGTGGTAATGGTCCTGCGGCTCAATTGTCTTCAGCAAACAAGGATATTGATCTTGAAGCTGGACAAATTGATCCACCAAATGTAACATCTGCTGGAGCCTTACAGGAGATTGCATTTAAGTCTGGAACAAAGGTGAAGCATTTCTTAATTCTTTGCTTCACTTTTTTGTGGTCCAAATTCTCATTCCGGGAGATGGTTGCCTCAATTACCTGTAGGTGGAGTTCACACAAAGTTTGGCACCAATCACAGAATTGAAGTTCTTTGTGGAGGTGAGATTCAGATGATTAGCTGATATTGTTCCTCACATCTTACTCTTGAAGATATCAACCGAAAACTGAAAATTAGGATGGGTTCTCAAATTAGCACCACTGCCACCCTGACCACACTCTGTTTACATGTTTACCTAGTTACTCATTGATCTGTTCTTCTCTTTCTTTCTTGCAAATTCTACTTTGTCCCATCTCTCTCTCTCTCTCTCTCTTTGTGGTTGAAGTCCAATGAGATTCTATTGTCTTGTCTATGGTCACTGCAGGTCTTGTTTGCAGGTCAGAAAATTGGTGAAGGAATTGGCAGAACAAGACGGGAAGCACAACATAAGGCTGCGGACGCATCTCTTTTCTATTTAGCTGGTAACATACCATTCTACATTTCCTGATAATTGGCTTAAGATAAATCTCGATAGATGACTTTTTCTGTTTAAGTGAGCTTATTAATCTTTGAATATCTGGAGTTATTTTTATTGGGGTTTCCAGAACTCCAATAGTGCAGGAAATCATCTGATTGTTGTACATTTTCGCTGATGGGTTTCTTATAGAGTTTTCTGCAAATTCTCTTTCAGATAAATATATGTCTCAGCTTAATTCTGATTCCAGCAACATGCCTGGAGACGGGATTAGTCTTGGTAAACCGAAAGACAATAATCTCATTGATGATGTGAGTTCTCGCGAGGCTACACCCTCAAGAGCATCAGCTTCACCAAGGATTCTAGACTTGAGACTTGAGGCCTCCAAGAAGTTAACGAACTCAATATCCGCTCTTAAAGACCTAGTAAGCACGGAAAATAAAATACATGTATTATGGTGATCATAAAGTTTCTTCACATGATATAAAATTTTGTCTCAATTTTGCAGTGCATGATGGAAGGCCTCAGTGTAGCATTTCAAACTCGACCTCAGTTTCCAGCTAATTGGGGCCAGAAACATGAAGTCTACGCCGAGGTTGGAATTTTCTCCTCCAATTCCCTCGTCAATGAATGCACAAGAATCTCAGTTCCTGTTATACTTGAAATTTATAAATTCCTCTTTCGATTATAACTGTTTCTTTACCTATATAGTCCTATACATGGGAGATGGTAAAAGTCTATAGATAGGTGATTCCTTCTAGCTAATTCCCTATCCTTTTGTCACTATAGGTTGAAATCGATGGGCAGGTATTTGGCAAGGGAGTTGGGTCCACATGGGATGAAGCTAAATCTAAGGTATTCTTTTTCCCCTCAAAACTCATGTCTGGTACACTAAATTACGTTCTTAAACTTTGCTTTCTGGGTTCATTGTTGGATTTTAATGAATTTTTTGTAATCTGAAAACATTTATAATTTGACTTCAATCTGAAAAACATTTCATTTAGGCTGCGGATAAAGCTCTTGGTGCTCTGAGATCCATGCTCGGTCAATTTCCTCACAAACGCCAGGGTTCTCCGAGGTGAACCGGTTTCCTTCTCTCCTTCTCGAGTATGTTTGGTTATTCCATTGCCATATCTGAGAATTATTAGAACTTTTAGATACATTTGAGAATTTCCCTCAGGTATTGTTTGATTATGCGTTATAGATCTATGCAAGAGATGCCGAGTAAGAGACCGAAACCAGAACCCTCTCGAGTACTGCAACGGATGCTATCATCTGCCCGGCCCCAAAGGAATCTTCCTCCCGCACCGTAAAACTTCTGTCTCTTGGCAAAATCCCACTGCCAAAGTAAGCGGCATCTGGGGAGCTCTCTGGAATGGCTGAGATTGGTTTGCCACTCTCAACTTCTCTCACGGCCCTCGTCCCTCGTCCCTGTCTAGTTTAGCTCTGATCTTTGTTGCTTACTCAACGGTCCTTCCACAGCCAGAATTGGAAGACCATCTTTTCAGGTATATTGGCCATCACATCCATAACATGCAAAATTTATGCTAGAGAGGGCTCGAGGCGTGATGATGCAGCCTGCAGTTCCCACCCCAGGAAGCATTGGTCGAGCCTACGCTCAGGGCCCAGGCATGCGAAAAAGGCGACCATCGGTACATGGCGCGGTAAATTAAGTACAGATGCCAGGTTTTACTATACAAGGAGTTTGCTAATGTAACTTCTAACTCAATTTTTGACCACTGAATTTGTAATCAGAAGATATCTATCATGAGTTTTGCAGTTAATGCTTAAACAGCTGCTTATTACAGCCTTACTTTTTGAAATAGGTTTATTTTGTTTGCAGTCAATCAATAGAAGTTGTGCTTTAATTGATATTCAAATTGTTTTTCTTGTATATTTAATGTCACTAATTATTTAACTAATTTTTTATTAGATTAATGTAATAACTTTTTTTAATCAGTTTTCTTCGAACTCATTATCAAAATTGTCACCGGTATGAAATTTATTAAATTTCAGTTCAGCGGGATATTTATATTAATAATTTTTGAGTTCACACTAAATGTTTAATTGAATGCTCGATTAAAAGACTTGACGGAAGGTTTACTATATTTCAATCATTTTTAAAAAGACATTCGATTAAATGTTCGTGAACAAACGAACTCGAATATGTACATAAATTTAACAAACCGAATATAGTCAAACTTAAATTTGACTCGATAAAATATCGAGTTCAAAATCAATCTCAAACTCGATTTGTTTTCTATCAAGTCGAGTTCAAAATCAATCTCAAACTCGATTTGTTTTCTATCAAGTCGAGCGGAGGTCGAGCTTCTTATTAAAATTTTAAATTTGTAGTGTTGGCATTAGACACAAATGGATCTATACGTACACTTATATTAGTAATATATATTAGTGTGTGCGTGTGTATTAAGACGACAGAAATCAGAGACAGAGAGCGTTCTAGTTCGGAGCTAAGACTATAAGCCTAAATTATAGCAAACCAAATCCAATCCCAGCGACATAGATAGAGAGAGAGAGAGAGAGATGGCATCCTTCGACGACGCGCCAGCTCCACCATTTGACTACGAAGGACACACCAGCTACGCCGATTCCTACTCCGCCTCCGGATTCTCGCCGGAGTACGCTGACTCCGACCAAGTTCCGGTGGAAGATTCCAACAGCGCCTCCGATCCATTCGGATTCGGTTCGAATGCTGAGCCTTTCGACCACGAAGCTCCGATCTCCAACGGCAACGGCAGCTCGCCGTACGACCTCGGCCAGGACTCAGAGGGGATATTCACTTCGGACGGCCCGATCCTTCCGCCTCCTAACGAGATGCAAGAGGAGGGATTCGCTCTTCGCGAGTGGCGGAGGTGAGATTTTCGTGTTCAGTATTTGAAGTAGTTGATTTTGCCTTTTTTCAAGTTGCTTTACAGTTTACCCTTGTTTTATGTGCGTAAGCATCGTCGGATCTGCTTCGTAGTGCTTGATTAGGGCTTCCCTGATGCTCTGTGCAAGGGTGTTAAATTATCGTCTAATTTTTTTTTCCTGATTTGTTCGAGATCTCTTGCTGGATTGGTTTAGTTCGATCAATATGAAAATTGAGGAAAATGGTTATATAAGGAAGGATTATTGGTATAATTGATTTTTATGCAAAGCGCAAGGGATTTAAAAACGATTGATCCCTATAAAAAATCTATCTTGAATTTTTAATGGGCATGGTTTTATTTTCGATAGCATACGTCGCATATGTAGATTTAGCCGTCGAAGACATCCAACCTACTATCGGCTAGATCTATTGGTTGGAGCTAAATATGAAGAATCAAGATTGGAACGATCACAAACTTAAAATTTCAGAGGATCCATAAAATCACTTTAAATATTGCATTAAGTGTTTGTTTGTTTGTCAACTTGTTTTGTAGCCTTTTTACAATCAAAGCATAGATCGTTTGTTGTTAATATGAGCTAAATGCGATGAGTGGCATTGGTGGTAAGCAAAGTGTGGGTAAGTACAAAATGAGGATATTAACATAATTGTTTAGATAACATTCATAAAGATTAGATTTTTTATGGAGTTACTATAGGGTGATTAGATTATATTTAATCTCATTTTTGGATGCCCTGTGTAATAGTTAATAAGTGGTGAACTGGTGATTTGAGTTGTGGAGCTACAAGCTCTGAAAAATAACTTTGATTGCAACAAGATACTTACACTTAGTGAACTAGCTTGGAGCTGAGTCTGAGTGGAAACTTAATCTCATATAGTTGCACTATTTCATGTGTCGATCATCTTAAATCGATTGCTTAATTTGGTAGAGAGATCATAGATAGATATATATTTAATTCAATACGGATGTTAGTGTTCATAAGATGATACGACTGTGGTTTGAATTTCTAAAAATAGAGAGCATGAAGGGTCTGGATGGGTTTATTTTGTCCACACAAAGAAAAGAATAGGACTCACATCTTCTTGTTACGTGGAAATTGATAATCACATAAATTTCATAATGTGACATAAGCATAAACAAATTGCCCCATTTTGAATTAATTGGATGCTGGCTGTTAGCTAGAAAATGGATGCAATGGAGAACATGAAAAACAAGATGGGATTGAAACTGAATTGCCTTGAGAAATCTCTGCTTTGAAATCTGCCAATGTAAATGAATGAAAAATTGGATCTGCGCTGATAAGGGAATTTTCTCGAAATCATTATGGTTTCTGCTTGCAGGCTAAACACCATTCGTCTGGAAGAGAAGGAAAAGAAGGAAAAGGAGATGAGAAACCAAATTATCGAAGAAGGTGAAGAGTATATAAAAGCTTTCTATGAGAAAAGGAAGCTCAATGTGGAGACTAACAAGACCAATAACAGAGAGAAAGAGAAGGTTTGGCTTTTCAAATATCGAACCTTATAATATAACTGTAACTTTTACCCTAACTCAATTTATAAATAATTTTGAACAGCTATCCTTCGCCAGTCAAGAGAAATTCCACAAGGAGGCTGACAAACAGTACTGGAAATCCATAGCAGAGCTCGTCCCTAACGAAGTGGCCACCATCGAGAAGAGAGGAAAGAAGAAGGACCAAGACAAGAAGCCGTCCATCACAGTCGTTCAAGGCCCAAAGCCCGGAAAACCAACTGACCTCTCAAGGATGCGCGGGATATTGGTGAAGCTGAAACACAAGCCCCCGCCACACATGATGCCACCCCCTCCTGCTCCCGCCAAGGATGCGAAAGATGCAAAGGATGGAAAGAACAAGAAAGATGTAAAAGAAACTACTTCATCGCCCAAAGAAGCTGTGGAAGAGTCTGCTCCTAACACTGCTGCTGCTGCTGCTGCTCCAGCATCAGATGAACCAATCGCTCCTGCTGAGGAACAGCCAACTAGCTGATGCTCTTTGGCTCCATGTTTGCAGAAAGTTCCTATTATACATTTAATTATCGCAATTTATCCATCTTTTATGTTTGCCCTTTTGAATTATATGGCTGGACCAAGCACTAGTACATTGAGCTTAAAGAACTGTTATATAGTCTAGATAAATTCTTCTTGTGTAGTGTAATTTTGTGTGAACATATATATCTTGCTGTTGTAATCTTACTTTTGCGTTGGTTTTTCTTTTTCAGCAAAAAAAATAATAAGGCTTCTTTCACTTTAATTTTAAGTTTTTATATTTTATTTTTTGATATTTAATTGATGTTAATTTAATTTCAATTGTAAAATAATAAATCTTAATTGAGATCAATAAAAACACACAAACAACATGGATTTAGTACATAAACACCCAAAAAAAATAAAGTAGTTTACAGTGAATAAAATGTTCCATTAATCCCATATATGCAATAATTTTGTTACTAAAGGAAGATATTAAAATGTGATAAATAGTTTCCATTTATTTAATTTATTTAGATTATTTATTTTCATTCAAACTGAATTCCAATTCCAAAAAGATCATAATAAGAATGACAAGAAAAAATAATCTTGCGATCAAACAACACAACCTTATAATCACAACTACTTTGATTACATCTCATTCCCACATTTATATCCTACAACTCGGTTAAGGTAAAAGAGGATGAACAATATGGCAACAGATTATGAGAAGTAAAATAGAAACAAAGAAAGCTTGTTTAGGTTCGGTTAGCATACATTCAAATCGACTCGACTCGACTCAACCCCAGGTTGCCCAGTTCGCTGCACTCCCAACTCTAGGCATGATGTTAACCTTAGAATAGGCATCAACTGCAAAAGAAGCACCACATAAAGCTCCCTCACTATCCACTCTTGGCATAGCTTTCATCTTGTTTGTTGGGTGCTCAAAGCTCATTAGCCCACTTTCACTGTGGTACATACACCCTACACCAGTCCAATCAAGAAGATATTGTCAAGAAGATCCATTTGGATAATGGGTTTTATTTATATATGACAAGAAGATCTATCTGAATGATCACAACTTCTTCCTTATCAAGAACATCTTAGAAAGCAAATATGGTGGACTCACAACTTCTTCCACATTCAAGTCATTTCAATGTTTGAATTAGCTATATCAAGAGTAGATAATGTATACCTGCAGGGAATGGAGCAAATGATTTTGCACAGCTTGCTTTTACAAGATCTACATTGTCTGAGATCATGACAGAGCCATCAACAGCTATTCCCCAGAAAAGATTCACAGATTTATCAGCACCCTGCAAATAATTCACCACAAAGTTACTTATAATTCACCACAAACTATTAACATGATCAAGCAAGATTTTGCAATAGTGATATAGCATTGTTTCTTGATAATGATTTTCACTCACATTGGCAGCAAACACAACTCCAGCCTTGTGATCATAAACCACGAAGGCAAATTCTCCCTCGAGGTCCTTGAGGACCCGATGGGCCGGCATCGGTCCACGGTCACGCAGAGTGCAATAGGCCTCAATAACAAACATGGCCTCATTGCTAAACTTTGAAAGCCCATATTGTTTGTTGAGTGTGCACAAGTTGTTCAGGTTTCCAAGGAAGATGCAGTACACATCATTCAAACTGCAGAACAACCTGAAAAATGGAAATCTAGGGTTTATGGTCTTGTATTTGCCTTATATTTACATTACAAACTCCAAACAAGTTTAACTAAACCAAACCCCAAAAGTTTCTACTATCGGTACGTAAGAGTTTGGAGTTTACCTTTGCTGAGACATGAGTTGGCGTTGAGATGAGGCATAGGCCAAGAAACCCTTGTCAGAAAACTCAAGGGAGAAGCCATTGTTGGGATTTGAAGCTAAGAAATCCCTCAAAGTCTCATCTGGGCTCTTGGGCCTCACTGAAATCGATGCTGAGCTGTACAACTCCTGCGGGGGGTTAACCACACCATTCTTGAATACTCCCAACATACTCTCTATCTCTCTCTTTCAAAAAGAAACAAAATCTTGGATGCAACAGGTAAGAAGAACTAAGATAATAACGTAGGAAATGATAATGAGTGTTGGAGTTGGGAGATGATGGGGTGGTGGTAAACTATATAGGCGAAGGACATAAGTAGGTGGCCATCTTATCCAAAAGAGTTTACTCAATTAGGCAACTTCTCATAAGAAAAGGAAAGAGGATAAACGATGGTTTACAAAAAAGAAGCAAACTTTTGAATTAAATAATGGAGTATTATTAAGAGAGGAAATTAAAATTGCCCAAACTTCAAAGAATATA
>JAPKLX010000012.1:1171600-1344836 GCA_026898415.1 Leonotis leonurus
AATATTAAACCGGTAGAAAATCTGAAACCGTTCCAACGGTTGATTACCTTTTCCACCGGTTATTGAGAATTGTTTTAAAGAGAAGGTTTTAATAATGTATATTGGTAAAGTGGGTAGTTCTTACATTGGAGATTAAGAAATGGATAGGATATACATGTATATTTTGAGATTGGGCAATTATAGGAATTATCACTATTATTAAATACTTTAAAGTTTTTGATCAATCATTAGTATAATGTTCATCAGAAATGGTGAGCAATTTTACCAAAAGTTATTTTCATGAAATATGGTATTTATATTTTTATTTTAAAAGAAGAAAGATTCCGTCTATGAACCTTATCCAGAATGCAGGTGATGTGACAGTAATCCAAGTCGGCACTGTCGGTGGGGCCCTTCTTCATTTTGATACGTCCACGTCGCTCCTATTATTTCTTGACTTTTTCTTCAATCTTTCATTGATGACGATGAAGAACTAACTAATGTTATTATGGCCAAATATGTAAACTTATCTCAAATTATCACATGATTCACATTTAAGTTTATCTTTTAGATGTATCGTAAATCATCGTATTCAAATAAATATATTTATTATTTAAGTTTATCCTAGATTTATATTTTAGGCATCATTTTATCCTAAAAAATAGTAGTGACTTTAGAGGTGATAAATTCTCTATCAAGGTCTATCGTAGCCAAAAGTTTGAGGTTTGAATCTTTCGTAGCAAGATCATGTAATTTAAATTTAACGCAACGGTGAAAAAAGTGCACATTTCGTTAGAACCTCACCATATACCAACAAAACAATCTATGGTACATCTTATCATAATAGAACATTGAAAACTATTACAGTATCATCACTCTGGTAATAACAATTTTGGCATAGAACGTGTAGAAACGAACAATTTTGGCAATAACACGTGATTAATGTTCTAGGTATATACTAAGATAGAAACTAAAAGGTCAGGCAGCATAATCCCTGTCATAATACTTGTCTTCTGGGTAATACAAAGCAGTCACGCTATTGCCTCCGAATTTCCTGCCACTAAGCGCGTTTTTCGCCTTTGCGCAACCAGTAGTATCTTGATACTCCAAGAATACCTGTAATGGTTTCCATCAAGAATCTCCAGAATGCGTTAACTCGTGAGGTTAACCGAACGGTTCACTTTATTCTTGCCAACTTCACAACTCCCTACTGTCTAGTTTTAGGGTAACTGGAGCTTGAGTGCTATTTATTCGGAATTTTGAGAACTTGAAACTTAAATGTCACCTAAATTATCAAGCTACTACTTGGTGATTGGACTAAACACAGACCCTTTGAGGTCAGGTATATGTTGTGTATGACAGTATACATGTCTGTGCCTAAATGTGTTGTGTGGGATCAACGAGAAAAAAGGATTAATCGACGAAAGGTGAAAGAGCAGACGAACTGTGTATTCTGTACGAAGATTTGTGACATTTTCACTTTCTAAATTAGTTAATATTTTTCTCAAGGACCTTAAGCTATGCTTTGCATTCAACAGAAGGGCATGAAGAGAGTTAAAACAAGGAATCGTACCTTTCCAACACCGTTGCTATGAGCAGAATCCGGAACAGGACGAGGAATGACAACATCAATCAACTCCCCTGAAGTGAGAGAATTATTACGAGGTAGAACATCAATTGAAAAATGAGAGAGAACATGATATAGCTTGTATATACCAAATTTCTGGCATTCTTCCCTCATATCTTCAAGAATTTCTTCATACTCATCGTCGTCATTCAGTTCATCAGTAGTAACAACCTTGAAGTCAAGTCGTGATTATTTCAGAAAGAGAAAGACCTAACAGCTTCTTTAACAAAACGCATAAAGCCAAGGATGAAGACAGAAGTACCTGTGACAAGCACAAAATTTTGGTTGGAATTTCCACACTTGTAGGAGGCCCTCCGCCTTCAATATTCAAAGCTCCAGCTTCAGCTCCCATAGCCATTTTCTTGAACCCAAAGTATCAATTAGGCAACATCCAGAGAAAGCTCAAAATGAAATGGACCAATTTAGAAGTATGAATAAAATAGTACTCCCTCCTTCCATAAATTTAGTCATGTTTTCCTTTTTGGGCCGACCCAAATATTTAGTCCAGTTTCCCTAAATGGAAAGTTGAAAAGTCCACCAAACGCACAAAACTTACTTTTTTTAATAATTTTATTACCGAACTTCCCATGTCTTAATATCCGTGTTTTAGAACTAGCTAGGACTAAATCTATGCGACGGAAGAAGTAGTATTTAAGACAACGGACATAAGCCTCAACCTGTATTGCTATATGTTGCTGAGCCTGAGCTAGTACATACTCCTGCTCTGATTTTAACTGCCCACTGAAGAAGATGGCAACAGAACAAGTTAGAGAGTCTCAAATTAAAACATCATCTCAGAAGATAAGCTACACGATATATGTCATGCTGAGTTTGTTTGTTCATCTATCTTTCTCCCCGTTCCCCCAACAAGCAAAGATGAAAAGACATTAACTATTTCTAACAGATTAAAAAAACCATGAAGCAGAGGAACAATATAGACAATTCTGTAGCCGATAGAGGGAAGTATGCCAAGAAAATTCACCTGACAGTGGCACGTCTTACAGTGAGTGTTTTATCACCCACTTTTAGGCCATTCAGAGCAGCGCAAGCAACATCTGTGATAGATGGATCCTAAATTTAAGAAAGGGAATCGTCAGAAAATCTATGAGCACTATACTTGCAATTACTGAGGGCAAGCATATATATAAGTTCAGATTAAATAATTAAGAAACCAGACATATAATCAAAAACATATTGAAATAACAACCACCCAAAGGTTTTTCTAGAAACAGCAGGGCATACCTTGTAGAAGCAGAAACCATATCCTTTTGAATTGCCTGTATCTCTATCTTTGACCAGATCAAAACCCCGCAGAGGTCTGCAGGTGTTCAGTTAGAAGACCGTGAGATAAGATGTTCAAAAGAAAACTAGTTACTCGATAAATTAAACAGTTGGATCCATCAAAGGCGTCATTGGAAAAGATTGAGGAATATCATACCCAAAACTCTCCAGCAACTCTTTCATCTGAGCTTCAGAAAAATAGTAGGGCACTCCACCAACAAATATGCGATCAGCTCCATCAGATTCACCATTCATGCTATCAGTAAAACACTAGCGAGATGAAATCCTAGTCTACACGACATAATATGACTCGTGACATTGATGAGGTACAAACTAGACATGGAAAGAAACAAACAATTGTAATACAAGAAAAATTCCTTCTGTGCAGAGGTTGGTTCATTGTGAAAAATAGAAGCCTTAACTTTGTTTTCATTGATAAATGATGGCCCTTTTTTCCATTTCCATATGTCCCACAAAGTTGGCCCATTTCCTTTTATAGTAATTTTTTTGTGCTTCAAGTGTATTGGGTAAACAAAAAAAAGGGGATCGTCTTGGTCTACGTGCCGAAAAGAAGGGGGTCATCTTGAATGGGACAGAGTGAGTAATATATTTTGACAGTATCAACTTTATACATAAACAGGACCAAGTCTGCCAAGTGGAGAATGAAAGAAAATGAATCAGGTGCCACTCACCCAGGTGTAAGTCCAGCAGCAGCTAAATTAAGATAAGGACCCGGTTGACTAGGACCAAGTGGTGCTGCAAGAGATGGATTATAATCTGTGGGCCTTCGTACTCTCACGGAAACACCCTAGTATAATAGAAGAAAAAAGTGAGAGAGAGGAATAGTTGGAACAGATATATTAACTGGGGCAATATTTAGGAAGTATAACTATGAAAGTTCGAGGACATATTGGGAATACCAAGATATATTGATCAAACACCAACCTAATAGACAAGGCTAATGGGTGTAAATTATGACCCACTGGGAAAATAGTGGAAAGCATTTTTTAGCGCTGTTTTTACAGGACATGCATAAAAAGTTCTGCAAGTACTAAGTGCAAACACAAATTTTAGTTAATGGTGATCACAAAAATTATGAGATACTATTACTAATGCACTGACTGAGGAAGCATATATAAGTGAGTGATGGGGGTATGATAATTGTAGGCAGAGAATTTCTTGCTAATTGAGAATCATGTTACGCAGTCAGTAGAGTCTCTGCTCTATCCTACTGATACCTATCTTGATTATTTCAAGTTGCTTGTAAGAAAACACAACGGAACACATCATACCTCAAAAATAATTCCATCAAGTGCCATTGCATTACTTGCTTCTTCTACAGTTCTCATCTCCACAAAAGCAAACTTCTTCTCATGATTGATGTAAACATTCACGACCGCATCACCTTAAATTTACAACCATGCTTAGTGTAATAGGATGAAAAGCAGAAATGGATGACATTGTCTTAATAATTTCAAAGGACCACAGACCAGGACCGGCAATGTTGCCACCAATTGCACTCATGACATGGCTGAAAAATGTTGAAATAGTCTGCATAAATTGAAACAAATTAGAAAAGCAGACTCATTAGCTTCCCAGTGATGTATTAACATGAGAAAATAATATTCCAACCAAGACAGAGAAATATAATCTTCAGAAGTGGCAGAGGTATGACAACCGTATACCTGCTCATTAGCCAAAGGTGGAAGGCCACCAACATACACTCGACGAGCATGCCTTGTAGCCTATAATAAGTGAAATAGCATGAGAAAATGTAAGACTTGCCTATAGGAAATGAAAATCAAAGAACATATCAAGTTACCTGCTGAGTCATAACTTGAATTGGGTACAATGAAACATTACCTAACTGAATAACCAAATAACAAACAGACATTTTTAGCAAGTGATGATAGGTATAAGAAAAATGGCAGCTGATAAATGAATAACCATCATCTAATGATAGAACATACCTGAGATGTCTCAGACGTAGGCATGTTTTGGAACATTCCAGGAATTGCTTGAGAAGCTATGGACACTCCAGCAACTTGTTCTGTATTATTATAGATAATCAGTGGTGGATCCAGATATTGATGGCAGGATGGGCTAGAACATAAATATTTCAACTAAATAAATTTATATGTAGACAAAAGGTTCACAATGTTTGTCAAAGTACAACCTGATCAGATCTCATTTCAAATCAAAATATTCTATAAAAATTGTTCCCATTTGATGTGAAAAATAAAATAAGTTTAAAAGAAAATGATCTAGTGTTGTAGTACAATGGAACTTTACACATCAATGCTGAAAAAGTTTGTTCCATAGAACGAATAATTAGTTAGCATAATGTAAAACAATTATGCACACACTTTTCTTTTTGCCAAAAGGAGATGGATTTCATTATACAGTGAAAACTAGTAGATATTCTTTTATACCTAATAGCATGTGTTCAACTCGATTATGTTCTATAATAATGAATGAAGAAACAATAGCATAGGTTAAATGGGAGGAGATGGAAGTCCAAAGAGCTTCTGTAATACAAGGGCATTGGCCTGCCGTCAAAAAGAAAAGGGGGGACTTAGTCTTACACTTAAAGGTTCATAAGTGGTTTTAGGTTAAAAAAGGGTCAAAAAAGGTGTTTTATCACTCAAAAATCAAACGGTGGGTTTAAAATTTCAACAGAGAGGCTCCCATTGATTAATTAATAAAAGTCATAATGTGAAACAAACAGAGAAGGAGAAGAAGATATTTGGAGGGGATTTGTACACGGCTCTGATCCACATGTAAATCTTTACATGAGGATAATTGAAATTATGATATCAATCACAATATCCATACAACAACAGATATCTGCAACATAAAGACATGAAGTTGGCCCCGAACCTCTAAACTGGAAGATTTATAAATAAACCATAGGATTTAAGAGATCAGTTCATATTATAAATATAGAGAAAGCCTATTCTTACCCAGGGCTGAGTACCATTCAGATTCTATAATATGAAATAATTTTCACCACAGCATCTGCCATACAGTTCAAGTCTACCAAATAACAACAGTTGCAGTTGAAGATGAAAAGATCCTGCTACTGGAGCATCAATTCCTTGGTGGCATATATTCTACATCTCTCACACCCATGAGAAGCATAGCGGAATTTTTCCTTCTTAACGTAATGGTGACAAATCATAAACAAGAAACCACACACAACAGCCAACAACATAATGATGGTTTTAGTAAAATACTCAATGATCAGTGGATAAATGGAAAACTAGAACTCATGTGCAAATTTACAAATTAAAGAAAAGCATATAAAGCAATTCAAAGCAGGACTGATATCTGCAAGACGTACAACTACACATATATACAAGCTAACCTGAAGGACTTGGCAGAGCCCCAGAAGCAGGTGGAGCCACATCAAATCCACTTGTTCGCTTGCTGTGAAAAAATTAAAATTGATAAAAAGAAATGACAAGGAAAATCTTGATTTTTCAGCATGACTTTGGGGGTGAAGCACCACTAACATCCATGAAACATTGAAGTAAAGGGAAAAAAACTGTTTCTAGATTAAGGATAAGATACAATCCAGCTGATAAAGTAAAGCTAAAGGAAATGTAAGAAATGGTATTAACAGGGCTATAAGAACTGCGCCAGAGAAATATGACACATATTTTACATAGCAAATTGTTTTCATCAGTCCACATGGCAAATGCAACTTGGACAAACTAAGGCCATATAGACTATATATAAACATCATATAATACAGGATGAAAGTGCAAGAAATAATAAAAAACAAAAGACTACATACAACTTTTATAGTCTATAGAACACAGGGTACCTGTAAGATTTATCATCTGATTGGCTGGGTGACCTCTGTCTATGTTGCTTTTCGCTGTCCCCACTATTTCTATAGTACCTGTACATTCAGACACTTATGATAAGCAATGCATATACTTACTGAAAAAGAGAAAAGTCAATATTGTTCAGTCCTCACTGGATTGCTGAGTGAAGTAGTCATGTAACTCATGTTGCTACAAACCTGCTAGATTCCTGGTTTCGCCTATCTCCATAATCCTCATTTTTACTTCTTCCTCCATGATATCTGGCATCTCTCTGCCCATCTTGTTTGTGGTATCGATCTCTGTCCCCATCCCGGTCCCAGTCTGCTCTCCTGGATCCCCTATCGTCCGAATCATGATCTTTGTGCTGCAAGACAGAGAGTATGAGTCCTTCGCTTGCCACATCATACAAATTGCTAAATCTAAATTGGCCTCAATGAGAAAGAATTTTGAAGCAGGTGTTAATATACATGCTCGTACTTAAGTATAGAACCAAAAACATCAATGATCATCAGGAAGCTACAAACTCCATATATAAGAGAGCTACACCCTGATTTTCCTCTATAATGCAAATGCCAAAACGACATTTTGAGTTTCGACCTCCTCTTATATCTTGTACACTTTATCATTATCAGTCAATCATATTATAAAAAAATGATCTTGATTCAGCAATTTGAAAAACTTGATTCATGGGGCAGATATAAAGCTTACATGTCTAAATATAGAAAAAAGTATTCATTTTTGACGATTCTGGACCAAACAATTGCACATCGACTCTAAAACAAAAAAGTGGTGGCCGTAGAACAGATCACCGCGGCTTACTCTGAAGCTTAGTCCAATAGCTCCCGAAACTAATTCCATAATCCTCTAGCGCATGATATAAAGCGATTAAGCGCACAGTTACACGATTAACCTAACATGATATGCAATCATTTCTGGCAATATATAATGAAAAGGGAAATAGTGTAACAAAGTAGTGTACCTTGTGATGACTGGAACGCCTATCTCTCGACGAATCGTAAGGCAACGACCTCCTGCGATCGTCTTCTCGACTGTGACGTGGCATCTCTGAACCCTAATTCTCAATTCTAATTGGAACGATCGGATTTGCACTCTACCATTCGACGAAAAAGATCTCAAGTAGAGCTCTTAATGGCCCGGCCCGGCCCTAGGTCATCGGATCGAATGCAGAGATACCCGCAAATAGTCCAGTCACGGCCCGGACCGACCCGGCCCGTTGAATAATACTTACGAGAATGCTATAAAGAGGTATAGTCTTTTTTACTGAAAAGAGGTAGAAAGTGTAAAAACAAACTATACTTTACTACAATGCTAAGGACAACAAGGGGAGCACGCGGTACAACTCTATAAAGCGCCTAGTTAAGGGTTTAACAATATCTGCGGCCATGGATGTGTTGGCGGCGGCGGATGAGGAAGGTGGAGCGCCGGTGAGAGCCCGACATATTTCAAAGAGAGCTCTCAGGAACAAGTCACTCTCTGTATCATTCGACGAAAAAGATCTCAAGTGCGTTCTTCTTTTTACTTTCTTAATTTCTGTATCGAGCAACTACCATTTATTTGACAGTTGATGCGGTGTAGGGATTTTGTGGGTGGCTTTCACAAGAGGAAGAAGAAGAGGAGAAAAGAGGCCTTGCAGCAGCAAGAAGAGGCTTTGCGCCGCAAGCGTATTGAGCTGCGCAAAAAGGTTAGATTTTTACCTTCTTTTTTTTTAATATTTCATTTTAATTTGTTAAAATCACTGCTTTCTAACATGTGTACTCTGCTAATATGAAGAAAATTTGATGATTTAGGTTCCCTTGAAATTTCTTGTGTTTTCAATTGTATTGCAATGATAACAGACATTTGTAGTAAATATTTGGAAAACTGTGTTCTTGCTTGGTGCTGGATTTAATGCTATTTGGTGATTTACCAGTAAACTCAATCTTAGGCTATTTTCATGAATCTTGAATAGGAATATCTTTCAACTTTCTTCAGTTTCTTTCCTTTTGGTAGTGTGTGGTAATGTTAATCAGAACAATCTTATTGCAGAGAAAATTGGAAAGAGATTTTGTTCAGTTTGGTGGGGCTCAACCAGATTCAAGCACAGTTGCTGCTAAACCCGATGATGAGGAACAGGAGATCGATGAGGATAATGAACCAGTTGCATCAGTTTCAGGTACTACATATCCTATCTGCATCTCTTTCTAGGCCAAGTTCATGGTACCAATAAGCTAGTGTTGCAATAACTTGATATAGGAAATCTGAGATACGGTAACGTGATGTCGGGTAGGTTTAACATACAGGCTCGTCGATGTATCTGAATCCTAAAGAGGTCGATCAACAAATAAGGCAGTAAATGTGCTACAATGTGTCTTATCCTTGTTCCTGACCTCCTAAACTTATCTGTTTCTTTCTCATTACAAGGGACTATGACATACGACAATGACAATGTGCAAGTCATAGTGACTACAAGTGAAATTTCCCGGGATGTAGTGCCGGAAGTGGTTAGGGCTCCGTCTACAGCCACCGAAGGATCAGATACAGGGAAGCAGAACACCGTAGTGAGTAAAAAGAAGCAACTGAAGAAGGCACCAATGAAGAGATCTCGCCCGAAGACGCAGAGTAAAAAGGATAAAAGAGATAAAAAGATGGGAAAGAAAAAGCCTGCAAGGCGCTAGTATGCATGATTCAAACTTAGGCTTCTGATAAAATTCTGTTTGTGTTTAACTGTCTTCCATTTGTTGTAACAGTATTGCTTTGTTGGGAATTTTTGCTAGAGAAGTGATTACACCTTGTGTTAGTTGCCCTCAATGAATTTAGAAGTGTTCAAAAGAATTAAAATCGCCAAAATTAATCTGAAATCGACAATTTTGAAAATCTTAAATATTCCCGACAATTCAATTTTGAACTATAATTGTGTAGAAAACAGTAGAGTTGCAATCTCACATGTTCATAATCGACAGATCAAAAATCTTAAATGTTCCCCACAATTCGGTTTTGAACTATAACTAAAAAACAATTGAGTTGCAATCTCACGACTCTATATATTTTAATATTTTTTATACTCTTAATTCAATGTTTTAATATTTTTTATACTCTTAATGTAATATTATCTCTTATAAAAACACTTTTAACTAAATTGATATAAAAGTAATATAAGCTTTTTAAAACAGTTCCGTTATTTCAAAACCGAAACCGGCAGTTTGAAACAAAAACCGTCTAAGACAGTTCCGATTTCAAACCGTGAACCATAGCAGTCACAGTTCAATTACAATTCCGAAACAATAGAATCAATTCAGTTAAGGTTCTACAATACCCCATTGACCCTAGATACATACAGGCTATAGCCCTCGTCCTTGCAACGTAGCCAAATTTGAAGAAACACAAAAGATGTATTGTACTTTTCACTTATGTTTAACGTTAGATCCACAAATGAATTAAACATTAAAACAAGGGTAAAATAATGGATCTCCAACACTGGCAGTATAAAACCAATAATACAGACGTCCAGTCTCGACTCAAGAAAACTAGTGCACACGATTCTAATGCAGAACAAGTAACAGGCCGCACGTTCAAAAATATGATTCTTCTTCTCTCTCTCCCGGGATAGTGAGTGGCGCGCTCACATAAAATCATAGTCGTCGTAATCATCAAGAGTATCGACAAGCACATCGTCCTCTGTCTTACCGACATGCAGCTGCTTCTTCTTGCCACCTGAAAACAGGTTGAGGTACTCGGTTGTGATTGTAAAGCCTGGTTAAGTGGTTAAGGTACAAACACATAGCAGAAAGACTTTTATCTAACCTTTCTTCTTCCCAGCGTTCGCCTCTTTTTCTGCTTTTATCTTTTCATTTGCAATTGCAGTAACAGAAGAGGCAATATCTTTGGTGTCTGCTCCTTTTAAGGAAGTCAATGACAGTCTCATTACTGCCTTAAGCAATCCAATGTAATGAAAACTTTTCTGTAGTAGAAGAGAGTAGTTGGGTCATAATAGGCAGATGAAGAACAAAATGTCGCAAATGGGATCAATGTTGCGTACCTCGTATGGACGTAGCTTGTTAGCAACAAGTTCTGCATACTCAGCAAAGTCACTTTCGGTTTTAGGGATAAAATTATCAAGAGTATTTTCACCACCTTTCTTGGCAAACAATTCTGCGGTGGACTTATAATCAGCTTCTTCGACAAGCCTATAAGAAAGTAGCAAAACCCAAAAAAAAGCTGAAGGACATTAAAAACCACCATATAAAATACTCTGATTATCCACTCCCACACAAGAGATGCTTCATACATAGTAGTGTAATAAGCATATAGCAGTAGTTTTAGGGAGGGGGGAGAATATATTAAAGGTGATAATAGCAGAGCCCACCTCTGTTGCCGAAGCTTTTCTTCTAACGGATCTAAAGGTGCCTGCTTTGCAGCTTCAACAGCTTTTCCTTTCTTTTCACTTGGTTTTGGAGCAGTCTTCTTAGGGGCCTTTTCCAAAGGCGGTGTCTCAACTTTAGGTGCCTGAGCACAATATTTGGAGAATATAAATATTTTTCAAATATAAAACATGAACCAAAAATATATTAAGAATGTAGAGTGCCCAGATACTTTCCACTCATATAATCAAAGTAGTTCTTGCAAAATTTAAATGAAAAGAAGGTCAATGACTCGATGCATACCGGAGCAGGCTCATCATCATCTTCCCAAGAATCTTTGATATCATCCACATCTTCATCATCCCAATTACGTATCAATGGTTCCGTCTTGAGAATAGCAGGAACATGTTCATCTTCTGAAGCACCACAAATTGTCAAAATTAACCAACATTGACCTCCAAACAATGAAAATTTAATGTATAATGGGCACCCACAAGTTGAAGAATATATAATCCAACAGCATGTTTATTATCGTATATGGAAAATGTAAAAAGTGACTTAATTCAGCAGTCAATAACTCAAACATGGCTTTTGTTGAGCCTATTGTCACTAAAATTCTCACTTGGCTATACATTTAACTTCTATGTGTTGCCCATTTACGCTGTGCACTTCTTGTGTCGTCATGCAAGGACTCGTAATATTTTACAGCTGAATGATACAAGGCATCAAATGACCATAATTCAGTTTGCTCCTCTGTATTATTTGCATTCCTATTTAGATTAATAGGTATATTTTATGAACTCAATTACAACAATACCAGCAAAATCCCAAACTTCTCCTAGCAAAACCTGGGCTCGAATTGCAGGAGAAAACTTGATAAACCACATAAAATTCGAAATCAATCCACATAGACTTCTAGATATTGAGGCAAATAATTTAAATCCAACTAGTATTGATAGCTCATATCTAATTCCGATGCCCAAATGCAGTGAAACTAAAACAAAATAAGGTCAGATCACTAACAACAAAGAATCCCAAAACTAACTATCAGATTGAGCGAATGGATAAATTACCCCAGTCATCCATCGTTCAGTTAAGAATTAACTCCAAAAATGACTTCAAATTTGTCCCTGTTATTGAAAAACAAAACACACACGTACACGGTATTAACGCAAAATAGATCAGAATAAGCTCTAAATCTGAGTAACAAATAAATGAATGATGTCACCGCTGCAAGCGATTAGCATCAGAAAAAAAAAATATATATATACACACACACACACACACATAACCCCCGCATAAACACAATACCTAAGATCGAGCTTAAAAAAACTCAATAAAAATCCATCTGATCTAGAAGAAGTTAAGCAAAAGTGTGATCGAACCCAAAGTCAAAATTCAAAAAACGCACACAAACAGTAATCAAACTATTTCCGGTCAAATTCAGATTCTAGAAGCGTAGGCCTACCTTTTGATGGCAAGCTAGTGAGTGGCGTTGAACTTTCGTAATACAATGAAAAATCTCGAATGAAACCCAAGCAGAATTCCCTGGTAATCACAATTTCGAGAATTAATGAGCCCAGAGAATCTGATGTGTTTAGGGTTTTTCTGTTATCTGCTTTTGGGGAAAGAGGAATTGGGGTATATATAGATATATGCTGTGTGTATTTAATGTTATTTGCATTGATAAAAAAAAATCAAATTTTCATATTTATCCTAAATTAAAGTCCAAATTGGACTAATATTTACTTAGGGCTAAATTATCGATGATTAGTTACATGGATAAGGATTCGTGATTTTATTTTTAGATTTGAATTTGTTCTTCGTAAAATATGGGTAATAATATTTATTAATTAATATGTGTATGTGATTGGAAAAGAAAAATATTATATTAATAAATTAATTAAATATGTTATGAGTGTAATAAAAATTTCACATTATTTATAATTAAATATTTTAATGCAAATGATTATAATGATTTAATACTAGTATAATTATTAAAAATAAAAATATTTGAATTTTTTATATAGAATAATGTAGATAAATGTGTGTGTTTTTTCGACAAGTAAAATATTACTAGTGTATTTTGACTTTTCACTGTAATAAAAATAGTATTATCAATTAATATTTGGATCAAATCAAATCTTGGATATAATTAATTTTAAATAACCGAACACTCTTTCTATCAGTAAATCGAAGCTTCTTAAAATAAAAAAGCAATTTTATTGTTAGTAGCTATGTAGATAATAACAAAAATATATTACTTCAATATTTCGTTATCAAACTATCGTCGTGATTTAAATTATTTATGGATTTGCATTTTCATAATTTAGACTTTATGTAATCTTTCCAATTTAACATCAATGCATACTATTTCTAAAATATTGGATATTAATGTATTAAATAAAATAACTAATTAAGTATCTATACGCAATATATGGTTACTATGTGATTTAATTACAATATTCAATGTATATTAATTGATCGATCGCCGATTTTCGAGGTGAGATTTACACGATAGTTAGGGGTTTAAATGACGAAGGATTTACGTGGTTCGACTTTTAATGAAGTCTACGTCCACGGGGAGATCTCTTTTGTTTTATAACTTGAGAGCTGAAATATAGATTTACAGAAAGTGAATGTATCTGTCCCCTTTAATCTAACTATTATCTCGTATTTATAGATAATAGAGGCGGTTTAGGGCTATTTATAGTAAGTGGGCCGTGCTATTGGGCCGGCCGAGCTGCTTCTGGGCATTGGGCCTTATTGATGGGCCACATCCTATCATTAATTATATAGTAGCATCACATATTCAATTTGTTTTGGTTTCTTAAATATGATATGATTTACTCTACCTGTTGAATTTAATGCAATATACATGAATTCATTATATCAACAATCATACATTATGAAATGAAATAGTTAAATCTAAACAATATATTAAAAATCAAACCCTAAATGAGAATATAATAATTTTATTTTTTGTATATAACTTATATTTCTATGTGTGGTCAAATATATTTATTGTTTAAAATCAATGCTATTAGGATCACTGTTTTTCATTGAGATTTACTTACTCTCACTAAAGTCCTTGTGGATTAATGATTTTATCTACCAATTAATGTTACTCATTTTGTTAATTTCACGAATTCATTATCTAATTGTTTTTATAAATATATATATTCATCTACTTTATATATGTAATTTAATTAAATATAATAAACTAAATATATTTAATATACAATGCATGTTAAATTAAATAATTAAATAATTTTATTATAGTTAATATACAAGTTAAATTAAATTATTTTATTAGTGTGCGTGTGTTGCCCTAGTGATAGTGACGTTAATGTCCAAGGCTAAGGTCTCAGATTCGAGTACTCTGTGACGCGGGCCATGTAATGTTAATTTACTTAATCTACCTTTGAATATTAATTATATAGATATTTTTATTTATCTTATCAACGAGGCTTACCTAATTACAACAATGTTAACAAACAGCAACTCAATTTTCATCAGAAAAGCGGTCATGCATGATCGCATTGTACCCCTCGCATCCGAAGATGTACGTTGTAATATTCGTCGAAACTCAAATTAGGTGGTGGCATGTGGCCAGCACGCACGCTTCCGACTCACCGCTTCACGTCTCCATGTGACACGTGTCCATTTAATCGAGCGGCAAGCCACATAAAAGCAACCGGAAGGTTCAGCTGCACCGCAGCCCATCACGTTCCTCTGCACCCTACTTAGATTCGCTCTCGATTATCACCGACTGCTGACTAGTTGAGACTACCCTGCAACTCTCTTTGCATTTTCCTCTTAGGATAGCAGGATTCGCGCGCAAGAGTAAGTTTGATGATTTTTCCGTCTGTTCTGTTTTCGTTATTTTTTGTTCTCAGGTGATCTCGAGCTGAAGTCGAAGGCGCGAAAAATGACGGCGTTTCAGAGGCTTTCCAGAACTTTCCGAGAGAATTCTTCGCTTGACAAAATGCTGGTTGTTTTCAGCATCGGGTAATTTTTTATGTTGTTTTTCGATTTTTCCTTGAATATGTCACCATGTCATGTGAAGCTGGAAGTTATCTGTTATTTGTCTGATGCAAGTGAAATGGTGCTTGGAATGGAAATTGCTGTTTGTTTCTGATTTTCGGAGCTGTTTCACTGTTGCACGTCGGTATCGGTGGAGTTTTGTTGGTGGAATTGTAAAGTTGATTGGTTTTTTTGCTTTTAGCATCCTGAAGAGAACAGCTGTTAGTATGACATGGAGTTATGATTATGGTACAACTCTTGAAGGAAGGACTATGGTTATGATTGTCGTGATGAAGATCTGAACTATATGTACTTAGAAGCTAGTATCTGCGAATGTTATATCTGGGTAGTTTCTTCGTATTTCTCATGCCTTAGTAATGAAACGATAGATTTGTGGAGTAGAGTACGATTTGATTAATTTAGTCGGATGCTGTGTGGAAACTAACGACTTATGTATTTCCTTGTTTGTATTGCTTCAAATGCTGTGTGTCTAATGTCTATTGTGTGCCTTTGATTATTAAATTTCCATATCAAGCATGATCCGGAATTTAGATCTAATTTGTAGGGGGTGACTTAGGAGAATTACATGACTTGAATTCCATCTTTTTTCTGTGTATTAATGGCAGTGGTGGGGGCCTCGTGGCATTTTCTGATGCTAAACCAGAGGATGGGATAAATGTTGTGAGTCCATCTGAGGCCGATGACAAGAGCAAGAAAAAGAGAGTGGTGGTACTGGGAACTGGTTGGGCTGGAACAAGTTTCTTGAAGAACCTGAAAAACTCATCCTATGACGTCCAGGTGGTATCACCACGTAACTTCTTCACGTTCACCCCTTTGCTACCAAGTGTGACAGTTGGCACTGTTGAAGCTCGTAGCATTGTCGAACCAATCCGCAACATTGTCAGAAAGGTATGCAGTTTGAACAGCACAGTTGCAATCATGTTCTATTTGCAATACCTTATAACTTCATTTGACAGCTTTCAAAATCTGCACTTCCATTCGTTTGCTGTACATGTTAATCGTACTGTCAGGTTACTTTTAGATGGTTCTTTCAACTTATTGAACTTAATACAGCATTCTTATCAAAATTCTTCAGTCCCTTTATTTGAAACTTATGATAATATCATTTTTGCTTTCTCATTGCAATTGTTACAATATAGTGCTAAATCAGCGGAGTTTCTGTGTGGCAGAAAAATGTAAATGTTCATTACTGGGAAGCAGAGTGTTACAGGATTGATGCAAAAAATAAGAAAGTCTACTGCAGGTCTAATCTGGCTGGTGATCCCAATCAAATAGAGAAGATTGTCGTGGATTATGATTACCTTGTGATTTCTGTTGGGGCCTGTGCAAATACATTCAATATCCCTGGTGTGTCAGAAAATTGCCATTTCTTGAAGGTAAACATCCATACACATGATGTCTATATAATTTGGGGTCCTCTGTGCATAATGTAATCTTTCTGGACTGCACATCACATAATGTAATATTGATATAACATGCTCATTACCTTGGTCTTGGAACTGCGTATTCTGCAGGAAATAGAAGATGCACAGAAGATCAGAAGGAAAATTGTAGATTGTTTTGAAATGGCAAGTTTGCCTAATCTAAGTGATGAAGAAAGGAAAAGAATTCTTCATTTCGTTGTTGTTGGTGGAGGTGCAACTGGTGTGGAGTTTGCAGCAGAGCTTCATGATTATGTCAATGAAGATCTAGTCAAATTATACCCCAAGGTTAAAAAGGCCGTTAAAATAACACTTCTTGAAGCTACAGACCATATTCTTAACACGCAAGTCATTACTTGCTTGAAGTTGAAGTAGAACTTTATAAAGCATTCTACACTGACTGAGAAAAATTCTTCAATATATATACCCATATATTCTTCGTGGAGGAGATGAATCTTTGGCTCAAGATAAATATTTCATGTTTGACAAACTATTGACATATTGTTTCATAAAAACTGTTTTGTGCAGGTTTGATAAAAGAATTACGGCTTTTGCAGAGGAAAAATTTCACAGAGATGGAATCAATCTTAAAACTGGGGAGATGGTGGTGAAAGTAACAGATAAAGAAATTTCCACTAAACAAGTTAAGAATGGCAGTGAAATATCCAGTATGCCATACGGTATGGCTGTTTGGTCAACTGGAATCGGAACTCGCCCTGTTATTAAGGAATTCATGAAGCAAGTTGGTCAGGTAGAAACTCAGAGGCCTATGAAGATGTAGTTAGGTTTGCTGTATTGCTGAATTTTCTGAAAAGTTAATGGTTTATTCATTATCTCAGTTGAATCCAAAGTTATTTGTTTAAGACTTTGTCTTTTTTGTTATTCAGGGGAATAGACGTGTACTAGCAACTGATGAGTGGCTACGAGTAGAAGGAACGTGTAACATATATGCTCTAGGAGATTGTGCCACAATCAATCAACGAAAAGTCATGGTATCATCTCCTTATAAACCTAAACTCGTGATTAAGACTTTTAGTTTTCTCCTGGTGTTTACCGAATCCATCAAAAATCGTGTGCAAAGAATCACCATTGCATCATATCAGGGTGCACAGATGAGTATTCTTAACTTATTATCATTGCAGGAAGATATTTGGGCTATATTTCACAAAGCAGATAAAGACAACTCCAACACACTCACAGTCAAGGAATTTCAGGAAGTGCTTGATGATATATGCGAAAGATACCCCCAAGTAGAACTCTATTTGAAAGAAAAACAGTTGAAGAGTCTCGTTGATCTTTTGAAAGACCCAAAAGTGAATTCTGCTAAAGAGTCAGTTGAAGTGAATCTTGAAGAGTTCAAGGCAGCTCTTTCTCAGGTTGATTCTCAGATGAAGAATCTTCCAGCAACTGCCCAGGTCGATACATCATGGTGGATTTGATCCTTTTTCCTCCTGTTCCAAAAATTATGACATCATCTGACATTCATTTGATAGCATCTCAGGTTGCAGCACAGCAAGGCTCCTATCTTGCTGACTGTTTCAACCGCATGGAAGCGTGTGAAAATGATCCAGAAGGCCCTCTGCGGTTCAGGGGCGAAGGACGTCATCGCTTTCGTCCTTTCCGGTCTGAGCAGGCCTCCTTAAGAACTCACAAACAGGAGCATAGTCAAAGAATCAGTTGTTTCTGACGTACTGTTTCTAATATGCTATAGGTACAAACATCTTGGACAATTCGCCCCTCTCGGAGGGGAGCAAACTGCTGCACAGCTTCCCGGAGATTGGATTTCAATTGGTCACAGCACCCAGTGGCTTTGGTACTCTGTATACGCAAGGTGCATTCTTCTTTATCCTGCAACATTGACAATAACTCCGATTAGGCGATTACATAATCAAAACATCCTAGGACTCTCTCGTAAACGCCCTCATCTTCCCAAGTGGCACCGCTTGATTAGTTGATCTCTTCCCTGTGTTTCAGCAAGCTAGTAAGTTGGCGCACAAGAGCGCTTGTGATATCAGACTGGGGAAGACGGTTCATTTTCGGCAGGGACTCGAGCGGCATCTAAATCCAACGGTCTCATTTTCCTCTTAATAATTATCATCTCATAAGCATTACTTTCCTATATTTGGTGATCAAATGATATATGCATGTTTATCCTCTCTCTCATTAGGCGGTGTTTGATGAAAATGTCGATCTTACTATCTGCAGCTGAAATCTGTCTGATATCGAAAAGCATCGTGCCAAAGTTTGCAGCTACATATGTTAGATAAAATGGCTGCTTTTTATGAGGAATAATGGATCATTGCTTCCATTTACACCCATACGTGAATTTCTATTGCTGCATGCAGATCTTAGTTGGTAAATTGGCATATCTCACAAATATTAAATTTTTAATATATATTTTTTATTAATTTTCACTTTTTAATTACAATTTATTCAATACAAAATAATAAAAACAAAAAAAAAACAAATATTTGTAATTTGAGAAAAACATATACTTTGAAAATGTATATTCGGCCCACTTTTGAAATGCATATGGGCCTCTTCAAAATTTGCGATTCTATTGTATTTTTAGAAGAAGACTCTGGCGTTTTGGGTGGGTTTTAGAAACAATAATGAAGACACGTGGCAGGCTCCCACAAGGGGGTGATTGGGCAAACTGGAAATGGACAAAAAAAGTAGTGGAAATTGGGATAAGGATGGAGGGACATTTGGGGGAAAGAATATGATTGATGCTAACATGGGCTTTCTTTTTGGTGAGGAGACAACATTTTAGGTGTCTATTCTCCATCCAGACTATCCGAATGTTGCACAAATAATTGTCAGTACTAATTTTATCGTGTTTTGTGTGCTACATTGTAATAATTTCATGAACTTTGCATTTTGCAACAAGTTTATTTATGTATCTAAGGTATGTTTTTGATGCATATCAACTTCCACAATGCTACTTAAAAAATTAATTATGCATCGAGTTTGTAAGTAAGTGACAGATACATTCATGTCTTCCCCCAAAAGAAGACTTGATTGGGATATGAGACCTACTTTGATAATTTTTGTGGGCATCCATTTCGGGTACTGTTCAATTTATCCACACCCAAATTCAATTATAAATTGCTAAACAATTATATTATAATCACCCTTAATTAGATTGCATGTGGGTATTACTTGAAAAGCTCGATAATCCAATAATTTCGATTTTTTTTGGGAGAGATTGAGCTTTTTACGTTTCCCGGTTTCATGTAATGCCACAAAAAATGAAATTCGATTTCTTATAATTACTTTTAAATATTTGGGATCATCCATATATAATTTTTTCGATTACTCAAGTACCTTTAAATATCTGAATAAGTATGTACCGAAATTTCAATTTAGATCTAAGACGAGTTGAATAACATATGTAAAATTAAAGATCGATTACACATCAATTTTGAATAGAATGGATGTTCGAGATTTTGTTTTCTTTCTCAATACTGTCCAAAATAAAATGATTAAAACCGATATTTAGTTTTATTCCTAATTTACAAATGAATAAATCATTTTAATCTTCAATCATGTCTAACATGCGCCGGGGGGCCGTGTGTACACGTGGCGGCAGATTAGAGGGGATTGAAGTTAGGTGCTTCCCTTATCATTCTGCGTCAACTTCAGCCATGGTGGGACTATCTAATTATTCAAATCTTTACGTACTTTTTTATTTATTTATTTTCATTTTCGGAATAAATCTGTACGTACTTAGGGATAGTGATAATGTGCACTGTATGTATATATAAAGGATTATTTTTTAATTCTTATACTGCTATGTTTTTTATTCAAGAATTATTTCTTTGGATCTTCGTCTCCACTCAGCATTTCAGCTCATAGGTGAAAGAGAAACCCAGATTTCTCCTTACTCTTCTTCTTTTTATGTGTACTGTAACTGATTTATTATATAAAGATATATCCTTGGATGCCATTGTTTCTTGGGGGGTTTGAGGTGGTTGTGGTGCCTCTCTATAAATGCTAATGATGATTTTGCTTTTGCAATTTAGTAAAAAACTTTATTTTTAAGAAGCTAATTTCAATTTCTAAAGCAGCTTTCAGCTGAAGGTACAGATGCTCCAACATTAATCTTTGAGGTTCCATTATTAGATTCAGCCAATTGTGTTATGTTACTTTAATTTCTATTGGGTTTCTTCGTTAAGGAATCTGTCGTTTGTCAACCCTTTTATTGCTTGCAGTCTCACCGTGCAATATCACACACACACTTGATGGAATCTGCTGAGATTTTGTTCACAGGGGGCTAGAACAATTTATACTCAAGATTCTTGTCTTATATGATTCTTCTTTCTTCAGTTGATGTGGATTTTCTTGAATTCGAAAAGGGGCTTTTTTATATGCAGTAAGCTTTTGGGTGAAAGGGGTTCTGATTATTTTCTTCATTTATGCAAGAATCTGCAGTTGATTTAAGGATTTCAGATCTCACTGAGCTCTCAATCGACGGTCTCTAGAAATTGAAATGGATCTAGAACACAAGAAGTTGAAAGAATATCTGTGGAGGCCAGCCAATTCAAATGGATCCAGTGGCAGGCATTCACCATTCCCAGATGAAGTTTTAGAGAAGGTTCTAGAATTCATAGATTCACACAAGGATAGGAGCTCAGTCTCTCTTGTTTGCAAAAATTGGTATGATGCTGAGAGATGGACAAGATCCAAGATTTTTATAGGAAACTGCTATTCGGTGTCGCCTGAGATAGTGGCTCGAAGGTTCCCTAGAATTAAGAGCGTTAGGCTCAAAGGGAAGCCGAGATTCTCCGATTTCAATTTGCTTCCCCAAGATTGGGGTGCTAATGTGCATGCTTGGCTGGTTATGTTTGCAAATGTTTACCCTTTTCTTGAGGAACTGAGGCTCAAGAGGATGACTGTCAGTGATGAGAGCTTGGAGCTCTTATCCACGTCGTTTCCGGGCTTCCAAGCTCTATCTTTGTCAAGTTGCGATGGTTTCAGTGATGAAGGGCTCAAAGCCATTGCAACTCATTGCAGGTAATGCTCTGCTTTTTCTAGTTTGTTGATGATTTGTTGCAGTTGGCTTTGTGTATATATTTTTGAGTCATGAAATTGTAGCTTATTTCTGATAGATTTCTGGAAACCTATACTTCTTGGATTTGTCTGAGATGATATTTCTCGTTAAAGCTTTCTTTTTAATTTCCAATTTTAATATTCCTTTTTAAGTAAAGGATATCTTTCCATTACTACGTCTATATGGGGCTTTTTTTTTCAGGATTAGATTAAAGTTTATTCTATTAACATGTTTGCTCGGTGCATTATCTAATACCCAAACTTGGGGAATTCATCATAGTTGACTCTGCTTATTAGGTCATTGATTTTGATGAAGCATGTGTGTGCTTAGTTTGTGTCTTGAGCAATACTGTTTAATCACTCTTTCTTGATATAACCATGGATTGGTAAAAGTAGAAGAATATGAAACAGTCGTGTTAATTAGAGTTTGGGAAAATACCATATGTGCTTGGTTTTGTAGTTAAGAAGTTATTGAGGTAGCTTTGCTGTTGATGTTAGCAATGGTGTGTGTGTGTTTGTAGGAAACAGAGATTTAGTGAGAAACCGAGTGCTTCTCTTTGAGAGCCTTTTGTTATTTGTTTTTCGCCTTCACTGGAAACAGATGATTTGAATTTCGCTAAAACTTCACTAACGGGATCGATATATGAAAATCGAAGGCCCCAGCTCGATTTAGAAGATATTTTCGGTCGAATACTGTTTCTTGATTGTACTGGCTGTAAATAAGAATATTGATGAACTGGAGTTACATCAGATTCTTGTTTGAACTTCAAGAAATGTGTTTGTGTGTCGATGTTCATATCCCATCCGTACACATCGTCGACAAAGAAAGAAAAAGAGTCGTTGCACATGTTGTACGGCTCATGCTTACCTTTTCTGCTGGGATTGCAATTCTAATTCTTGTATTCGTTTCTTTGCTAGCAACTTATCGTGTATTTATCTGGCTTCTAGGAACTTGACTGAGCTCGACATAGCGGATAGTGTAACTGTAGATATCGGTGGAGGTTGGCTGAGTTGCTTCCCCGAGAGCTTCACCTCGTTGGAAATACTAAATTTTGCCAGCCTTCGCTGCGAGGTGAGCTTTGATGCCCTCGAGAGGCTTGTTAGTCGGTGCAGATCGTTGAGGGTTCTGAAGGTCAACGAAAACATCAACTTGGAGCAACTGGAACGGCTCCTCATGCAAGTTCCTCGTTTAACAGGGCTTGGCACCGGCTCCTTCTTGCAGGAGCTCACGCCCCGTCAGTACGGGGACGTTCAAAGTGCATTAAGTAATTGCCAGCATCTTCAATTTCTTTCGGGTTTATGGGATGTTACTTCGCCGTATCTCCCTCTCCTTTACGGAGCTTGTGCTCGTCTCACATTCTTGAATTTGAGCGAAACGGACCTCCAAAGCGGCGAACTTGAGAAGCTGCTCCCTCACTGCACTAGTCTACGGCGCCTTTGGGTAAGTGGTTGTCTATTCTGATGCTTTCTTACTTGATAAAAATGGCACAACTGTTCAAGAATTGAACTTTTAAATTATTTAGGTCATCGACACGGTTGGAGACAAGGGTCTCGAGGCTGTCGGGTCTAGCTGTCCATTCCTTGAAGAACTCCGGGTCTTCCCCATTGATCCGTATGACCTTGATAATCGACACGGGGTGACGGAGGTGGGGTTCTTGGCCGTTTCTCGTGGCTGCCCCAACCTCCGTTACGTCCTCTACTTCTGCCGGAGGATGACTAATGCTGCTGTCGCTACGATAGTGCAGAACTGCCCCGACTTCACTCACTTCCGTCTCTGCATAATGAACCCAGGCGAGCCTGACTACCTAACAAAGGAGCCTATGGACGAGGCATTCAGTGCTGTGGCTAAAACATGCACCAAACTCCGGAGACTCTCCGTCTCGGGACTTCTCACTGACACTACGTTCGAGTACATAGGAAAATATGCCAAGAATCTCGAGACTCTGTCCGTGGCCTTTGCCGGCAAAAGTGATAGGGGAATGCAGTGTGTTCTCCAAGGCTGCCCGAAGCTCCGGAAGCTGGAGATAAGAGACTGCCCATTCGGAAATGCTGCCCTGCTCTCCGGGCTCGAGAAGTACGAGATGATGCGATCTTTGTGGATGTCGGCTTGTAACCTGACGATGAAGGGGTGCGAACGGCTCGCGACAGAGATGCCGAGGCTCAATGTGGAGGTGATAAAGGACAATGGGAGTGACGACACGCAGGCGGATAGGGTCTACGTGTACCGATCAGTGGCTGGGCCGAGACGGGACGCGCCTCCCTTTGTTCTAACTCTGTGATTCTAGGCCAGTGACTCCACACTGTTGTAAGTGATGTTAGAATGATTCATTGACACTATATATGCTTTGTTTGCAGATGTCTTCTTCTTTGGAAATAACAAATGCTTTTTCACTATCTTGTAGAAATTTATATTTGTCACTCTATTCAAAGGGAAATATCCAACTTGTGTACTCAGTTCTGAATATTAATCAAGAAAGTGTATGCCAAGATATACTTGTTTTTATTGTGTTCTATTTTCTGAAATGATGTTAACTTGTTACTTGTAGTTGTAGTTATGTTATGTTAGAGATGAGACAAGGTGTTAGCAAGCCCATGTCTAAATTGGGTTATACATATGAGTTAAGCCCATTAATATCAACTTAGATTTACTATAAGGTTTATGAAATTGAACTAAAAAAATTATAAAATAAAATACTTTCTCCATTAATAAAAGATGTACATTTTCTTATTTTGATCCATTTAAAAAAATTTAATTAATAGATAATATAATTTTTTTTATTTAATTCCAACACACTTAACTTACTATGTGTATACTTTAAAAAACTAAGTTAAAAATGAATGTAAGGGTGAAATGCTTCATTTGTGTTCCATAATAATGATCAATATCGTATGAATTGATTTCAAACGATTTGATTTTGATTTTAAATTAAAAAAATAAATAAAATTGATTCCTCAACACGGCAACACCTCTACAATAAATGCCGGGCCACTGGGAGACTTGGAATTTATGTCGGTTCATGTCTACTTCTTTCTTCAGTTGAAATGAAATAAAAAAAAGAAAAAAAAAAAGAAAAGGAGATGAAGAGACAGAATATCCCGGCAACTTGACACCGTACGTTATTGCGGCCACTGGCGGTCTCATTTTTGGTTACGATATCGGAATTTCAGGTATTCATCAATGTTTCTTCTTTTATTTTTAAATAATTTGCTGTTAATTTCTAGAAACCACTGATATCATATCATTATGTTGTTAGTTTTCGGTTCTAGCAGATTATAGATTTATCAATACATCTCTTTTCATCTATCATGTTTGCTGTTCTATTTTATGGTTTTGAAGTTCTTAGTTACTTAATTGATACCAAACTAAATTATAACTATGATTAATAAATAAAGTTGGGATTTGTACTCAATCATGATTATGGCTGAAGTTTGTTTGAATGCCATGTGAAGACTCTATTAATTATTAGAGAATGTTTGTAGTCTAATCTCATTATCTCAAGATGTATAATGTATTCATCCTTTATTGTCTGACTGTACTGTGTGATGTGTGTGATATGTTTTGTTGTTTTTACAAGCAAATGGCACATAATTGCTTAAAATTCAGTACTAAATATGAAATGTATGGCTCTTCTGTTAATGCAACACAACATGTCACGTTGTAAGGCGTAAGCTAAAGCATATCTAACTCAGTCTAATTTCTATGTGGTTGCATGGAGGTGGAGTAACATCAATGGATCCATTCTTGGAGAAAATTTTCCCATCGGTGTTGAGGAAGTTGAAGTCGAATGGTTCAACAAACAAGTATTGTGTATTCGATAGCCATTTGATCTCTATGTTTACCTCGTGCTTGTATTTGACCGCGCTTTTCTCGTCCCTTGTAGCCTCTACAGTGACGAGGAAACTTGGGAGAAAGCGGTCGATGCTGCTTGGTGGCGTGCTCTTTTGCGCCGGGGCTCTAATCAATGCCTTTGCTCATATTGTTGCAATGCTCATTGTTGGTCGCATTCTTCAGGGTTTCGGAGTCGGGTTCTCCAATCAGGTTTTCCTTTTATTTCAACTTTTCAACAATCAATCGTACCGCCTCTGTTCCACTATGATCTACTATATGAATTGGTTTTAAATTGCTTCCAAAATATTGATGTATGCATTCTGTATTTGTAGTCTGTTCCACTCTACCTTTCTGAGATGGCTCCTTACAAGTACAGAGGTGCACTCAAAATTAGATTTCAACTATGCATCACTATAGGCATTTTAATAGCAAATGTGCTGAATTACATAACTTCCAAGATCAATGGTGACTTGGGGTGGAGGCTAAGTTTAGGAGGTGCGGCCGTCCCCGCCCTAGTTGTCATTGTAGGTTCATTAGCCCTCCCAGAGACACCAATATCCATGATCGAGCGTGGCGAGCACGACAAAGCTAGAGCCAAGCTTAGGAGGCTCCGGGGTGTGGTTGATGTGGATGAAGAGTTCAAGGACTTGGTCCGGGCGAGCGAGGCATCTAAGAATGTGGAGAACCCTTGGAGAAACCTCCTCAAGAATAAGTATAGATTTTATCTCATGATGACAATTTCCATCCCCTTCTTTCAGTCGCTCTGTGGTATCAACGCAATCATGTTTTATGCGCCTGTCTTGTTCAAGACCATCGGCTTTGGGCACAACACGACATTACAGTCGGCCGTGATCACTGGTGGGGTGAATGTGTTGGCCACCTTGGTCTCCATATATGGAGTGGATAAGTGGGGAAGAAGGTTTCTTTTCATTGAAGGAGGCATCCAAATGCTCATTTCTCAGGTGTATGGCTACACTTTGAACTTCTTTCATCACTATATGTCTTTTTACAGGAGTTATCAAAACTCTTAGGCTTGGCCCAACTCGAGATCATCAAACTCGACTTTAAAAAAACCGCCCAACCCTAAAAAACACGGCCAAGATCGGCGTTTTCTAGTCTATTCAGCTAAAAAGCAGAGCTTATTTTGACATCTCTACTTTCGGATTGAATGATCCTTGTACCTAATGTCTTGAGTAAGTTTTTCAGATTGTCGTGGCAATATGCATTATTGTGACTTTCGGAGCGGATGGAGAGCCTCGGTCGATCCCCAGGTGGTACGCCATCGTATTGGTGTCATTTATATGTATATTTGTGGCAGGATTTGCGTGGTCGTGGGGCGCTCTCGGGTGGCTGGTGCCTAGCGAAATTTTCCCGCTCGAAATCCGATCATCGGCGCAGAGTTTCAATGTTGCGGTAAACATGGGGTGCACATTTGTAATCGCACAAATTTTCCTTTTAATGCTTTGTCACTTGAAATTTGGGTTGTTCTTCTTGTTTGGATTCTTTGCGTTGGTAATGACTATCTTTATATACTTGGTCCTACCGGAGACCAAGAATATACCAATTGAAGAAATGTTCATCCAAATAGCATTTGCACAAGTCTTATAATCAAATAATGGTGAACTCGAATCTGAAATTTTAGTATCTCTTGTATCATGTTGTTTTTGTACACACAATTTGGATTGGTGTTAGTGATATATGTTCATTAGTTCAATAACATCGTTGAGTTTTTTTTAGCCTTTATATAATGGGACATTTTCGATTTCGATCTGAGCTTTGATGGGATTCAGAATCCAAAGCCTTGAACTCGTAACTTGACTTTTTGAAAACTTCGAAACTCGAAAGTTCTGAAATCCCTGAGATCGAACAATAAAATTGAAGAATTTTCAAAATCGGAACTTTGAGACTGCGAACTAGGTATTCAGCCTTGTCCCAATTCTTACCCCTATGTATAGGGAGAGACATGAAAGGGGACTACTGGCCTAGGTTTTTTGGGCCCATACTCAATCTAATGCTTAAATGGGTAGGACTAGGCTGAATTTCAAACCCGACTCGACCCACAAAATTCACTACATATAACCGCAAATGAGCTTATCATTTGAGGAAAAGTTCGGTTTCGTGCATAGGACGAACAGGGTCTTGGTCTTTACCTAGTTGGGATAAAGCTCGAGTTTGGCTCGAGCTGAATCTCCCAAGTTCCATTATGAACTAGTAATCAATTGTAACAATATATACCTAAAAACATGTTATTACATTCTCACCTCATAATTAGCTCATATACACATTAAAATATTTTTCTGTAAATGATACTCCCTCCGTCTACGATCTTTCTTCCCAACTTTCCTTATTAGTCCGTCTACCAAGTTTTTTCCCACTTTCATTCTATTTTTGGCAACCCTTTACTCCACTCACAACTCAACACAACATCAATAATGTGAGCCTCATTCTCCACTAACTACATACTACTCAATATATATAATCATTAATGTGGGCCCCTATTCCACTCACTACTCTATACACCTTACACATCATCAATAAAGTGGACCTCATTCTCCACTAACTATACAATATTCAATACATTTTACCCTTTACCAACTAAGTCGAACACAATTTATTAAAATCTGTGCCGGGTCAAATTGAGAAGAAAGATCGTGGACGGAGGGAGTATATATTAAATCCATATATTAGTACATGTAATTTCTAAATTAAAATCGTTTAATCAAAATGTTATTTCACTTTTTTATTGACGGCTCATTCCATATTTCACTTTTAGTCTCTATAATATCCATATTGAATAATAATAAGAAAAAAGTGGATGGAATAGTGAAATTATATAATATAAAAATAGAAATTTAATTGATGTATGTATTAATTCATATTACTTAAAAAAGCAAACTAAATTTTTTGATGTGTATATAATATAAAAGCATTCGTATATATATTTTAGGTCATAAACGAGAGTTCCCCTCTGCAAGTTATCTCCTTCAAACGCCATAAATAAAACCCTTCATTTCTCACATCAATCAAATTTCACAGTGTTGCCATGGCCGCCAGAAAACTCGCTAGGGATTTGTTTTTGTCCAGACATCTCCTGCTTCCTCGACAAGTATTAATACCTCAACAGGTTTGCGCCCTCCTGTATTTCTGCGTCGATTACGATTTCCTTCTGTCGCAGTTGATTTACTGAGTTGGTGGCTTTTCATCTAGGTTTCGAGGCCTCCAAATGCCTATCTGTTTAGACGCAACTTCGGCGTGTTTAATGAGTTCTCCGAGAAGATCAAAGGGGAAGTTGAGAAGTAATGTTTTGCTCATTCAGAAAGTTATAATTGCGTCATGATTATTTTTAATGTGTTTTTAATCTCATTGGGTCGTGGTTTTGCGGACTAAATGCGTTTCTAGGCTTTTTATTGTTATGGTGCAATTTGTTGAACTCACAAGCTGCATGACCTTGCATATCATTGTTGAGCTTAGTTCTGCTCAACTTTTTGGAAGATTGATTTCATCAGTCGATGATTGAAAATTTGAAATAGTTAGAGCTAAAATAAAATAATATTGGGGCAGACAACTGGCTATGCCACTTGAAACTGATTTTGTTCCTTTCTTTGTATCTCGTAATGTTCTTCACTAGTTATACATTTCACTTTCTTCATTAAGTCACTTTTTTTTTTGCTGAACGTTTGCTTCTTGGCTGTAGAAATCCAGAGTTGCAGAAATCGTTTAAGGATTTAAAAGCGAAAGCCGAAGAATTAAATGTGGTTAAAGAAGATCCGAAAATGAGGTAGTTTCGCTACATATTTGCCTTTTTTGGGTTGTGAATTTTTACTTTAGCTATGTAGAGGCTGAGACATACTGTTGTATGTCAAGGCTGGCAGAAACTTCTACTGGGGGATCTGAGCTGGTGAAATGGCAAAATGCAGAACGAAGCAGACTACTGAGCAGCAAGTAGATGGTGTCTGGACGGAGGCAGAAATCAAGGCAAAAAAGGTATAGATATCTCTATGGCTGTTCAGAAGCACGTCTCAAAAGTACCACTAGCAAAAATGGAATTTTCCTAAGATCATTGCCTTTTTATAGAGAACGGGCTTGCTGAAGTGAAAAATGGAACCTTGTGCACTTCTTGACTCGTGTTTGGTTTTACTTGTTAGATGGCCCCTACATGCAGGGGCTTATTGTTTGTAGCACTTTGATTCTTAGATTCTGCATTAAGAGGGCTTGTTACTAACTTTCCCATTCAATGCATGTTTTAATTGTTTATGTGGCTATGCATGTGTAGGAGGGACACGTGATGACTAATCAGTTAATTTGTCTTCCTAGTTCTTGTGCAATATTATAAGATCAAGTCCATTTTTTTGTTTATGTGATGGTGTTTCTATAAATATTCATATAGTGAGAGTTCTTTTTTTTTGGTAAAAATGCGTTACTGCGAGTCTGCAAGTGCTATTGCTAGAATTTGTGCAAGTGATGTGGTGGAAAGGATCAATTACTTCTTTTGTAATGGGATGTAGACTGTAGTACTACATATATACACACACATCTTTTATAACTTACTACATAATTGATTGAATTAGAAACTCTGTATTTTGTATACATTTTTAACTGACGAACTGCATGTCCCTTCCTTTCTTGAAGGTTTATGCTGGTAGGGGTGAGAATCGGGACGAGACCGGAAGTCCCGATCCCGGTCCCGAAGTCCCAGTCCCGAAAAATCATAAATTTTTGGTCCCGGTCCCAGTTCCGATCGGGATTTCGGGACTCCCGAGTCCCGAAATTGTAAAATTTCAAGTCCCGGTCCCTAATAGTCCCGAATGGTCCCAAAATCCCGAACGGGACCAAAATTTCCCGATCGGGATCAAATTTCCCGAATTTTAAAAATTAAATTCGGGACATCGGAAGTCCCGATTGGGATTCGGGACTCCCGAGTCTTGAAAATTATCAATTTCCCAGTCCCGGTCCCGATCCCGAAAATTTCGGGACTCGGGACGGGACCGGGATTTTCCTAAGTCTCGGTCCCAAATTCTCACCTCTATATGCTGGTGTAGAAGAAAAAATTTCAACTGCAAAAGAGGAGGCAAGAAACCTTCAAGAAAAGGAAGGGACATGCAGTTCATCAATTAAAAATGTATACAAAATACAGAGTTTCTAATTCAATCAATTATGTAGTAAGTTATAAAAGATGTTTGTGTATATATGTAGTACTACAGTCTACATCCCATTACAAAAGAAGTAATTGATCCTTTCCACCACATCACTTGCACAAATTCTAGCAATAGCACTTGCAGACTCGCAGTAACGCATTTTTACCAAAAAAAAAGAACTCTCACTATATGAATATTTATAGAAACACCATCACATAAACAAAAAAATGGACTTGATCTTATAATATTGCACAAGAACTAGGAAGACAAATTAACTGATTAGTCATCACGTGTCCCTCCTACACATGCATAGCCACATAAACAATTAAAACATGCATTGAATGGGAAAGTTAGTAACAAGCCCTCTTAATGCAGAATCTAAGAATCAAAGTGCTACAAACAATAAGCCCCTGCATGTAGGGGCCATCTAACAAGTAAAACCAAACACGAGTCAAGAAGTGCACAAGGTTCCATTTTTCACTTCAGCAAGCCCGTTCTCTATAAAAAGGCAATGATCTTAGGAAAATTCCATTTTTGCTAGTGGTACTTTTGAGACGTGCTTCTGAACAGCCATAGAGATATCTATACCTTTTTTGCCTTGATTTCTGCCTCCGTCCAGACACCATCTACTTGCTGCTCAGTAGTCTGCTTCGTTCTGCATTTTGCCATTTCACCAGCTCAGATCCCCCAGTAGAAGTTTCTGCCAGCCTTGACATACAACAGTATGTCTCAGCCTCTACATAGCTAAAGTAAAAATTCACAACCCAAAAAAGGCAAATATGTAGCGAAACTACCTCATTTTCGGATCTTCTTTAACCACATTTAATTCTTCGGCTTTCGCTTTTAAATCCTTAAACGATTTCTGCAACTCTGGATTTCTACAGCCAAGAAGCAAACGTTCAGCAAAAAAAAAAGTGACTTAATGAAGAAAGTGAAATGTATAACTAGTGAAGAACATTACGAGATACAAAGAAAGGAACAAAATCAGTTTCAAGTGGCATAGCCAGTTGTCTGCCCCAATATTATTTTATTTTAGCTCTAACTATTTCAAATTTTCAATCATCGACTGATGAAATCAATCTTCCAAAAAGTTGAGCAGAACTAAGCTCAACAATGATATGCAAGGTCATGCAGCTTGTGAGTTCAACAAATTGCACCATAACAATAAAAAGCCTAGAAACGCATTTAGTCCGCAAAACCACGACCCAATGAGATTAAAAACACATTAAAAATAATCATGACGCAATTATAACTTTCTGAATGAGCAAAACATTACTTCTCAACTTCCCCTTTGATCTTCTCGGAGAACTCATTAAACACGCCGAAGTTGCGTCTAAACAGATAGGCATTTGGAGGCCTCGAAACCTAGATGAAAAGCCACCAACTCAGTAAATCAACTGCGACAGAAGGAAATCGTAATCGACGCAGAAATACAGGAGGGCGCAAACCTGTTGAGGTATTAATACTTGTCGAGGAAGCAGGAGATGTCTGGACAAAAACAAATCCCTAGCGAGTTTTCTGGCGGCCATGGCAACACTGTGAAATTTGATTGATGTGAGAAATGAAGGGTTTTATTTATGGCGTTTGAAGGAGATAACTTGCAGAGGGGAACTCTCGTTTATGACCTAAAATATATATACGAATGCTTTTATATTATATACACATCAAAAAATTTAGTTTGCTTTTTTAAGTAATATGAATTAATACATACATCAATTAAATTTCTATTTTTATATTATATAATTTCACTATTCCATCCACTTTTTTCTTATTATTATTCAATATGGATATTATAGAGACTAAAAGTGAAATATGGAATGAGCCGTCAATAAAAAAGTGAAATAACATTTTGATTAAACGATTTTAATTTAGAAATTACATGTACTAATATATGGATTTAATATATACTCCCTCCGTCCACGATCTTTCTTCTCAATTTGACCCGGCACAGATTTTAATAAATTATGTTCGACTTAGTTGGTAAAGGGTAAAATGTATTGAATATTGTATAGTTAGTGGAGAATGAGGTCCACTTTATTGATGATGTGTAAGGTGTATAGAGTAGTGAGTGGAATAGGGGCCCACATTAATGATTATATATATTGAGTAGTATGTAGTTAGTGGAGAATGAGGCTCACATTATTGATGTTGTGTTGAGTTGTGAGTGGAGTAAAGGGTTGCCAAAAATAGAATGAAAGTGGGAAAAAACTTGGTAGACGGACTAATAAGGAAAGTTGGGAAGAAAGATCGTAGACGGAGGGAGTATCATTTACAGAAAAATATTTTAATGTGTATATGAGCTAATTATGAGGTGAGAATGTAATAACATGTTTTTAGGTATATATTGTTACAATTGATTACTAGTTCATAATGGAACTTGGGAGATTCAGCTCGAGCCAAACTCGAGCTTTATCCCAACTAGGTAAAGACCAAGACCCTGTTCGTCCTATGCACGAAACCGAACTTTTCCTCAAATGATAAGCTCATTTGCGGTTATATGTAGTGAATTTTGTGGGTCGAGTCGGGTTTGAAATTCAGCCTAGTCCTACCCATTTAAGCATTAGATTGAGTATGGGCCCAAAAAACCTAGGCCAGTAGTCCCCTTTCATGTCTCTCCCTATACATAGGGGTAAGAATTGGGACAAGGCTGAATACCTAGTTCGCAGTCTCAAAGTTCCGATTTTGAAAATTCTTCAATTTTATTGTTCGATCTCAGGGATTTCAGAACTTTCGAGTTTCGAAGTTTTCAAAAAGTCAAGTTACGAGTTCAAGGCTTTGGATTCTGAATCCCATCAAAGCTCAGATCGAAATCGAAAATGTCCCATTATATAAAGGCTAAAAAAAACTCAACGATGTTATTGAACTAATGAACATATATCACTAACACCAATCCAAATTGTGTGTACAAAAACAACATGATACAAGAGATACTAAAATTTCAGATTCGAGTTCACCATTATTTGATTATAAGACTTGTGCAAATGCTATTTGGATGAACATTTCTTCAATTGGTATATTCTTGGTCTCCGGTAGGACCAAGTATATAAAGATAGTCATTACCAACGCAAAGAATCCAAACAAGAAGAACAACCCAAATTTCAAGTGACAAAGCATTAAAAGGAAAATTTGTGCGATTACAAATGTGCACCCCATGTTTACCGCAACATTGAAACTCTGCGCCGATGATCGGATTTCGAGCGGGAAAATTTCGCTAGGCACCAGCCACCCGAGAGCGCCCCACGACCACGCAAATCCTGCCACAAATATACATATAAATGACACCAATACGATGGCGTACCACCTGGGGATCGACCGAGGCTCTCCATCCGCTCCGAAAGTCACAATAATGCATATTGCCACGACAATCTGAAAAACTTACTCAAGACATTAGGTACAAGGATCATTCAATCCGAAAGTAGAGATGTCAAAATAAGCTCTGCTTTTTAGCTGAATAGACTAGAAAACGCCGATCTTGGCCGTGTTTTTTAGGGTTGGGCGGTTTTTTTAAAGTCGAGTTTGATGATCTCGAGTTGGGCCAAGCCTAAGAGTTTTGATAACTCCTGTAAAAAGACATATAGTGATGAAAGAAGTTCAAAGTGTAGCCATACACCTGAGAAATGAGCATTTGGATGCCTCCTTCAATGAAAAGAAACCTTCTTCCCCACTTATCCACTCCATATATGGAGACCAAGGTGGCCAACACATTCACCCCACCAGTGATCACGGCCGACTGTAATGTCGTGTTGTGCCCAAAGCCGATGGTCTTGAACAAGACAGGCGCATAAAACATGATTGCGTTGATACCACAGAGCGACTGAAAGAAGGGGATGGAAATTGTCATCATGAGATAAAATCTATACTTATTCTTGAGGAGGTTTCTCCAAGGGTTCTCCACATTCTTAGATGCCTCGCTCGCCCGGACCAAGTCCTTGAACTCTTCATCCACATCAACCACACCCCGGAGCCTCCTAAGCTTGGCTCTAGCTTTGTCGTGCTCGCCACGCTCGATCATGGATATTGGTGTCTCTGGGAGGGCTAATGAACCTACAATGACAACTAGGGCGGGGACGGCCGCACCTCCTAAACTTAGCCTCCACCCCAAGTCACCATTGATCTTGGAAGTTATGTAATTCAGCACATTTGCTATTAAAATGCCTATAGTGATGCATAGTTGAAATCTAATTTTGAGTGCACCTCTGTACTTGTAAGGAGCCATCTCAGAAAGGTAGAGTGGAACAGACTACAAATACAGAATGCATACATCAATATTTTGGAAGCAATTTAAAACCAATTCATATAGTAGATCATAGTGGAACAGAGGCGGTACGATTGATTGTTGAAAAGTTGAAATAAAAGGAAAACCTGATTGGAGAACCCGACTCCGAAACCCTGAAGAATGCGACCAACAATGAGCATTGCAACAATATGAGCAAAGGCATTGATTAGAGCCCCGGCGCAAAAGAGCACGCCACCAAGCAGCATCGACCGCTTTCTCCCAAGTTTCCTCGTCACTGTAGAGGCTACAAGGGACGAGAAAAGCGCGGTCAAATACAAGCACGAGGTAAACATAGAGATCAAATGGCTATCGAATACACAATACTTGTTTGTTGAACCATTCGACTTCAACTTCCTCAACACCGATGGGAAAATTTTCTCCAAGAATGGATCCATTGATGTTACTCCACCTCCATGCAACCACATAGAAATTAGACTGAGTTAGATATGCTTTAGCTTACGCCTTACAACGTGACATGTTGTGTTGCATTAACAGAAGAGCCATACATTTCATATTTAGTACTGAATTTTAAGCAATTATGTGCCATTTGCTTGTAAAAACAACAAAACATATCACACACATCACACAGTACAGTCAGACAATAAAGGATGAATACATTATACATCTTGAGATAATGAGATTAGACTACAAACATTCTCTAATAATTAATAGAGTCTTCACATGGCATTCAAACAAACTTCAGCCATAATCATGATTGAGTACAAATCCCAACTTTATTTATTAATCATAGTTATAATTTAGTTTGGTATCAATTAAGTAACTAAGAACTTCAAAACCATAAAATAGAACAGCAAACATGATAGATGAAAAGAGATGTATTGATAAATCTATAATCTGCTAGAACCGAAAACTAACAACATAATGATATGATATCAGTGGTTTCTAGAAATTAACAGCAAATTATTTAAAAATAAAAGAAGAAACATTGATGAATACCTGAAATTCCGATATCGTAACCAAAAATGAGACCGCCAGTGGCCGCAATAACGTACGGTGTCAAGTTGCCGGGATATTCTGTCTCTTCATCTCCTTTTCTTTTTTTTTTTCTTTTTTTTATTTCATTTCAACTGAAGAAAGAAGTAGACATGAACCGACATAAATTCCAAGTCTCCCAGTGGCCCGGCATTTATTGTAGAGGTGTTGCCGTGTTGAGGAATCAATTTTATTTATTTTTTTAATTTAAAATCAAAATCAAATCGTTTGAAATCAATTCATACGATATTGATCATTATTATGGAACACAAATGAAGCATTTCACCCTTACATTCATTTTTAACTTAGTTTTTTAAAGTATACACATAGTAAGTTAAGTGTGTTGGAATTAAATAAAAAAAATTATATTATCTATTAATTAAATTTTTTTAAATGGATCAAAATAAGAAAATGTACATCTTTTATTAATGGAGAAAGTATTTTATTTTATAATTTTTTTAGTTCAATTTCATAAACCTTATAGTAAATCTAAGTTGATATTAATGGGCTTAACTCATATGTATAACCCAATTTAGACATGGGCTTGCTAACACCTTGTCTCATCTCTAACATAACATAACTACAACTACAAGTAACAAGTTAACATCATTTCAGAAAATAGAACACAATAAAAACAAGTATATCTTGGCATACACTTTCTTGATTAATATTCAGAACTGAGTACACAAGTTGGATATTTCCCTTTGAATAGAGTGACAAATATAAATTTCTACAAGATAGTGAAAAAGCATTTGTTATTTCCAAAGAAGAAGACATCTGCAAACAAAGCATATATAGTGTCAATGAATCATTCTAACATCACTTACAACAGTGTGGAGTCACTGGCCTAGAATCACAGAGTTAGAACAAAGGGAGGCGCGTCCCGTCTCGGCCCAGCCACTGATCGGTACACGTAGACCCTATCCGCCTGCGTGTCGTCACTCCCATTGTCCTTTATCACCTCCACATTGAGCCTCGGCATCTCTGTCGCGAGCCGTTCGCACCCCTTCATCGTCAGGTTACAAGCCGACATCCACAAAGATCGCATCATCTCGTACTTCTCGAGCCCGGAGAGCAGGGCAGCATTTCCGAATGGGCAGTCTCTTATCTCCAGCTTCCGGAGCTTCGGGCAGCCTTGGAGAACACACTGCATTCCCCTATCACTTTTGCCGGCAAAGGCCACGGACAGAGTCTCGAGATTCTTGGCATATTTTCCTATGTACTCGAACGTAGTGTCAGTGAGAAGTCCCGAGACGGAGAGTCTCCGGAGTTTGGTGCATGTTTTAGCCACAGCACTGAATGCCTCGTCCATAGGCTCCTTTGTTAGGTAGTCAGGCTCGCCTGGGTTCATTATGCAGAGACGGAAGTGAGTGAAGTCGGGGCAGTTCTGCACTATCGTAGCGACAGCAGCATTAGTCATCCTCCGGCAGAAGTAGAGGACGTAACGGAGGTTGGGGCAGCCACGAGAAACGGCCAAGAACCCCACCTCCGTCACCCCGTGTCGATTATCAAGGTCATACGGATCAATGGGGAAGACCCGGAGTTCTTCAAGGAATGGACAGCTAGACCCGACAGCCTCGAGACCCTTGTCTCCAACCGTGTCGATGACCTAAATAATTTAAAAGTTCAATTCTTGAACAGTTGTGCCATTTTTATCAAGTAAGAAAGCATCAGAATAGACAACCACTTACCCAAAGGCGCCGTAGACTAGTGCAGTGAGGGAGCAGCTTCTCAAGTTCGCCGCTTTGGAGGTCCGTTTCGCTCAAATTCAAGAATGTGAGACGAGCACAAGCTCCGTAAAGGAGAGGGAGATACGGCGAAGTAACATCCCATAAACCCGAAAGAAATTGAAGATGCTGGCAATTACTTAATGCACTTTGAACGTCCCCGTACTGACGGGGCGTGAGCTCCTGCAAGAAGGAGCCGGTGCCAAGCCCTGTTAAACGAGGAACTTGCATGAGGAGCCGTTCCAGTTGCTCCAAGTTGATGTTTTCGTTGACCTTCAGAACCCTCAACGATCTGCACCGACTAACAAGCCTCTCGAGGGCATCAAAGCTCACCTCGCAGCGAAGGCTGGCAAAATTTAGTATTTCCAACGAGGTGAAGCTCTCGGGGAAGCAACTCAGCCAACCTCCACCGATATCTACAGTTACACTATCCGCTATGTCGAGCTCAGTCAAGTTCCTAGAAGCCAGATAAATACACGATAAGTTGCTAGCAAAGAAACGAATACAAGAATTAGAATTGCAATCCCAGCAGAAAAGGTAAGCATGAGCCGTACAACATGTGCAACGACTCTTTTTCTTTCTTTGTCGACGATGTGTACGGATGGGATATGAACATCGACACACAAACACATTTCTTGAAGTTCAAACAAGAATCTGATGTAACTCCAGTTCATCAATATTCTTATTTACAGCCAGTACAATCAAGAAACAGTATTCGACCGAAAATATCTTCTAAATCGAGCTGGGGCCTTCGATTTTCATATATCGATCCCGTTAGTGAAGTTTTAGCGAAATTCAAATCATCTGTTTCCAGTGAAGGCGAAAAACAAATAACAAAAGGCTCTCAAAGAGAAGCACTCGGTTTCTCACTAAATCTCTGTTTCCTACAAACACACACACACCATTGCTAACATCAACAGCAAAGCTACCTCAATAACTTCTTAACTACAAAACCAAGCACATATGGTATTTTCCCAAACTCTAATTAACACGACTGTTTCATATTCTTCTACTTTTACCAATCCATGGTTATATCAAGAAAGAGTGATTAAACAGTATTGCTCAAGACACAAACTAAGCACACACATGCTTCATCAAAATCAATGACCTAATAAGCAGAGTCAACTATGATGAATTCCCCAAGTTTGGGTATTAGATAATGCACCGAGCAAACATGTTAATAGAATAAACTTTAATCTAATCCTGAAAAAAAAAGCCCCATATAGACGTAGTAATGGAAAGATATCCTTTACTTAAAAAGGAATATTAAAATTGGAAATTAAAAAGAAAGCTTTAACGAGAAATATCATCTCAGACAAATCCAAGAAGTATAGGTTTCCAGAAATCTATCAGAAATAAGCTACAATTTCATGACTCAAAAATATATACACAAAGCCAACTGCAACAAATCATCAACAAACTAGAAAAAGCAGAGCATTACCTGCAATGAGTTGCAATGGCTTTGAGCCCTTCATCACTGAAACCATCGCAACTTGACAAAGATAGAGCTTGGAAGCCCGGAAACGACGTGGATAAGAGCTCCAAGCTCTCATCACTGACAGTCATCCTCTTGAGCCTCAGTTCCTCAAGAAAAGGGTAAACATTTGCAAACATAACCAGCCAAGCATGCACATTAGCACCCCAATCTTGGGGAAGCAAATTGAAATCGGAGAATCTCGGCTTCCCTTTGAGCCTAACGCTCTTAATTCTAGGGAACCTTCGAGCCACTATCTCAGGCGACACCGAATAGCAGTTTCCTATAAAAATCTTGGATCTTGTCCATCTCTCAGCATCATACCAATTTTTGCAAACAAGAGAGACTGAGCTCCTATCCTTGTGTGAATCTATGAATTCTAGAACCTTCTCTAAAACTTCATCTGGGAATGGTGAATGCCTGCCACTGGATCCATTTGAATTGGCTGGCCTCCACAGATATTCTTTCAACTTCTTGTGTTCTAGATCCATTTCAATTTCTAGAGACCGTCGATTGAGAGCTCAGTGAGATCTGAAATCCTTAAATCAACTGCAGATTCTTGCATAAATGAAGAAAATAATCAGAACCCCTTTCACCCAAAAGCTTACTGCATATAAAAAAGCCCCTTTTCGAATTCAAGAAAATCCACATCAACTGAAGAAAGAAGAATCATATAAGACAAGAATCTTGAGTATAAATTGTTCTAGCCCCCTGTGAACAAAATCTCAGCAGATTCCATCAAGTGTGTGTGTGATATTGCACGGTGAGACTGCAAGCAATAAAAGGGTTGACAAACGACAGATTCCTTAACGAAGAAACCCAATAGAAATTAAAGTAACATAACACAATTGGCTGAATCTAATAATGGAACCTCAAAGATTAATGTTGGAGCATCTGTACCTTCAGCTGAAAGCTGCTTTAGAAATTGAAATTAGCTTCTTAAAAATAAAGTTTTTTACTAAATTGCAAAAGCAAAATCATCATTAGCATTTATAGAGAGGCACCACAACCACCTCAAACCCCCCAAGAAACAATGGCATCCAAGGATATATCTTTATATAATAAATCAGTTACAGTACACATAAAAAGAAGAAGAGTAAGGAGAAATCTGGGTTTCTCTTTCACCTATGAGCTGAAATGCTGAGTGGAGACGAAGATCCAAAGAAATAATTCTTGAATAAAAAACATAGCAGTATAAGAATTAAAAAATAATCCTTTATATATACATACAGTGCACATTATCACTATCCCTAAGTACGTACAGATTTATTCCGAAAATGAAAATAAATAAATAAAAAAGTACGTAAAGATTTGAATAATTAGATAGTCCCACCATGGCTGAAGTTGACGCAGAATGATAAGGGAAGCACCTAACTTCAATCCCCTCTAATCTGCCGCCACGTGTACACACGGCCCCCCGGCGCATGTTAGACATGATTGAAGATTAAAATGATTTATTCATTTGTAAATTAGGAATAAAACTAAATATCGGTTTTAATCATTTTATTTTGGACAGTATTGAGAAAGAAAACAAAATCTCGAACATCCATTCTATTCAAAATTGATGTGTAATCGATCTTTAATTTTACATATGTTATTCAACTCGTCTTAGATCTAAATTGAAATTTCGGTACATACTTATTCAGATATTTAAAGGTACTTGAGTAATCGAAAAAATTATATATGGATGATCCCAAATATTTAAAAGTAATTATAAGAAATCGAATTTCATTTTTTGTGGCATTACATGAAACCGGGAAACGTAAAAAGCTCAATCTCTCCCAAAAAAAATCGAAATTATTGGATTATCGAGCTTTTCAAGTAATACCCACATGCAATCTAATTAAGGGTGATTATAATATAATTGTTTAGCAATTTATAATTGAATTTGGGTGTGGATAAATTGAACAGTACCCGAAATGGATGCCCACAAAAATTATCAAAGTAGGTCTCATATCCCAATCAAGTCTTCTTTTGGGGGAAGACATGAATGTATCTGTCACTTACTTACAAACTCGATGCATAATTAATTTTTTAAGTAGCATTGTGGAAGTTGATATGCATCAAAAACATACCTTAGATACATAAATAAACTTGTTGCAAAATGCAAAGTTCATGAAATTATTACAATGTAGCACACAAAACACGATAAAATTAGTACTGACAATTATTTGTGCAACATTCGGATAGTCTGGATGGAGAATAGACACCTAAAATGTTGTCTCCTCACCAAAAAGAAAGCCCATGTTAGCATCAATCATATTCTTTCCCCCAAATGTCCCTCCATCCTTATCCCAATTTCCACTACTTTTTTTGTCCATTTCCAGTTTGCCCAATCACCCCCTTGTGGGAGCCTGCCACGTGTCTTCATTATTGTTTCTAAAACCCACCCAAAACGCCAGAGTCTTCTTCTAAAAATACAATAGAATCGCAAATTTTGAAGAGGCCCATATGCATTTCAAAAGTGGGCCGAATATACATTTTCAAAGTATATGTTTTTCTCAAATTACAAATATTTGTTTTTTTTTGTTTTTATTATTTTGTATTGAATAAATTGTAATTAAAAAGTGAAAATTAATAAAAAATATATATTAAAAATTTAATATTTGTGAGATATGCCAATTTACCAACTAAGATCTGCATGCAGCAATAGAAATTCACGTATGGGTGTAAATGGAAGCAATGATCCATTATTCCTCATAAAAAGCAGCCATTTTATCTAACATATGTAGCTGCAAACTTTGGCACGATGCTTTTCGATATCAGACAGATTTCAGCTGCAGATAGTAAGATCGACATTTTCATCAAACACCGCCTAATGAGAGAGAGGATAAACATGCATATATCATTTGATCACCAAATATAGGAAAGTAATGCTTATGAGATGATAATTATTAAGAGGAAAATGAGACCGTTGGATTTAGATGCCGCTCGAGTCCCTGCCGAAAATGAACCGTCTTCCCCAGTCTGATATCACAAGCGCTCTTGTGCGCCAACTTACTAGCTTGCTGAAACACAGGGAAGAGATCAACTAATCAAGCGGTGCCACTTGGGAAGATGAGGGCGTTTACGAGAGAGTCCTAGGATGTTTTGATTATGTAATCGCCTAATCGGAGTTATTGTCAATGTTGCAGGATAAAGAAGAATGCACCTTGCGTATACAGAGTACCAAAGCCACTGGGTGCTGTGACCAATTGAAATCCAATCTCCGGGAAGCTGTGCAGCAGTTTGCTCCCCTCCGAGAGGGGCGAATTGTCCAAGATGTTTGTACCTATAGCATATTAGAAACAGTACGTCAGAAACAACTGATTCTTTGACTATGCTCCTGTTTGTGAGTTCTTAAGGAGGCCTGCTCAGACCGGAAAGGACGAAAGCGATGACGTCCTTCGCCCCTGAACCGCAGAGGGCCTTCTGGATCATTTTCACACGCTTCCATGCGGTTGAAACAGTCAGCAAGATAGGAGCCTTGCTGTGCTGCAACCTGAGATGCTATCAAATGAATGTCAGATGATGTCATAATTTTTGGAACAGGAGGAAAAAGGATCAAATCCACCATGATGTATCGACCTGGGCAGTTGCTGGAAGATTCTTCATCTGAGAATCAACCTGAGAAAGAGCTGCCTTGAACTCTTCAAGATTCACTTCAACTGACTCTTTAGCAGAATTCACTTTTGGGTCTTTCAAAAGATCAACGAGACTCTTCAACTGTTTTTCTTTCAAATAGAGTTCTACTTGGGGGTATCTTTCGCATATATCATCAAGCACTTCCTGAAATTCCTTGACTGTGAGTGTGTTGGAGTTGTCTTTATCTGCTTTGTGAAATATAGCCCAAATATCTTCCTGCAATGATAATAAGTTAAGAATACTCATCTGTGCACCCTGATATGATGCAATGGTGATTCTTTGCACACGATTTTTGATGGATTCGGTAAACACCAGGAGAAAACTAAAAGTCTTAATCACGAGTTTAGGTTTATAAGGAGATGATACCATGACTTTTCGTTGATTGATTGTGGCACAATCTCCTAGAGCATATATGTTACACGTTCCTTCTACTCGTAGCCACTCATCAGTTGCTAGTACACGTCTATTCCCCTGAATAACAAAAAAGACAAAGTCTTAAACAAATAACTTTGGATTCAACTGAGATAATGAATAAACCATTAACTTTTCAGAAAATTCAGCAATACAGCAAACCTAACTACATCTTCATAGGCCTCTGAGTTTCTACCTGACCAACTTGCTTCATGAATTCCTTAATAACAGGGCGAGTTCCGATTCCAGTTGACCAAACAGCCATACCGTATGGCATACTGGATATTTCACTGCCATTCTTAACTTGTTTAGTGGAAATTTCTTTATCTGTTACTTTCACCACCATCTCCCCAGTTTTAAGATTGATTCCATCTCTGTGAAATTTTTCCTCTGCAAAAGCCGTAATTCTTTTATCAAACCTGCACAAAACAGTTTTTATGAAACAATATGTCAATAGTTTGTCAAACATGAAATATTTATCTTGAGCCAAAGATTCATCTCCTCCACGAAGAATATATGGGTATATATATTGAAGAATTTTTCTCAGTCAGTGTAGAATGCTTTATAAAGTTCTACTTCAACTTCAAGCAAGTAATGACTTGCGTGTTAAGAATATGGTCTGTAGCTTCAAGAAGTGTTATTTTAACGGCCTTTTTAACCTTGGGGTATAATTTGACTAGATCTTCATTGACATAATCATGAAGCTCTGCTGCAAACTCCACACCAGTTGCACCTCCACCAACAACAACGAAATGAAGAATTCTTTTCCTTTCTTCATCACTTAGATTAGGCAAACTTGCCATTTCAAAACAATCTACAATTTTCCTTCTGATCTTCTGTGCATCTTCTATTTCCTGCAGAATACGCAGTTCCAAGACCAAGGTAATGAGCATGTTATATCAATATTACATTATGTGATGTGCAGTCCAGAAAGATTACATTATGCACAGAGGACCCCAAATTATATAGACATCATGTGTATGGATGTTTACCTTCAAGAAATGGCAATTTTCTGACACACCAGGGATATTGAATGTATTTGCACAGGCCCCAACAGAAATCACAAGGTAATCATAATCCACGACAATCTTCTCTATTTGATTGGGATCACCAGCCAGATTAGACCTGCAGTAGACTTTCTTATTTTTTGCATCAATCCTGTAACACTCTGCTTCCCAGTAATGAACATTTACATTTTTCTGCCACACAGAAACTCCGCTGATTTAGCACTATATTGTAACAATTGCAATGAGAAAGCAAAAATGATATTATCATAAGTTTCAAATAAAGGGACTGAAGAATTTTGATAAGAATGCTGTATTAAGTTCAATAAGTTGAAAGAACCATCTAAAAGTAACCTGACAGTACGATTAACATGTACAGCAAACGAATGGAAGTGCAGATTTTGAAAGCTGTCAAATGAAGTTATAAGGTATTGCAAATAGAACATGATTGCAACTGTGCTGTTCAAACTGCATACCTTTCTGACAATGTTGCGGATTGGTTCGACAGTGCTACGAGCTTCAACAGCGCCAACTGTCACACTTGGTAGCAAAGGGGGGGAACGTGAAGAAGTTACGTGGTGATACCACCTGGACGTCATAGGATGAGTTTTCCAGGTTCTTCAAGAAACTTGTTCCAGCCCAACCAGTTCCCAGTACCACCACTCTCTTTTTCTTGCTCTTGTCATCGGCCTCAGATGGACTCACAACATTTATCCCATCCTCTGGTTTAGCATCAGAAAATGCCACGAGGCCCCCACCACTGCCATTAATACACAGAAAAAAGATGGAATTCAAGTCATGTAATTCTCCTAAGTCACCCCCTACAAATTAGATCTAAATTCCGGATCATGCTTGATATGGAAATTTAATAATCAAAGGCACACAATAGACATTAGACACACAGCATTTGAAGCAATACAAACAAGGAAATACATAAGTCGTTGGTTTCCACACAGCATCCGACGAAATTAATCAAATCGTACTCTATTCCACATATCGTTACACTAAGGCATGAGAAATACGAAGAAACTACCCAGATATAACATTCGCAGATACTAGCTTCTAAGTACATATAGTTCAGATCTTCATCACGACAATCATAACCATAGTCCTTCCTTCAAGAGTTGTACCATAATCATAACTCCATATCATACTAACAGCTGTTCTCTTCACGATGCTAAAAGCAAAAAAACCAATCAACTTTACAATTCCACCAAAAAACTCCACCGATACCGACGTGCAACAGTGAAACAGCTCCGAAAATCAGAAACAAACAGCAATTTCCATTCCAAGCACCATTTCACTTGCATCAAACAAATAACAGATAACTTCCAGCTTCACATGACATGGTAACGACATATACAAGGAAAAATCGAAAAACAACATAAAAATTACCCGATGCTGAAAACAACCAGCATTTTGTCAAGCGAAGAATTCTCTCGGAAAGTTCTCGAAAGCCTCTGAAACGCCGTCATTTTTCGCGCCTTCGACTTCAGCTCGAGATCACATGAGAAAAAAAAGTAACGAAAACAGAACAGACGGAAAAATCATCAAACTTACTCTTGCGCGCGAATCCTGCTGTCCTATGAGGAAAATGCAAAGAGAGTTGCAGGGTAGTCTCAACTAGTCAGCGGTCGGTGATAATCGAGAGCGAATCTAAACTAAGGATGAAAGAGATGCCTAGAGAGGTCGGAGTAGGGTGCAGAGGAACGTGATGGGCTGCGGTGCAGCTGAACCTTCCGGTTGCTTTTATGTGGCTTGCCGCTCGATTAAATGGACACGTGTCACATGGAGACGTGAAGCGGTGAGTCGGAAGCGTGCGTGCTGGCCACATGCCACCACCTAATTTGAGTTTCGACGAATATTACAACGTACATCTTCGGATGCGAGGGGTACAATGCGATCATGCATGACCGCTTTTCTGATGAAAATTGAGTTGCTGTTTGTTAACATTGTTGTAATTAGGTAAGCCTCGTTGATATGATAAATAAAAATATCTATATAATTAATATTCAAAGGTAAATTAAGTAATATTTTTCGCTCCACGTTAAAACGTTTTATTATTATAATACGCTCAATTGAATATAAAACGTGTCAACTTATACATAATTATTAAAATATATTATAATCAATAAACTCGTTCCAATAGTGAAGGCCCAAATTATCGTTACTTTAATGAGGTCCAAATGTATTGCAATAGAATGTTTTAAGTTTATGATTATTATACTATCTTAATAAAATAATTTAATTTAACTTGTATATTAACTATAATAAAATTATTTAATTTAACATGTATTGTATATTAAATATATTTAGAGTTTCATTTGTTATATTTAATTAAATTGCACATATAAAGTAGATGAATATATATATTTATAAAAACAATTAGATAATGAATTCGTGAAATTAACAAAATGAGTAACATTAATTGGTATATAAAATCATTAATCCACAAGCGATTTAGTGAGAGTAATTAAATCTCAATGAAAAACAGTGATCCCAATAGCATTGATTTAAACAATAAATATATTTGACCACACACATAGAAATATAAGTTATATACAAAAAATAAAATTATTATATTCTCATTTAGGGTTTGATTTTTAATATAATGTTTAGATTTAACTATTTCATTTCATAATGTATGGTTGTTGATATAATGAATTCATGTATATTGCATTAAATTCAACGGGTAGAGTAAATCATATCATATTTAAGAAACCAAAACAAATTGAATATGTGATGCAACTATATAATTAATATACATTGAATATTGTAATTAAATCACATAGTAACCATATATTGTGTATAGATACTTATTTAGTTATTTTATTTAATACATTAATATCCAATATTTTAGAAATAGTATGCATTGATGTCAAATTGGAAAGATTGCATAAAGTCTGAATTATGAAAATGCAAATCCATAAATAATTAAAATCACGATGATAGTTTGATAACAAAATATTGAAGTAATATATTTTTGTTATTATCTACATAGCTACTAACAATAAAATTGCTTTTTTTTAAGAAGCTTCGATTTACTGATGGAGAGGGTATTCGGTTATTTAAAATTAATTCAATCCGTTATTATCCAAGATTTGATTCGACCCAAATATTAATTGATAGTACTATTTTTATTATAGTGAAAAGTCAAAATACACTAGTAATATTTTATCCGACAACGAAAAAACACACACATTTATCTATATTATTCGTATAAAAAATTCAAATATTTTTATTTTTAATAATTATACCATTATAATCATTCGTATTAAAATATTTAATTTTAAATAATATGAGATTTTATTACACTTATAACATATCTAATTTATGTATATTTTCCTTTTCCGATCACATACACATATTAATTAATAAATATTATTACCCATATTTTGTCAGGAAGATATTCAAATTCAAATCTAAAAATAAAATCACGAATCCTTATCCATGTAACTATTCATCTATAATTTAGCCCTAAGTGAATATTAGTCCAATTTGGACTTTAATTTAGGATAAATTTGAAAATTTGATTTTTTTTTTTATCTATGGAAATAACATTAAATACACACAGCATATATCTATATATACCCCAATTCCTCTTTCCCCAAAAGCAGATAACAGAAAAACCCTAGACACATCAGATTCTCTGGGCTCATTAATTCTCGAAATTGTGATTACCAGGGAATTCTGCTTGGGTTTCATTCGAGGTTTTTCATTGTATTACGAAAGTTCAACGCCACTCACTAGCTTGCCATCAAAAGGTAGCCCTACGCTTCTAGAATCTGAATTTGACCGGAAATAGTTTGATTACTGTTTGTGTGCGTTTTTTGAATTTTGACTTTGGGTTCGATCACACTTTTGCTTAACTTCTTCTAGATCAGATGGATTTTTATTGAGTTTTTTAAGCTCGATCTTAGGTATAGTGTTTATGCGGGGGTTATATGTGTGTGTGTGTGTATGTGTATTTTTTCTGATGCTAATCGCTTGCAGCGGTGACATCATTCATTTATTTGTTATAAACGAGAGTTCCCCTCTGCAAGTTATCTCCTTCAAACGCCATAAATAAAACCCTTCATTTCTCACATCAATCAAATTTCACAGTGTTGCCATGGCCGCCAGAAAACTCGCTAGGGATTTGTTTTCGTCCAGACATCTCCTGCTTCCTCGACAAGTATTAATACCTCAACAGGTTTGCGCCCTCCTGTATTTCTACATTTATATACACACATCTTTTATAACTTACTACATAATTGATTGAATTAGAAACTCTGCATTTTGTATACATTTTTAACTGATGAACTGCATGTCCCTTCCTTTCTTGAAGGTTTATGCTGGTGTAGAAGAAAAAATTTCAACTGCAAAAGAGGAGGTCTGAATTTATTTCAATGCACAAGAAAATGGCATTGCATAAATTGATCTATGACAGTGCTTTTACTGAAACGTATTTTTATTTAGGTCAAAGAAAGTTTTGATCTTGGAAAGCAAAAGCTTACAGGAGAAGATGGGAATGCATCTAGTGAACACACAAACAAGAAAGACGGAAGCAATACTTCGTCTGGCAATGAAAAACAACAGGAGCAGCAACAGCAGTCTGGATCTTGGGATAGTGCTGAATCACTATTTGGCAAGGTCAAGTATGGCGTTTCCTCAATGTCTCCAACAATTTCGTCAGCATTCAACAAATTAAAAGAAGCAAAACCTGTTGACATGGTGAAAAAGGGCTTTGGCATTGTGAAGGATGAATTAAAGGGAAATCCAAATAGGAAAAAGCGTCTTGGATATGATGCTTCTTCGGCTCCTCCTTCAGCAAAAATCGAAAAAAGTACTCGGACAGATATTGTTGTGGTTCCTACAAAGCAATCTCCATGGAGTAAGAAATGGGAGGCGCTGAAGAACAAGGTCATTTAGTTAGCTCATTCATTTTAACTTGTTATATCCTCTCATTTTTTTCATTGCCTGATAATAAGCGCTAACTTCTCAGATGCGTGGCAATCCTGTGTTTAAGCGTGTCAGTGGGTTTAGCGAGCCTGTCATCGAGAAGAGCCAGGAGGTATCTTGCAACTTGAAATGCAAATTGTATATCTTAAATTGGTTTGAAAGAATCCTTCATTAGCAAGAGTGTTTACATAGCTGCTGTAGATGTTGTTGGTTTGGTACAGAGAATCATACCAGTGTGTTTTATCAATTTATTTATTTTTAAATGCGGATTCTTGGTACTTGTTTTGCAGATTGCTGAAGATATGCGGGAGAGATGGGAGACCAGTGATCATCCAGTCGTTCACAAAATTCAAGAGTATGTTGCTGTCATGGTTGTATTGTTTGTTGGAACATTAGCCACTGCAAAACTAACAATCCTCATTGCTTTATTGCAGTATCAGTGGAACTGTTCTTGGAGAATCAGATGCTGCCATGTCGTTCAAAGAGATTCGGCGTCGGGATCCGTAAGACTCCTTTCCTCAGTTTGTCTTTTCGAAAATAATACATTTTAATACTGAAATCACGTCTTCTGCTAGGACATTTTCCTTACCAGAGTTTGTGGCTGAGGTTCAAGAAGTGGTCAAACCAGTCCTCAATGCTTATTTCAAGGTATAGTCTTGAAGTCAAATAGATTGAGGGGTTGAATCTGGCCACGATTCAGTTCTCCATGGTTTAGATATGTCTTGGAATTTTGTGCTTTTCTAACAATCCCCTGTTGCTCTTTCATGCACAGAAATGGATGTATATATAATATTTTATTGCAATCAAATCTGAACATAGTATCATCACAATACTGCCTTCTCCACCTGGACAAACATTTAGACATTAAGCTATCCGAATATTTTTTGCTCTATCATAATGGATTATTTTATGTATTGACATCTTCAGGGTGACACAGAGGTATTAGGAAAGTATTGTAGCACCCATGTAATTGAGAGATGTAAAGCAGAGCATCAAGCTTTGCAAGCCCAGGGAATTTTCTTTGATAACAAGGTGAAGTGCATTCTTAATCACTATCTTAGATTAGCTCTAGTATTGTTTCCTATTTCTCCAACTCAAGTCGTCAAAACGGATTCCTTTTTTCTAAACCAATCTATACGGCATACAGATTTTACATGTGTCGGATGCTGAAGTTCGAGAGACCAAAATGATGGGAGAGACCCCCATAATTATCGTGGCAGTAAGAACTCGAACTCTATTAGCTCTTGTTGATGGATTCTCTTATGAATGAATAATCACTGCATGCATGAGCTATCTCCAAACCTCCATGCTATGTTCCTAATTACACGTTCGGTTCCATGTCACAGTTCCAGACACAGCAGGTCTACTGCGCTCGTGATAGACATGGCGAAGTAACTGAAGGTAGCCAGGTAAGCATTGCATTTCTCATACTTTGTTTTTTCTTCTAAACTTACCGTACCTACATCTGATTCAACCTTTTGATACCGTTCACCCTAATTTTTCCAGGATACGATCCATACTGTGTATTATGCCTGGGCTATGCAGCAATTAGATCCAGAAGAAGCTGGAGATGGCGCTCCGTACTCCACATGGAAGCTTAGAGAAATGCAGCAACTAGGCGTCCGCGCCCTCATCTGATTATTCTTCCTGCTTTCTTCACCCTAATCCTCACCCGCAAAGGACTCAGTTCATTACTCCTGCATAGCTCTTGACGCAATGCTTGTCTTGCTGAGATGAAGAAAGCACCAGGGGTAGAAATTCCGACGACGAGCTGGTCTTTTTTGCCCTATAAGCATGAATGGTGAGAGGTGATGGTTTAATAAACATGTAGAGCTTATAAAACATCATGAAAAATGGTGGATGGATAAATCTTTTGAGGACGATGATTTCTGTCTCATTTGACTTTTTATCTTTTGTGAGACAATTCTTTTATTATTATTCAGCTCAAAGCAATGCTGCTGTCGGCCTTATTGTTCTTGCAAATTTTAGAGTTTTGTTGAATGATTTATACTCCATTTGCTCTTCTTTAAAGTAAGTAGACTACATTTTTTTTTATCAAGTTATAAAGTCATTGAAAAAATAAATGAGTCTAATCTGATACATACATACGAGTTTATAATTGAATTTTATGATAGATTTAGCATAAATTTGATCTTCATTTCAAATAGGATTTTGTAACCATATGAAGAAATATTCGGTGTCAAATGTCAGAGTGGGAGTAAGCAAGCTAGCTTGCTTGCATTCTAGAAAGGTTCCGTGTCCTTCCTACCTGCTGAAATTGATGTGAATGATCGTGACAGCTCTTCAAATCCTATTCGGTCTGATTAGATATGTCACTGAAATAAATCTGTTCTCTCTCTGTTTTATTTTCGGATTCCGAGGATGAGCCGGTCGATCTTGAATTGCGATTGGGCCTCCCGGGATTGAAGATAGAAAGGGACGATTGAGTGCGTTTCAGGTTGGTTTGAGGACCGTTGGTCAAAGAAAAGGGAAGGTCCTGATTCCGGGACGGAGTTAATTTATTAGCAGCATGTTATTAAATACTTTTCTATTTATTGAGTTAAAATGATGTATTTTTTCAATCTATTGGTTCAAATATAATTTATTCGTTCACGATAAATCTGTACTTTTATATCTGTTGGATCGTTTACTAAAAGTGTACTTTTTACATTTTGAATATGGTCATGAAAAATGTTTAATACTCCCTCTGTCCCCCAAAGATCTTCCCACTTTTCTATTTTGGGCCGTCTCTCATCTTTCTTCCCACTTTATTTCTATTTTTGGAAACCTTCTATTTTACTCATCTTATTTAATGTGGGTCCCATTATCCACTCCCAATATCTTACATATCATACTACTTTTTGTGGGACCCATTCTCCACTAACATCACTTTACACTTTAACAATCAAAGTAAACACATGTTATTCGGTCAAAGTGGGAAGATCTTTGGGGAACGGAGGGAGAATGTTAAAACTTATATATATTTTTTGTCTCATTTTTTCATTAAAAACACAATAATTTTTTAATGAACTGATGGATTAATTTTTTAAATTGTAAATAATGATTTTATAGATGAAATTGAATTATTGATAAAAATATATAAAATTTGTAAATCGGGGAAGCTGAGCTGGAGGCAAGCTTAACCGTAATCCAAACTTGCCGACGTGTCATCTTTCACATCTGTTGTTCGTTCGTTCCCCGCTCTCTCTCTCTCTCTCTCTCGCTAGATACAGTGATACACCATCAAACCAGAGCCTGAACAGTTTCCTACAGCTCCGACAAGGACACCAGAGGCGTTAATGGCCTCCACGCTCCACGCTCACCTCTCCTCCCCTCTAAAGCTTCACCTCCACTCCCATGCCTCGCTTTCATGCCGCCGCAATCTATCACCCGACGCCATTGCCTCCACCTCCTCTACTACTTTCACCGCCAAAGGTAATATATCAAACCTACTTCCGCATTGGCAACTCGATTGTTTCCAATTTGCCTAATCGGATTTTAATCCAACTCCTGCGATGCTCAGGTAGGGGCAACTCGGCGGTGGTAACTTGCAACGCTCAGTCAGCACCGGCGGCGGTGAATTTGGCCCCCGGAACGCCGGTGCGGCCGACTAGTATACTGGTGGTGGGTGCTACGGGGACTCTGGGGAGGCAGATTGTGAGGAGAGCACTGGATGAAGGATATGATGTTAGGTGCTTAGTTCGCCCTCGCCCTGCCCCTGCTGATTTTCTCCGCGATTGGGGCGCAACTGTGGTCAATGTAATATTCCCCTTCGAATTTCTCTCTGCATTCTTAATTCTATCCGAGTTAGCATGTTTGCTGTTCTGAACTGTGTTATCTTCTCACACCAATTGGTTTTTCTTGTGTAATTAGCACCTATCTTTGATTTCCTGGTCTTAACTGCTTCTCTGTGTGTGTGTGTGTATAATGTTTCCTTTCGTTCATATATGGCACTGAGATTAGGTTTAGTGTGTGATATGTTATGCTAAAATGCCTAAATTTTGTGGTAAAAAAGAAGGTTAGATTAGTTGGATGTTGAAGATGACATATTGACTGGAGTTTTGAGCAGGCAGACTTAAGCAAACCTGAGACAATACCAGCAACACTGGTTGGCGTGCATACGGTTATCGACTGTGCTACAGGACGTCCCGAGGAACCGATAAAGAAAGTAAGATGCCTGCTAATTTTATGATATGATCTGTGTGATCAGCACTAAAATAGAACTAATGTCTGCTCATGATCTCTAATTTAATTAAGCTTCTTCCCTTTAGGTAGATTGGGAAGGAAAAGTTGCTCTTATACAATGCGCAAAGGCCATGGGAATCCAGAAGTACCTCTTCTTTTCCATCCACAACTGTGACAAGCATCCTGAGGTTCCACTTATGGAGATCAAGTACTGCACAGAGAAGTTTCTTCGTGATTCGGGCCTGAATCACGTGGTTATAAGGCTTTGTGGGTTTATGCAGGTGGGTGCCTTCTTTACATGATCACTCTCTGTTCATTTACTTTCTCTTCCTGTCTCAACGCTTCGTTATGGATCAGGGCCTGATCGGACAGTATGCAGTACCCATTCTCGAAGAGAAATCCGTTTGGGGAACTGATGCTCCTACAAGAATAGCATACATGGACACCCAAGTAACTATTCTAGCAAATTTGTCTCAATCTCGAGATGTAAATTAGCAGTGTTTTACTGATTGTTCTAATTCACCAGGATATTGCTCGCCTAACATTTATAGCTCTACGCAATGAGAACATCAACGGGAAACTTCTTACGTTTGCTGGACCTCGTGCATGGACAACCCAAGAGGTAAAAAAGCGAAGTTGTCTCAAAGAGCTTAGATATTCTTACTTATGTTCGGATTTAATGCACTTCTTGTTCCTTCTTCCTAGTACTGATGAGTGCCTAATTATGGTTATGGATGATATGGAGCATAAGGGCAGAAGATGGGGCTTATTTTTTACTATTTTAGATTCGAGAATTTATATATATGGACTGTGAAAGTAGCTTGTTTTTCATCTATCACCATATTATCGATCCATTAAGGTTTAGATCTGATGATGCAATCTATTCAAGAATCAAGTCACAAGGCAGATATGTCTATGCCTCACATTTTCCCAAATCTCTTTTGACAGTTCAATGGTGCATAAAACTATTAGCAAATGACTACTCCTTAATGCTTAAATCAAGTAACTTTAAACTCATTGGCTGCTTTCCTCTTCTCAGGTGATAACCTTATGCGAGAGGCTTGCCGGCCAAGACGCAAACGTCACCACCGTACCGGTCTCCGTTTTGCGATTCACTCGGCAGCTAACTCGTCTATTCGAATGGACCAGTGATGTTGCTGATAGACTGGCATTCTCAGAGGTACAAAACGGGTTCTTGTCTACCATTATCACTCCCGATCACCACCGCTTCGAAACATTAATCATCACTTTATCATGCCTTGTGTAGGTTCTCACAAGCGACACCGTGTTCTCTGTGCCGATGGCGGACACATACCAACTGCTGGGAGTGGAAGCAAAGGACATTAGTTCACTGGAGAAATATCTGCAGGATTACTTCACCAACATCTTGAAGAAGTTGAAAGACATCAAAGCACAGTCTAAGCAAACTGACATCTTCTTTTGAAGATAAGATCTTCTTGCTTTCCTACCTTATTTATAAGCTGTATATGCATCTTATATTTCTGCATTCACATAGCAATGCATGGTATATAGAGAACTCATATTGCTTCCTAAAAAACATTCCATTATTTTGGGCCTTTTTAACCTAATTTCTATGTGTTATATAGAGGGGATTTCCACCACATGCGGTGGACACGACTAATGTCACATCAGCATACGAGTCACTATAATTTTTATTTTTATCAATAAACTCTAGATACTGCAGATGGATGACCAAAAAATTAATTTTATTACCTTAGCTTTCCCACTCATGCCATAAAGTTAATGGCAGAAAAAAAATTCTTAAGTTATTCATACCATATAAAATATATGGTGAACTATTACAAATATCAAATCAAACTATTAACACATATAAATATTCACAAAGAAGAACATTATTTTAAATAGTTTTTTGATAAAAAGGTTTAGGTTAAATATCATCATCATCATATCAAAGAAGTCTCTTTTTTTTATTTGAAATACTATATGTTTTGAAGGCTCAATTATTCATGCTCATTTTTCTTATTAAGGATAAACAACACATGTTTTTATTTTTCATGATGAGAGACATTGTAATTGTAAGTGCAGTCATGACAAAATAATGATAAAATTTGGTATTTGTAATAAGAGAAGCAAAATTATTAATGAGAGGATAAGATGAGTAAAATTAGTAGCAAAAGGAATCTAAAATGGGGCCAACATTGTAAAGTGGGTGGGCCTACACAACTGGACCTTACAATGATATGGCCCATTCATAACTACCCTTTTTATGCATTCATTCTTTCATTATCTCCTCAATTTTATTATTTTTATTTATCCTAATAATAATAATAATAATAGTAGTAGTAGTAGTAGTACATTTAGAAATTGGAGTTAAAGAAAATACGAGGTGGCAAGGCAATTTGGAGAGTGGGTTCCATAGATATAAATAATGATAGTAGGAATTTCTTTTTAAATCCTTAAAAAAAGTTTATAAAAATTAGTTGAAGCCATGCCATGGGAAAATGCCTCTTAGTATTTATACAGATTAAGTTGCATGGAAATGTATGCTACACTCTATCTGTCCTGTCCTGCTATTTATACTTTGTTTTAATTAATTTTTTTATTTATAATTTTAATCAAAACAAGATATAAATAGTGGAACGAAAAGAGTATGTTATTCTCCACATGTTTTATCTATTGAGAAAAGTGAAACATAGCATGCAAATATAACAAATAAAGATAACAAAAATATATCTTTCCATGGAAAAACATTTTTGGCCTTATTTAGGTTTGCATGTTTCTTTTTTCGATTTTATTGTTTATTTAGTTTTTATACCTTCTTTACCTTCAATTACACTAAAATTAAGCTCTCACTTATCACAAAAATATTCATAATCTGAAAAATATACTAAATTACAAACAAAAAACATTGCTGCTTATTATTATGTTAATACATTTTACAATCAATAAACACACACACTCAAAACAATTTAAAAATAAAACATTAAAAAGAAATAAGACAAGCATGCATGTACATGCAATTCCAAAATTTGCTAAAAGTACATTTATAGGCTAAACACTCATTGATACCTTTTGACTACTCTCACTACTTGCCATGTTTTTCTTTAGTTATGAATTTTATAGTACAATGAATCACATGGGCACACTCAATTGGAGGACCCCTTTCATTTTCACCCACTTATATATTAATATAAATTCAAACCTTTTTTGTCACACAACAAAATCTCTTAACACTATCTTCAATGGTGACATCGGGGAGAATGTCATACAAATAAAATAAATTAAAAAATAAATATAAAGTCATAAAGTCATGAAAATGCATGACCAAAGTTGGTTAGCCAATCTAAGTGGTGACTTTACATGACTTTATATTTATTTTTTAATTTGTTTTATAGGTATGACATTCTCCTCAATGTCACCGTTGAGCATATTCTAAGCTATAGCACGGAATTGGGAAGGGTGAACAGTTTTTTTTCCAAATAGTTAGGGGTATAATAGTAATTTCATATATATTAATAAATTTATTTTTTTTTATTTTGCTTTTCCTAAACTAAAAGATTGCTATGCTCTGGAGTCCTAAGCACCAGAATGAGAATTAATTTGATAGAATAAATTTTACTAGTATTTAATTCTCTCTCGTTAATAGTGATTATGTTTAATAAAAAGCTATCACACTTTTCATCACAGCGGATCATTATATAGGTGAGTGAAAATCGAAGTTTAATCTTCTCTTATAAATACAACCTCGTCCGTGAATGTTCTTAACACTTTGCCCCAACACGTGTTTTAATATATTTTTTTATAGTTTTGTGTAGTAAAGTGTAGCTAGTGAAGTTTTAATCTTATTTATTATAATTTTCAATTGAGTGTGTGTATTGAGTGGTGTTTAGGTCCCACGTAATTTTTAATTTTTAATTGAATTGTGTGTATAAAATAGTTACTATAAATAAAAAGTTTTAGTGTTGAAAACATTAATGAATGAACCAAAAAGAAAATATGTTAAAAATATTGGTGGACGAAAGAAATAGTTTATTACTCCCTCCGTCCCACTAATCATGCAAATTGTATATACAATCGAATGTATTATAATAATGAAACGTGTCATAAATAATGAGATAAAGGGAGTACTAGATTGTACATGATGTGCAATTACTCTTTTACCCCTTATTTGACACTTTCCACACGTGCGTAAACACAAATTGAACTGGAATGTGAATATTCGAGATGCAATAAATAATTCCAATACTCTTTTTCTATTGAGGAGGACAATGCATTGCCAGCAGTAGTGGGATTCCAATCATACCACCACAAGTAACCTTTTCTTCTCTCACTTTATAATTTATTTATTCTTTTAATAACCCACAATTACTCCTTTTTTTATGTGTTGAAATGTTTATTATACTTTATCTATCTCATTATTTATTATTAAAAAAAATATTTACATTTTTAATCAAATGGAATACTTTATAATGAGATAGAAGGAGAGATGGAGAGAGTATTTATAATTCCTACATTTTCTCTAATTAATTGATTAATAACAAAAGTAAACCTTGACCTAGCTAGACACTTGAGAGAAACCTAGTCTTGGGCTGTATTATAGAGCCAAAATATTTTAGGCCCAAAAGCAATGAAATCAAGTGCCTAAACCTAAAGTTCACATAAAACTATTTCATTAACTAATAAAAATTAAAATAAAATTTTTCAGTCATCCGTCCTGTTATTATTGACTTGTTTATCCTATCGGATTGTTTCATCAATGTTGGCTCGTTTTAAAAAGTAACAGAAAACATTGTCTAAAATTTAGAGATGTCTCATCATAATTTCATCTCTTATAACACTCATTATTTTACATACAAAATGTATTTAATTGTAACATCAAACTCAAAATGTAAAATATATAATTTCTAATAAGACACCTTAACCAAATCTTGCTTTTAATAAACACATTTTACTAAATCTACTATCTTAAATGCCACATAAAATGTTGGACAATTATGAGGAGGAAACACACGTTTTTTATTTTATTTAATTTTGAATAAGGACACATATAGATAGATGAACAAATTAAATATATGTCATAAAGTAAAGAGATATGAAAATGGAAGGGGACACATCTCTCCCTTGACCAGTCAAATATAACCATTTATGGAAAAGTCGCTTCAAGTCTTTTCTCGTCAATGGCAACTTTTTCCGATCAAAACACGCTTCTTCCTCACCTTCCACTCCTTTTGCAATTTGTTGCAACACCCAATTTTAGTCGACGGTACTTTTGGATCGATATTTTCGATTTTACCCAAACTGTTTTTCCATTTTGTCTTTAGTTAGAGGTGGCAAAATGAGTTCGGTTTCAATTTTGAGTCGATTGGACCTTATTATTTTAGGTTTGATCTGATTTCTGATCGGGTTGAGCTCTTATGTAAAAGCTCTATGGATTATGACCTAACAAGTGTAGTCTGAAAAGTACTCCATCCGTCCCATTTTACTTGACACATTTTATTATTATAATACACTCATTTGAATATATAACGTGTCAAATAATGGGACGGAGGTATTATAATATATCTCAAACTTCACATATATTATACTTTATGAATCCCTTTATCCACTAGAAACACATTTTCCGACTTTAAAACTCGTATTACCTTCTCACAACACAATTTGTTTTGGATGAATGTGTATATATTTTTATATTTGAAATTTTGTGGAGGTATGATTGATTTTTTTTGCTATAAGTGCCATCCATTTATGCGTGGCATTGACTAGGGAATCCTTACACATATTAAAAGAGTTCATAAATCATAATAATTGAATATTTCATAATAAATATATTATTTAATTTTGTGATTAATACTCCCTTTTTTTGAGTCCTTGCACATGTTAATTCATGCTGTCATCACAATGATATAGTATTTGGCAATTTTTTTGTAAAATAGTAAATGCTATACTTTATAGAATATGTCACGCTAGTTTGTTTATATTATAACATAACAATAATAAATAAATAAATACCCTTTAATATACAACTATCTATATTATATATTAAAACAAGGTTTTCAATTGACATTCAATTTGAGTGGCAATTTTGTAATTAATGTCAAATCAATGTTCTATTATATAAAGAGATTATTAAATAATAAACATTTAAAGTTATCTTACATTTTTGTACATAGAAAATCAATATAAAATTGTGTGATCATTTAAGAGAAGTTTAATATACATTTAATATATATATATATATATATTAACTTTTATATCTAATTTTGATATTTAAGTCATCATGTATGTATATTACAAAAATATTTCGCCAACAAAATTATATCGTATGTTGTCGTTTTCATTGGAACATAATTGTTACTCGATCAATTTTTTATTTTTCACAAGTGAGACGTTAACTCTCTACACACAACTTAATTATTACAAATAAATCAAGAAATTAAGACTCAAAACCCATAAAATAAACAATTTATTTTAAAACAAACTATTTAATACATGTGCCATTTCAAAATTAGTAAAACTTTTTTATACCACAACACTCATATTCATTTCGATTCATCCAAAAAAATATACACACTCGACTAAAGTTATTATTCTTCTAACAACACAATCAACTAATTCTTTAAAATCCATATTTAGAGTTGTCAAAAAAGATTTAGCTAGCCGGAAAATGGGCGAATATAGACTATGAATATGAGTTATGGCTGATTTTTATACCAACTCGACTCGATACAAAATAACCTCAAGCACACGATGTGCTTGAACAACTTGGTACAATCCTATTATTTTACATTAAAAATTAGTGTATACATTTATCGACCACTAAAATATATAACAACATAATTTATTATTGTTATATACTAAATCAATTAATTATTTCAATTGAGATTCAATTTGAATGACAATTTCATAATTAATGTCAAAACAATAACTCATTATATGAACAATTAAATAATTAAATTTTAAACACTACAAAAAAAAGTTTATTTAGCAACGGAATTTTTCCGTCACTAAAATAAGAAATTTCGTTATTAAAGATGTTAGTAACGGAATTGTAACGGATTTATCCGTAGTAATATTGATGGTTGCTAAAAAAATTTAACAACGGAATATATTCCGTTACTATATAACAACGGAATTGTAACGGAATTTCTGTTTCTAAAATGAATTTTTCAATTTTAGTAACGGAATTGTAACAGAAAATTTTGTTACCAAATTTTAATAATGGATAATTCCGTCACTAATTCTGTTACTAAAATTGAACAACAAATTCCGTAACAATTCCGTTGTTAATCCGTTAAAATTTAGAAACGGAAAAATTTTCCGTCACTATTCCGTTGCTAGAAAATGTGTTTTTTGTAGTGAAAGTTTTCATACATTTTTTACGTAACAAATTTATGAAAATAAGGAACTATTATCTTTCTTAATACTCACTTTGTTTTCAAAATCTTTCAATTGTGTTGGTGCAAACATATGCAATATGTATCTTAAATAAAAAAATTCTTGATTATCTATTAATCATTCATTAGTTTTCACCATATTTAACTCATTTATTAATCCATCACTAATTTTTAGTTTACTTAAAACTCACCTATTAAACTAATAAATAATATAATACTCTTATTTCTCTAACAATTTTTAACTCATTATTTAAAAATTAAAATTTATGTTTAGAGTCATAAAAAAAGACTTAACTAACATGAAGAAAATGAGTGAATATGCATTGTGAATACAAGGCTTGATTGATTTTTAGGTTGACTCGACTCGATACAAAATAACTTCAAGCACGATGTGCTTGGACAATGTGGTAAAATCTTATTATTTTACATTATAATTACTTTAAACATGTATCGACCATTAAAATATATATATTTATATCATTTTATTATGGTTATATACTTTAATACTATTTAATTTATACTAAATCAACTAATTATTATTCAAACTAAGTAATATTCGCTTCATATATCTAAAATGTGTTTATTATCCGTTTGGCCTATTGGCTAAGAGTTGGATTTTTTTACATTATTATACTACATTTTTTAAATTTATACTGATACACTTACAATACATAATTGTTAGTGCATCGCACGGGAACACATACTAGTTAGTTACTAAACCTAGCTAACAAATTAAATAAGTAAATTAATCACCTAAATAGAACAAATATTTCTGATCAAAAAGTGATAATTAATGAGCAAATATTTCACTCTATAGAATAATATTAAATCAGTTGGGCTCAATTATTCCATGATTTCATCATTGACCAAACTTGAATATAATTATGTCATGCACTTTCTTTTTAAAATAGTGATTAGGACATATGAGATTCAAATAAGCAGTATTTTCTACTCCCTCCCTCCCACTCAAATTCATTCTTTTTGTCGTTTTGGTCTGTTCCACTAAGATGACTTATTTTCTTTTATAGTAACATTTTTGTGCTTTAAGTATATTAGGTAAATAAAAAAAAGATATCTTGATCCACGTGTTGTAAATGAGGCCATCTTGAATGAGACAGATGAATTAGGTAAAGACTTATTTTTATTCCAGAACTATGTTTATTAATTATTATTATTATTATTTGTTTTATTTCTATGTGATGATGATGATGTTAAACAAGCTAATATAGTTTGAGGTATCTATCACTTAATAACGCACTATGTATTACTTGGCCTCAAATAATTTATGATTGCACATTCACACACAATAATGCTATTCCTAATTTGCCAATTCTTGATTATGAAGTCAATAATTTCCTCAAAAAACATGGCAATATTAGAAAATTAATTGCATACTAATTCTATTGTCTTACCAAAGATGGTGAATATAATTTATGGAATCCTGAATCGACAAATCCTTCTAAAATCGACTGTTTATTTTTATACGATGAATTATACACATTGAATGAGATAAATCAACTTAACATAAATAAATAAAAATTTAATATAAATTATTTTCGATTGTTTCTAAAAATAGAGAAAAGTGGAGGGTAAAATGGTAAATGATAACATCAAGGCCAGTAATCAAAGTTCAACTGTGAAGGGTACATGAGTCAACTCACAAATCACCCAAATTCCAAATACTAATCTTCTCCTCTAAGTAATACCCACTCATAAGTCATAACTATATATTAATTGCTATTTAATTCTACACTTGTATGTTATTTGACCAATAACTCCCTTTCAATACTAATATATTAACTACTTTTATTCCAATTGCAATTAACGTTTTTATTTTATATTTATAATAAATACGTTGAATTCTGTTTTACTAATTTTCTACACGTTTGGGTTTCGAATTTTTGAAATGATAGATATATTAAATATTATTAAATTATTGGAGAAAAATATTTATTTTATTTTATTTTTAGCAAGCAATTATTGCTTTGAGTTGATAAGTGCTAAACCGCAGTAAAATATCAAGAAAATCAATTGAAAAAGTAGTAATAGTAGTTTTTTACAGTCCATTTTTACAGTTTACAAATTACAAACACCGACGTTCTTCTTCTTCTTCTTCTTCACACTCACAGAGTCGACACACTCTCTCTCTCTACTCTGCCGCTATGCGACGACGCTCCCTTGCTGGCAAAGACCCAGAAACAGAAATTTATTAATTAGCTTATTAAGAAAAGATTCCGTTTTCTCCTTCTTTTCCCCTTTTCCCCAACCCTAGATTTCTGCCTCTTCACCCATGTTTTAATCGAAATTCTTCCATTTTTACCTTCTCCCAGCTTTGATTTTTATCCTCTTTCAGCTCGGGTTGGTTGTGGAATCTCTCATGGGCTGCGCCACCTCCAAGCTCGACGACTCGCCGGCGGTGGCACTATGCCGGGAGCGCTGCAGCTTCCTCGACGAAGCAGTGCGGCAGCGCTTCGCCTTCGCTGAGGCTCACATGGCGTATCTCCACTCGCTTAAGGAGGTTGGACTCTCGCTTGACCGCTTTTTTAATCAAGATCCTGAAGCCTCGTTTCATGCCCCGCCCTCGCCGGTTCTCAACCTCCCCGCGCATAGGAAAGGGGACCCGCACTTGACGGAGGCCTCGGGCTCGCCGCCGGAGAAAAATCACCACCACCTTCCGTCGCGCTCCGATTCCGGCTCGCATCTGCACTTCCACTCGGACGATTCCGAGGATGACGACGGCTCGGATATGGACTCGCTGCATCACCATGACGTCAGCTCGCCGGTCCATCAGCAGCAGCAGCAACTTCCGTACGGCGGTGGCTATTTCCCTGGCTACGAGAATCTCAATATGAATATTCCCGGTGGTGGCGGCGGCGGCGGCGGCGGCGGGTTTATGAATGTGAATTACATGAAGAAGCATACGGCGCCGTCCATGGTGTATACTCAGCGGCCGATGAGTCCGGAGACTATGTATATGGGTGAATCTTCCGTTCCTTCTTCCTCACACTACCCTTACTCCAATAATCAGAACTCAAACCCTTCTTATCCTATGTATAATGGCTATGGCAATTACGGCGGAGGAGGTGGCTATTACGGTGGTTCTTCGCCGCCAGCTCCATACGGCGGCGGAGGCTATTCATCACAGCAGGCGGTGGCATCTACTTCCAAAGCGCCACCCCCTCCGCCCTCGCCGCCGAGCTCGTCTCCTTGGGATTTCTTGAATCCTTTTGAGAGCTATGAGAAATTCTATCCAGCTTATACTCCCAGCCGAGACTCGAGGGAGGTGAGAGAGGAGGAGGGTATTCCTGATTTGGAAGATGAGGAGGATGAGGTTGTGAAGGAAGTTCATGGCGATCAGAAGTACGCGGATAGTGGGAGGAGCAGTTACTCCAAGCCTGGGGCATCGGAAGAAGAAGGGCGAGGGGTAAATGAGGCGGAATTACAGTATAGACCGAGGCCAAGCGTTGGGATGGAGAGTGATGCGGTGGAGTATGAGGTGCGTATGGTGGATAAGAAAGTTGATGCGGAGGCGAAAGATCGGAGCAATGCTGCCGGGAATAAGCCGCGTGGCTTCAAAGGGGATTCCGAAGTTATGAAGGAGATTCAAGTCCAGTTTGAGCGGGCTTCGGAATCTGGGGACGAGCTAGCCAAGTTTCTTGAGGTTGGGAAGCTTCCGTATAAGCGGAAAAGCGGTGGCAATCATGGTAAAAACTTGATCTTTCTGTTTCTGACTAGTGACTGGCTTCTTGATTCGCTTCTGAATGCTGTTGATTGTCCATTTCAACAAGAAAACATGTACAGAGGGGTTTTTCTGGCTGTTAAAAAATAACTATACTTATAGCTGGGTTTTTCTTTTCACCTGACCGTTTTCTTGGTAAAATTGTATAGTGACATATGATTGTCTGAATAGAATTTTGTTAGTCCTTGCCTTCGATTTGTATGGTGTGTTTAACTTAATTTAATTGTTGTCAGTCACTTCCAAGATATTGCATCTACCAATGGTGTCATCGCAACCTTCCACGTCGAAAAGCTCAGATGGTATTGATCCCGCAGTTTCAGACATCACTCAAGAAGTGGAGCTGAGGTCCAAAAACCTTTCCTCTACTTTGCAGAAGCTCTATCTTTGGGAAAAGAAAATGTATGAAGAAGTTAAGGTAATTAAACTGTTCTGTGTTGTTTCCCTTAGCTTATTTTCTGCTTTTTAGTCCTTTAGAGCAATAGTGGTTGCTGCAATGCATTATGCTTGGTTGCTAATTAGTGTTTGTGGACTGTGGTCCCCTGCACATTTTCCAAGAATGTACTCAAGGAATCAATGAGATGGTCCTATGAATACATTCACATATTTAATTCCACATCCATATTTCTGTTAGGCAATAGTTATCAGTTATCACTACCCTCTTTGCAAATAAGTTATCAACTATCCAATTTATTATTTCTATCTGAATCTATATGCTTTTGTTGCTCTTCCTGCTACAAAAGTTAAGTAACATAAAAGTTAAACATTCATATATAGTTTCAGTGCATTTATTTGAAAACCCTTCCAATACTTGTTTGCAAATTGATGAAATTTGAGCTGACTCTATGATGCGAAGAGAACCTTATATCGTTTCGGGCCTGCATGCATTTAACGCCCTGGTTTTGTCTAACTTTCTTTGTTGTCTCCTTGTTTAATTTTCTATTGATTTTGCAACTGAAAATATGGATCTGGACTCAGTTTTTCTGATTTAGTTTATACTGGCTCAGGTCTTATTCATATGAACTGACAAGGTTCCGCTGTATCTTCTTTTGCAGGTTGAGGAGAAAATGAGAGTTCTTCATGAGCAAAAGTCCCGAAAGCTAAAGCGTTTGGATGAAAAAGGTGCTGAGGCTCACAAAATTGATGTTACGAGGACCTTGGTTAGGAGTCTATCCACAAAAATTAGGATTGCGATTCAGGTAGTTGATAAGATCTCAGTGAAGATAAATATCTTGAGGGATGAGGAATTGTGGCCACAGCTAAATGAATTCATTCAAGGGTATGCCGATGTTCTTGTGTTCTTTATAAGCAGCTTATCCTTGTCATTTTGCGCTATCGTTCACACTGTAGTTTTCGGACTTTTGTTGCTTCTTCTGGCGATGGATGGTTTCATATTACTTCTTATTATTACTATCTACTCCTGTTATCATTAGGGGTCTTATTGATTTAGGGCGGGTTGAATATCATCTTGATGGTATCTTGTCTAAATTTTATAGGCTGACTAGAATGTGGAAGTCGATGCTCGAGTGTCATCATAGTCAGTGTCAAGCAATAGGAGAAGCCAAACGATTAGATGCCATTGCGTTCCGAAAGCACTTCAGTGATACTCATTTCGAAGCAACTAGACAGCTTCAACACGATCTGATTAACTGGACTCTAAGATTCTCTTACTGGGTAACTGCTCAGAAGGGTTTCGTCCGAGCACTGAATAACTGGCTTATGAAATGTCTCCTTTATGTACCTGAGGAAACGGCTGATGGGATCGTCCCATTTTCTCCTGGAAGGATTGGCGCGCCTCCGGTGTTTGTCATCTGCAACCAGTGGTGGCAATCGTTGGAAAGAATTTCAGAAACAGAAGTGGTTGGTTCCATGAGAGACTTTGCTTCGACGGTCCTCCATTTGTGGGACCAGGACAAGACAGAAATGCGCCAGAGAATGCTAGCAAACAAGGACGAGAGGAAGGTAAAGAGCCTTGACAAAGAAGATCAGAAGATACAAAAGGAGATTCAAGCATTAGATAAAAGGGTGGTGGTTGTATCTGTGGACGACAACGGTATGCCTGTAGCTGGACATGCCGTTTATCAGAGTGAAACCACTAAAGGAGGAAGTCTGCAGGCGAGTCTGCAGCACGTGCTCGAGGCAATGGAGAGGTTCACTGCCAGCTCTCTCAAAGTTTATGAAGAGCTACTGCAACGAATTGAAGAGGACCATCTGAACCGGGAGCAGGCAAATGAGTAGTCTTCTGTCGAATAATCACGATATGAAAGATCCGTGAAAGTTTTGGCTTCGTCTTGATCGTTGAATATTGTCAAGAGAGGTGAAATGAGCAAATGCAGATGAAACTCCCCATAAAACACAGCCTGCTTTCGGATGAACTGAAAATTCTTGAACTTGGCTAGGGCCGGATAAGGAAGAGAGATTATCGCATTGATCGATACATCTCTCGATGAATGGGGACGAATGCTGATGCTATCGAGTCATGAACTGAAAAGTTACGAGCTTGAAGATGGCGAACCCTGGATGAGAGGTCTTCCTTTTCCGGGATTGTATTAATTGTCTTCCATTGCATCTCCATGGCAGCAGAAGTCATCAATCATGTAAGTTTGGAATGTACAAAAGTAGGTTGCATGTATTAGTAGGTTTTAATCCAAATTTTGTACAGGAATTCTTTCCTAATTTATTGACCTCTTCATTCAGGTCTGTGATATACCTCTAATAAGAGGTGTAATGTTTTGAGCATAATGAAAATATATTCTTTCTTCAAAAAATAAAAAACTAAAGCAATGCTTAGGGGTGGGGTGTAAACGAGCAAAGTCGAGGCGAATATTACTCGGCTCGATTATAATATCAGAGGGTAGTGGAGCTTGGTTCAAGCTCGTCTCAAAATGTAATTATTGAGTTTGAGTTTGGTTTGTGGGAAACTCGATAATATTGTTTTCGAGTTTGAATTCGAGTTCGGCTCGGTTCATATTCATAGTAATGGTTTACAAACGCGAGTTTAGACGCAGTTCGTATAAATTTTTTATTTTCAAAATTAGCTATTTTAGTTTGAGGTTCGACTTGATACATGATTGACGGCTCAAATAAACATGTTTGGGAACTCAACGAGTCGAGCATTATTAGGGTCGAGTTCCAAATCGAGTTAGTGAGCCGAGATCTGAATGAATCTTTTTCGAGCTTGAGTTGGTGAGTAGCTCTATTTGTTTTCCTGCTTATGCAGATCTTGATTTTCCAATTAAGTGCTCTTCAAACAGTCTTGAATGAATTATTTTGTGGTCAAAGTTTAGAGAGGCATAATGATTATTAGTAGCAACAAAGATTGGTTAAAAAGCCATTTATTTCGAATATATGCCTCCCCAATCAACTTGGTGCATAAATTTGATATAATAATAAAATTACAATAATCACATCCTAATCCCAATTTTCCTATTCCAAAATAGTCATTTTCTTGAAGCTTTTCATTTGGCTTTACTAGTCCTAAATCCTAATATGAACTTGCATTTCTCTTTTGCGAACTTATCATTATCCAAATCTTGACTCCATTCATCACTCCTTATATTTGTCAAATAATGTAGGTGCCACTATTTTTTTTTATATTACATGCATATTAAAGGTTGACAATTTTTCCTTCCTATGAAAAATGCTTTGTTCTTTGGAAGATCTATCTCGTGTTTTTTATGTCTCAGCAAATCACAAGTAGAGATATTGATAATACACATAGAGTTTTAATGGTATTTCATAACTAATTGATTGAGCAGCAGCCCTTAATCCACCTAAAATGAATATTTATTATTTGATCCATATTCTGACATAAGCAATCCAACAGGAGCAAGACTTGAAATGCGATCCATAAAAAAACACTAATACTAAGATCAGCTAGAATAAAGGGATAACTAAAAGGAATTATTGAATAACTTAGTAAAATGGATAAACACAAATTCCTACATAATTAATGGATTAATGTCAAATATTATTAAATTCAAATTATTTTCAGGTCGACCTGTAAGGAACGTGAAATTACATAATTTAGTTCGAATTGGATGTAGGTTGGTTGACTTCGAGCTTCATGTTAACATAAATGCACACTATATTAATTTATATTTTGAAATAGAGATAATTTTTCAAAGATAATTAACTTTTTAAATATAAAAGTAAATATAGTGTACATCTGAAAAAATATGTATTTATAATTTTATGTTATTTTCTAGTATATATTAAATTTTTTAAATTTTTATCGTGTTAATAATATGTCATGACATTATCATATCCGTTTTGATTTAACAAGGCAAGTTCGTATTTAGATTGAACACAACTTTAATAAGTCGTAGTTAACTTTAACAAATTGAATCATTATTCAGGCGACCCATATAACGATTCTAAATAGCAATTGAAAGTGAGAATAAGGCATGATTGGAGCAATCGAAAAATACATAGTTAAGAATATTCTAATAATCAAGAAAACTGCTTAATTTATGAATTGAACAAATTCTGCAGTTGAAAAGGGACAAAATTTAAGATTAAAAAAGAAGAGGATTATGGAGTTGAAAAACAAGAAACTGGTATCGAGTTTCCTTCTCCTTTTCTCTCCTACCGACTTTGTCTTGTCTGCGTTGCATCGATCCTTCCACGCGATGCCACGTGTCGATAGCGATAAGAGTAGTGCGATGATATGTCGATTGAGATTATCCCTTTTCCTGTTTTCAATCTTTCCCACTAATCTACAGAGTTAGGAATCATCAAATTGGTGTTTAAATACAGTAATAAATAATACAACTAATCATTCTTGCTTACGAGTTAAGAAGTTGTAGCTGCACAGTGCGTTTGTCGGTCCCTCTGCCACTGTTGGATTTGAGCTGAGGCTTAGATTTCTTTTCTTTTTATACTCTCTCCAGTAATTAGTAAAGCCCATCATCTCGTTCTCGTGTTTACTGCATGTAAAGAAAGATTGGTGGGAGATAAAGAAAGCCGCAGCCAGTGATTGGAGCTTCGATTGCGAGACAACGCGCTCAACAAAGATCCCATCTTTCTTCTTTTCCCACTGCTTAAATCTTGAAACTTGAAAGTCGAAGAGACAGAGAGAGAGAGAGGTTTTTCAGTTTTTGGGAGTGATGGGTTGCTGCGTTTCGAAATTCCCACCAACCGAAACGCACCCGGAGAAGGAGAAGCTCCAGAGCCACGGCGTCAGCAGCCTTATAAGTAACCGAGCGCCGCCGTCAGCTGTAGCCGCCGCCAGCGGCGGCGCAGAGGTGGGAGTAACCTCCTCTGGGGTTCCGTCCTTTTGTGAGTTTTCATTTGCAGACCTCAAAGCTGCAACCAACAACTTCACCCAGGATTTTATTGTATCGGAGAGCGGCGAGAAAGCCCCTAATGTTGTCTACAAAGGCCGCCTGCAAAACCGTCGGTGGATCGCCGTGAAGAGGTTTCCTAAGCTGTCTTGGCCCGACCCCAAACAGTTTGCGGTATATATATACATATTTTTTATGGATTGTGGCATGTGTTGTTTACCTTTGGAGCTTTGATTCTGGTGGGATGCTGAAGTATTTGATTAGATTGTGGGTTTTCTTGTTTGGCTGTTGTGTCTGTAGGAGGAGGCCTGGGGAGTTGGGAAGTTGAGGCACCGAAGGCTGGCTAATTTGATAGGGTATTGCTGTGATGGTGATGAGAGGTTGTTGGTTGCTGAGTTCATGCCCAACGATACTCTTGCAAAGCATTTGTTTCACTGTATGTATTTTGAGTTTTGATGTGAAGTTGCTTCCATGTGTTCCATATGTTTGAAATGCTGTGATTTTAGACCTTGTTGCTTTGCTTGTTGGAACCCAACCTCTGTTGATTGATTTGTTCTAAGTTCTTGTTTTTAAACTCTCTTGCCGTGAGACGTATGGTTCGGCTCGTTGCGTGTGTTTTATGCGAGTCCATAACGAATGTAATTGTTCTCTCATCTAATTTGACAGGGGAAAAACAGACCATTGAATGGGCCATGCGCTTGAGAGTAGCTCTGTATATAGCTGAAGCTTTGGAATATTGTAGCAGCGAAAGCCATCCGTTGTATCACGATCTCAACGCTTACAGAGTTCTCTTTGATGAGGTGATTCGGCCGTGTAATTATGTTTCTTAATCCATCAGCTCACATTGATGATGTCAGTTATATGATCAATATTTTACTGATGTTGCAGGATGGTGATCCTCGGATTTCATGTTTCGGGCTGATGAAAAACAGCCGGGATGGGAAGAGTTACAGCACGAATCTTGCCTACACACCCCCGGAATATTTGAAAAACGGTAACTTTCCCAAGCTTGCAAGATCGTATATTTTTGGATGAGAACATACTTCGTTTCTTGAATTTATTGAGCTTTCTGTATGCATGTACGTTTCGACACATGTGTTGTGTTATTCACGGTGGTTAATAAGCTGGTTTTCTGGCTTGCTAATTTAGGCAGTCTTTTTGGCCCGTTCGAACTTTGAACAAATGAAAATGTGACTGCTAAAATGCAAGGACAAAAGATAGACATGTTTATGTACTTGAAGAGTTTTACTTGTTATATCTCTCCCAAAATCAGCCATGTGATGCGTCATACTCAATAGTTGCACAAGTTACTGATTTAGACTAGAGATGAATAGGAAAGTTTTCTACCACCTTCCCAATTTCATCTGAAGTACTTGCAAAGTATAAAGGCAAAAGCTCGCCTACTGTTCGTTTACCCCGACATCAGAACCATGCAAAACATACCATTTTAAAGCTATTTGGTCTTGAAGGGGTGAAATATTTACCTGGTTTTCTGTGGTGTATTTTGTAGGAAGGGTAACTCCTGAAAGCGTCGTCTTCAGCTTTGGCACCGTCCTCTTGGATCTATTGAGTGGGAAACACATACCTCCAAGTCACGTTAGTTGCTCTGCTTCTATTGTCTTTCATCTTTGGCCAATGATTTGAACCTCTTACCATATGTGTTTTGCTTATCACAACTTAAGTAAGACCTGAACTTCGTATATTGACATGTATCTTTGGACAAAAGCCCGAGCTAATGCTCGTACTGTTTCATGACTGATCACCAACTTCATTTATGATAATTTGCAAAAACAAACAAGCTTACATGAAAATTCTTTTCTTCTTCAAAAAGATCTACATTTTGTTGTTTTTAACCGAGAACAGAAAGAAATGGCAGTTCCTCTTTGGATCAAGAACCTTTCTCCCATTATGATTATATGTCGCGATGAATGAGCTGCACATTTTGTGGTGCTGCCATTCTTGGTAAAACGAAGATTGATTTGGAAGTCCTTTTGTTTTAAGAAAACTGTGTCAGCTTGTTTCGGTTGGTCTATATGCAGGCTCTTGATATGATACGCGGTAAAAACATTATACTTTTGATGGATTCTCATCTGGAGGGGAAGTTCTCGACTGAAGAAGCAACGATCGTTGTTGGTCTTGCCTCTCAATGTTTGCAATATGAACCTAGGGAGAGACCTAACATAAAGGCTCTTGTTGCCACTCTTTCTCCACTACAGCCAAAATCAGATGTAAGCATCTGAAACTCCCTTCTCGTATTGAATGAATCGTATTTTAGTTATGCTCATGCCTCTATCTAGTTGTTTTCTTCATCTGGTGCTTTGCCTTCATGTTCTTAGCATAAGCTTAGGAGTGAGTAGTGCCTTAATATTAACTCGGTTTTGGATTTCAGGTGCCATCTTACGTCATGCTTGGGATTGGGATTACTAAACACGAAGAGAGCCCCCCAACACCGCAGCGCCCTCTTTCGCCTATGGGTGAGGCCTGTTCTCGACAGGACCTGACCGCAATACACCAAATCCTGGTAACCACACACTACAGGGACGATGAAGGAACGAACGAGGTAATTTTCTTGTAGCAAAGAGCACATACTTTTCTTGAATTTCGATGTTCCTTTTATGGCTATAGCATTTCTTCCACTTCCAGTTGTCTTTCCAAGAATGGACTCAGCAGATGAGAGACATGTTGGATGCCAGAAAGCGTGGAGATTTCGCCTTCCGCGACAAAGATTTCAAGACTGCTATCGATTGTTATTCTCAGGTTTGATTCGATTCCTCGACTAATAATAAAACAGATTGATCAACGTACGATGGAGTATTTTGGTGGATTAACCTTCCCTGTTTAAGTGTTCCAATCATTGGTTGGCATTTCTTTCGTCTTTACACGCAGTTCATAGACGTCGGCACCATGGTTTCTCCCACTGTTTATGCTCGTCGTAGTCTGTGCTATCTGATGAATGATCAGCCCGATGTAGCCCTTAGAGATGCAATGCAGGCGCAGATCGTGTATCCCGACTGGCCCACGGCCTTCTACATGCAGTCGGTGGCACTCGCCAAACTGGACATGCACCAGGATGCTGCAGACATGCTAAAAGATGCTTCAGGATTGGAGGAGAAAAGGCAGAAAGGCGTCGGGAGGGCATCGTAAGAATCGCACAGATCTTTTCGTACATTGTTCGTTGCAATATTTCCCTTGAGCTTGTAAATTTTTTTGGGTCAGAGAAGTTAGTTTTTCTTGCTCAATCAAAAATGTATGTAATGCATAACACATTGTTCTTTGCCTTAATAAAAGGTTCTTTTATTTGGAGACAACTCTTTCTGAGTTATGAATCACACACACTTGCTATATTTGGCCTTAACTATATAAGAAAAACTTGTGTTTGTATTGTTTTTGTATTAATTAATCCTTGTGGATCAATATATGTATATATACAAGTATGTTTTTCATATACTAGCTACAAGAGTTTGAATCTCAACATGAGATCAGTGGTTGAGAATGTTGAGGATGGAAACTCTGGTTTTGATCAACTGTCTGAATATGGATTCAAGATCTTCCTCGATGACTTCGATGCTCGAGTCCATCTCTTTCAAGTGGTTCACGAGCTCGTTTTCTTGATTCTGCTGCAAGAGCGAATCGACTTTGTTGAACTCGTTCTCCTTGTCTGATGCTTTCTTGGATTGCATCAGCTTTGATACTAATGACCAGCTGCTCTTTTTGTCTTGCATCTTCGTTCCCAACGTGCACGACAGCAGAGACTCGAGTAGGAGAAAGGCGACGCTCTCGGCTTCTTTCAACATGGAAGCAACACTCATGTTGTCTGGACTTGCTGAGGCACTGCATCTCAAGTTTTTCAATGACTTTTGGATGTTTTTCTTCAACTTTCTTCTTGAAGAAAGGTAGGCATTGGTGCCATTAACATCCTTCCTCCTTACAGAAGAGAGAAGATCTCTTACATCTTGTTTCACAACTGAGATCAGATCCTTAACTGAGCTGCAACCATCCAACAGCCTAATGCAATCGTCAACACATTCCTCGGAGACGACTTCTTGACTGTGAGGCAAAAGAAGCAAATCCTCGACGCTCTCATATAAGTTTCTGAGGCCATTAGTTCTGCTGCTCATTGATGAGAGCGACGAGCAAGCATCCTCCGAAGATCTCAATCTGGATAAATTCTCATCGAAGTGAGAAAGAGCAGGATGCGATGTGGATGGTAAGCTAAGGGAGCGGCCGTGGTGAAGGGCCTTCGAACTCAAAGGTGATGAGGCTGCCATTGTATTTCTTTTCTTGATGAAGAGAAGGTTTAGAAGTGAATTGATGAATGGATGAAGAGAAGCTTGTGATGCCTCTTGGAATGATGTATTTGGTCAATATATAGTGGGGAAGGGAAGAGGGCACAAGGCATCTCTACATTATTTTTCTCAATGACAGATCATGAATCAGTGCCATAATAGATGAGATCGAACGTGCTCGTTCTTGGTGCAGCGTATAGATTATATAGCTTTGTGCCCTACAACACAAGCACAGATCTACAATATGAGGTTTTCTTTAATTCATCTTGTCTGAAGGTAGAAGCTTCATAATTTGGCAGCCAACCTAACATGGCTTTCATGTTGGCTCTTAATTCAACTGTAGAACCATGTAATGAATAGGCCACACGGGGGTCTTGCATAGTTTAATAGTATCACAGTTGTCTGAGATTCTAGTTGTCTCAGAGGTTAGAACTACCACTCAATATAGATCACATGCCTTGAACAGATCAAAATAAACACTTGTAAAATGTGCTGTTGAGTTATATGCCTCGAGATGCAGAAATCATGAAGAATATAGAATTGTGTTAGGCTCTCATGGTAGGAAACATTGTGGAGACATTGCCAGAATCATTAATAATGCAGATGCCTTCTGCCCTCTTCCCTAATATATATTAAGCAGAGGCATTATTCTTTAGAGGCATCACAGTTTTCTTGATTCAATCATCAATTCAATTCTGAACCTTCTCTTCATCAAGAAAATACAATGGCCCCCTCATCACCTTTGAGATCAAAGTCCCTTCACCATGGCCGCTCTCTGAGCTTGCCATCGGCATCACATCCTGCCTTTTCTCACTTCGACGAGAGCTTGTCCAGGTTGAGATCTTCGGAGGCTGGTTGCTCGTCGCTGTCATCAATGAACTGCAGAATAAATGGCCTAAGGAACTTCTATGAGAGTGCTGAGGATTTGCTGCTTTTGCCTCATAGTCAACAAGTGGTTTCCGAGGAATGTGTGGATGACTGCATTAGGCTATTGGATGGTTGCAGCTCAGTTAAGGATCTGATCTCAGTTGTGAAGCAAGACGTAAGAGATCTTCTCTCTGCTGTAAGGAGGAAGGATGTTAATGGCACCAATGCCTACCTTTCTTCAAGAAGAAAGTTGAAGAAACACATCCAAAAGTCATTGAAGAACTTGATACACAACACCTCAGCAAGTCCAGACAACATGAGTGTTGCTTCCATGTTAAAGGAAGCAGAGAGCATCGCCTTTCACCTACTCGAGTCTCTGCTGTTGTGCACGTTGGGGACGAAGATGCAAGAGAGGAAGAGCAGCTGGTCATTGATATCAAAGCTGATGCAGTCCAAGAAAGCATCAGACATGGAGAACGAGTTCAACAAAGTCGATTCGTTCTTGAAGCAGAATCAAGTAAACGAACTCATGATCAACCACTTGAAAGATATGGACTCGAGCATTGAAGTCATTGAGGAAAATCTTGAAACCATTTTCAGGCAGTTGATCAAGACCAGAGTTTCCCTTCTCAACACTCTCAACCACTAGCCATAGATCTTATCTTGAAATTGAAAACTTTGTAAATCATGTACATGAAAACATACTTGTAGATATTAGTCCATAGAGATTACTGATTAATACAATTAATACAGAAATATTCCTCAATTTTGTGTTCAATATTCTGAGTTTGGCATTTAGAATATATACATTACATTCATATCTCAACTAAGATTGTGCATGTTCTCCCACACCAACTTTAGCCATGTCTTGCTTTCTTGAGTCAAGTAACATCTTTAGCCAAAAATACTCGATAACCATCCTAACTGGCTCGACCCTTTTTCTCAATTTTCAAATGAATACGAGACAACGAAAGCTAATCGCCGATGCTGCTATACGAGGAAGGGAAGACGAAAGAAGGAATCTACATTATCTTCTCAATAGACCATCGGCATAAACTATAGTTTTCTTGAGCATTAACTATTGTAATGCACGATAGTGTTTGAGATTGTGCTGTTGGAGGAGAAACAAAGGATCATAACTATAGTAATATAGTAATGTTGCGTGTGAAGAAGAGCAATGAATGAAAGGCCCATCATTATCTATGCAGCACAGAGGAGGTTTACATACATATTTGCCAACTCCATCAACACCTTGTCATTAATGAGATCAAACGTGCATTTCTTTTCTAATTATATAGCTTTGTGTCCCTCCAACAGAAGCACAGATCTACAAATTGATATTTTCTTGAATTGATTTTGTGTGAGGTAGAGAGAGGCCTCATCATCATATCTCAGCCAGCCTGGCTCTCAATTCATGCATGGGAATATGAATTATTTAATTGAATAATGCATGCATGCATGAGAAGATTAACTCAGAATCTGCTGTTGCAGAAGAAACATGGGATCAGTGTAATATTAATATAGTAATATTGTGTATGAAGATGAGAAGAAAAATCCAATCACCATCTATGCATGCAGCACCACTGCACTAATTAATTCAATTAAATAATGGTGATTATCTGTGTAATTTGCAGGGGCTCTGAATTCATAATTGCCACCATAATAATTCATAATAATTAAAATATGGAATAATTATTAATTGGTGGGAAACAATGCATAGACATAGCCGGAATACAAGTGAATCTCCATCAACATCACGTTCTTCCTATTTTAAAACAATTCTTTTTTGTTTCTTCAACTTGTATTCTTGAATCTTGAATAAGAAAAAGGGAAATGGCTATTTCACCAAAAACAAGATCAAGAAAAGCCATATTTTGTGATTATATACGTGTTCTTGTAAATTATGATTATATATTAGATGTTATCTTGTATTAGGATGAATAAATAAAGAAACTAGAATTAAAGGATATGGACCAAAAGTATATGAGTATATATTTTGTATTGTATTAATCCTTTTGGATCATTGATATATATAAGCTACAAAATTTTCAATCTCAAGATGAGATTAATGTCTAGTGGTTGAGAATATTGAGAAGGGACACTCTGGTTTTGATCAACATCCTGAATATGGATTCAAGATCTTCCTCAATGACTTCGATGCTCGAGTCCATCTCTTTCAAGTGGTTCACGAGCTCGTTTTCTTGATTCTGCTGCAAGAACGAATCGACTTTGTTGAACTCGTTCTCCTTGTCTGATGCTTTCTTGGATTGCATCAGCTTTGATACCAATGACCAGCTGCTCTTCCTGTCTTGCATCTTCGTCCCCAACGTGCACGACAGCAGAGACTCGAGTAGGTGAAAGGCGACGCTCTCTGCTTCCTTCAACATGGAAACAACTGTCATGTTTTCTGATTCATTATCACAAGTGGCTGAGGCACTGCGTGTCAAGTTCTTCAATGACTTTTGAATGTGTTTCTTCAACTTTCTTCTTGAAGAAAGGTAGGCATTGGTGCCATTAACATCCTTCCTCCTTACAGAAGAGAGAAGATCTCTTACGTCTTGTTTCACAACTGAGATCAGATCCTTAACTGAGCTGCAACCATCCAATAGCCTAATGCAATCATCAACACACTCCTCGGAAACGGCTTGTTGACTACAAGGCAAAAGAAGCAAATCCTCAACACTCTCTCATATAAGTTCCTTAGGCCATTTATTCTGCAGTTCATTGATGACAGCGACGAGCAACCAGCCTCCGAAGATCTCAACCTGGACAAGTTCTCGTCGAAGTGAGAAAAGGCAGGATGTGATGCCGATGGCAAGCTCAGAGAGCGGCCATGGTGAAGGGACTTTGATCTCAAAGGTGATGAGGGGGCCATTGTATTTTCTTGATGAAGAGAAGGTTCAGAATTGAATTGATGATTGAATCAAGAAAACTGTGATGCCTCTAAAGAATAATGCCTCTGCTTAATATATATTAGGGAAGAGGGCAGAAGGCATCTGCATTATTAATGATTCTGGCAATGTCTCCACAATGTTTCCTACCATGAGAGCCTAACACAATTCTATATTCTTCATGATTTCTGCATCTCGAGGCATATAACTCAACAGCACATTTTACAAGTGTTTATTTTGATCTGTTCAAGGCATGTGATCTATATTGAGTGGTAGTTCTAACCTCTGAGACAACTAGAATCTCAGACAACTGTGATACTATTAAACTATGCAAGACCCCCGTGTGGCCTATTCATTACATGGTTCTACAGTTGAATTAAGAGCCAACATGAAAGCCATGTTAGGTTGGCTGCCAAATTATGAAGCTTCTACCTTCAGACAAGATGAATTAAAGAAAACCTCATATAGTAGATCTGTGCTTGTGTTGCAGCTGTTTTAAATCCATATTCCCATGCATGAATCTTAGCAACTTGAAGGAGAGGTTGGCTTCACTATTATGAGGCCTCTACCTCAGACAATATGAATTAAAGAAAATACCCTTTTGTGGATCTGTGCTTCTGTTGGAGGGCACAAAGCAATCTAATCTATCAACTGCACGTTCGATCTCATCTATTATGGCACTGATTCATGATCTGTCAAAGAAAAAAATAATGTAGAGATGCTTTGTGCCCTTTTACCACTATATATTGACCAAATACATCATTCCAAGAGGCATCACAAGCTTCTCTTCATTCATTCATCAATTCACTTCTAAACCTTCTCTTCATCAAGAAAAGAAATACAATGGCAGCCTCATCACCTTTGAGTTCTAAGGCCCTTCACCACGGCCGCTCCCTTAGCTTACCATCCACATCGCATCCTGCTCTTTCTCACTTCGATGAGAACTTATCGAGATTGAGATCTTCGGAGGATGCTTGCTCGTCACTCTCATCAATGAGCAGAAGGATTAATGGCCTCAGAAACTTATATGTGAGCGTTGAGGATTTGCTGATTTTGCCTCATAGTCAACAAGTGGTTTCCGAGGAATGTGTTGATGATTGCATTAGGCTATTGGATGCTTGCAGCTCAGTTAAGGATTTGATCTCAGTTGTGAAGCAAGATGTAAGAGATCTTCTCTCTGCTGTAAGGAGGAAGGATGTTAATGGCATCAATGCCTACCTTTCTTCAAGAAGAAAGTTGAAGAAACACATCCAAAAGTTATTGAAGAACTTGAGACACAACACCTCAGAAAGTTCAGAAGTCATGACTGTTGTTTCCATGTTGAAAGAAGCAGAGACCATCGCCTTTCACCTACTCGAGTCTCTACTGTTGTGCACGTTGGGGACGAAGATGCAAGACAGGAAGAGCAGCTGGTCATTGGTATCAAAGCTGATGCAATCCAAGAAAGCATCAGACATGGAGAACGAGTTCAACAAAGTCGATTCGTTCTTGAAACAGAATCAAGAAAACGAGGTCATGATCAACCACTTGAAAGACATGGAATCGAGCATCGAAGTCATTGAGGAAGATCTTGAATCCATATTCAAGCAGTTGATCAAAACCAGAGTCTCCCTCCTCAATATTCTCAGCCACTAATCTCATATTAGATCAGATAATAGGAAACAGAATGAGTTATACTTTGTATATTCCCTTCGTCATCATCAACTTAAGAAAAACTCTCAAAATTTTCATCTACATACCTTGTCTTTCTTTGTTGCTTATCTCTTTTTACCTTAATCACTACAAAATCAATTTTATTACCAAATAGAAAAAGGGCTTGAAAAGAATGACAGCCTTCTTATTATAACACAACAGATCCATACATTCTTTCATTGATTAGGCCCCAAAAGGCAAGAAAAGCTGTTGGTTTCATTTCATGAACAATAAAAGAAACTAGCTAAATTTGTTACAATTGGTGACTAATTCTTGAACCCACATCACAAACTCAAGCATCAACATCACCAATCAAGAAAGAACCACTAGTAAAGAAAATGACAGTATTTGTTAATGCAGTGCTGTCAAATGAGGAGTAACACTAACTCAACACATAGGGAGAAAAGGGGTGAGATTTTCGAGCCACGGGCTCAGCTGAGTCCAGATCGAGTCCTGAGCCCAGTCGACGCTCAACTTAGGCACCTGCAGCTCTCCTAAGTTCTGCAACAACCCACCCGGGACCACGAGCCTCGAGCTCGAACTCGAGCAATGAGCCCTCCTTAGTTTGCTCTCCCTCTCCTCCTCTGCTTCATCTCTCTCCCTCTTGAATCCATTGGTCATGCTGCAGCTGCTGATGCTCGTCTCCTCAAAGAAAGAGGTGGTGGGAGGAGGAGAGAGTGAGACATGGCTAGTTCTTGCAGTAGCTTCCTCCATTACAGAAGCAAAAGCAGAAGCTGATCTCTGCTCCAGCTCCTTCAAGGAGGTGGCCTTCATGTAAATCTTGCACACCACTATCTCTATCTCCTGCATTCATTAACCAACACATGTCAGTATACATGCTTTCATTTCTTGAATTGCATCAACCCTCAATTAGCAAGTACCATAGGAGGAGAGCAATGATCAGGCAAGCGGTACTCATTCATGATCCAGTTAGTCTTCCTGCCACGTGGCGCTCTGCCCTCGTAGAAGACGAGGGTTTTCTTGAATCCCAGCACCACCTTCCTCGAATCTTCCGACACGGTGGTCAGAATCTGGCGGTCGGACCCGGTGGCCTTCCAGAAGCCCTTCTCGGTGGTCCGGTTCGGCCTCCCTCCGCCGCCATGCTTCCGGTCCCTCGGCACGAAGAAATACCACTCCCTCTCCCCACTCTTCGCCATCCCTACTCACCACAATCCATTCATTCATTACCAACACAGTTATTACAGTAATCACACACACACACACACACACAGAGAAGGATGCTTACGTGGCAAGTCCTTGGGGTCGTGGTTGTAAATGTTCAAGAAACCGATGACGTCAGCACGGATCTTGTTACCAAAGATCCTGTTTTTGAGGTAGAAATTCAAGAGCTCTTCCTCTGTGGGGTGGAATCTGAACCCAGGCAGCTTCACCATGCTTTTTGATTCATCCATGCTCATGTTCATGTTCATGCACAAACAACTTTTTTTTTTTAATTAAAAAAAAAAAGAAACTTGGTTTTTGTTGTGTGGATTAATTAATGATGCTTTCTTGCAAATAATGCAGAGTGTGATGATTTGTGCATGAGAAGAAGAGGAGGCTTGGTTGTGTTTATATAGTCATTGTTTTGTGTTTGTTTATTTGTTTTAAATTGGAAATAGAATTAGTGGGTCTTTTTTTTCTCTCTCAATAAAAGACAAAAGAAAAGAAAAAAGACTTAATTTATTGAGGCCGTCACTGTAGTTAGTCTCTACTATAATTATTACTTTATTCATCAACTATCACTATTTTGGTATTAAAAAGATAGTTTATAATTTATTATACACCACAAATTTTTTTTAATTTAACAACAAAATTTTCTGTTACTAACAAGAAATTATATTTTCAATTTAGCAACCGATTTATTCGTAATAATATCGATAGTTACTAAAAAAAAATTAACAATATAATATATTCCGTTATTATATTTTAATAACGGATTATTCCGTCACTAACTCTGTTACTAAAAATTGAACAACAATTTCATCACAATTCTGTTGTTAATTCAAAATTTAGAAAAACGAAAAAAAAAATTGTTACTATAAAATGCATTTTTTGTAGTGATATTTATTTGAATTATAAGTAAAGAATAGATAAATTACTAATAAATGAATGTGACTAATAGATTTAAAGACGATTCAAAAAATAGCAAAATAAGGAACAAATATTTAAATAAAAAGAGTATCAATGTAACTATGGAAGTAGTATTCCTTCCTAATATACTTACACTATAGTATTATTTCATATTATTAAATAAAATTAGCTTTGTACTCATATCATTTAATCTTCAAACATTTGATGGAAATAATATTGTAGTTATTTTAATTTGATGGGTATAACAGAATCAATATGTTTCATTTGAAAGCAAGAATTATGTGGATTTAAATTATAATTCACAACAGATATAAGTAAGACATTTAAAAAGAAATTAAAGTTAAGAGAGGGAAAATATGATCATTAACATGAACAATTTTATCTATCTTCATGTGTATATATTAGCTATATTAAAATTTATTTTTGGCATCATAATTTGTATGACATTTAAAATTCATCACGATTAAATCAACCATAGAAGAAGTCATACAAGGAATACTCATAATTAATTTAAATTTAAATGGCTATAAGATTAAAAACAAAAAGCATTGTAGTTCATATTGTTTCACATTAACATTACATAATAATCCAAAGAACAAAGACGTTCAATTCATAGTTCAAACAACAATTTTCTAGAGAGAAAATGAATATTGACTGTCTTGAATTTGAATTCAACAAATTTTAATTATTTCTAAGTCGTCAAATAGAATTTGGATAATTTCATTATTTTTACACTACATACTCAAATACTATAACTCCTATTCGCTTCAATTCGATTCAATTCGATTATCAATTTTTTTATTGTAATATTTCATGATGGGAAAATGTGAAATAAATCATAAATTATTTCCCATTTTGTAGTTAACCCTTATGATATTTGGAATGATTTTATTCATGTCATTTTATTAAAAAATGTCCAAATTTTGTATTTACAGTCATTACTTTTTTTTCTGCTAATTTTTATTCAAGAAAAAATAAACAGCAATTTTATTTTGAAAAAGTAATTATTGAAAACGCGTTTGGCCATGATTATATTATGAAAAAATGGAGAAAAATAAATAAAAATAAGTAGGAAATAACAAAGTTCACTTGACTTGGAAAGTCTTCTTAATTCCTCCAAAGACTCAAATGGTCTACTCCAAAATTGGACCCACTAACTGACTCGTGGCCACTAATTTTCTAGGTAATTCACAACTCTAATTTCTCACTTATATTCTTCTTTTCTTAAATACAAAAAATCTTATACAATATTTGACTCATTCAAAACAAATTACAAATGTACTGCATATTTGGAGTATTAATTTTTCCGCAATAACTAGGGTGTTAATCGGTACCCGATTAACCGGTTACTCGAAATCAGAAAAAGTGTGTTTTTTTGGATATCAGAGTATTGAATTTGTCGGTTTTATCAGCAAATCAGTTTCTGACTAGTTCTATACCGGTTAGCTGACTGAACCGGTTAAGGAATTATAATATTATATTTTTAAAATATAAATTTAAGTCAATAATAATTTGATAAAAATAATTTTCTAACAATATTTTGATATAAATATATTTACATTCAAGTCGACTTATTTACCAGAAAATTAGTACTCGATAATCAATTACCGAGTAAGACCCTAGCAAGAACATTGAAGTAGAGCAATAATGTGAAATATGACACGTAAAATGTAAGGAATTTCAAACCACTCGATCATGTCTCAGTTTCTTTCTCATTAATTTGCTTGTAGTAGAAGAAACTATATATCATGCATGTCCTACTCAAAGACCAACTCAAACTTTGTTAGCATTATTCAATTATTTAAAATTGAAAAAATAATGCACTTAATTAGTTAAGTTTAACAAGTTAAATACATTATTAATATAATTGCTTTGTAATCTTTAAAATTGAAAAATGGGATACTGATTTTTTTTTTATACATGCAATATCTAATATTGTATATATTCATAGTTTTTATGTGAACACTTTTATATGAATTATAGTCATAGATAGCACATGGATTAGTAAAATTTTCTATAGCTCTATAGCTGACGTGATAATACTACATAAACATACCATACGAATCAATGTAATTTTTATTATTTATTTACTACTCCCCCGTCCCACTATTTTTGGCCCTTTTGACCAAAATTATGAGTGTTTTTTTTATCAAAAAGGCCAAGAATAGTGGGATAGATGGAGTATTATTTTATACAAAATTAATATTAAACTATAATTTAATTAATAATCATAACCGGAAAGTGAAAATTAATGTGACAATCTTATTAGGACAACCCAATCGATAAATAGACCTTTTTATTAGGATGAAAAAAATATTATTTATCTATGTGACATATTATATTAGTAGTTGACCAATTAAATTCTGTGTTGTGGATAGAAAAGAGATTTTAAAATATACTCCCTCCGACCCACTTTACTTACACGTTTTATGAATATTCGTATGAGTGTATTATAATAATAAAACGTGTAAAGAAAAATGGGTCGGATGGAATATAAATTAATAAACCAATGGGCTTGTATTAAATATTGAGTTGAAGAAGTCCAATTATATATTCTCATAGCAAAAAATTGTCTGCAAACTTGAAAAAGATAACTTATCACTCTGCAACCAACCATTTTAGTGCAACTTGTGTGGGAAAAAAGTGAACTTTCCCTGCCTTCTTCTGCTACTTCTCTTGTCCTTTACACAACACACCAAAACCTCCATTCCCCATTTCCCCTCCCACCAAACATCATCATAAACAACTTATCTTCTTACACCACCTTAAATTAAATCATCAAGATTTCAAAAAGAAAAAGAAAAGAAATGAAAAGGAAAGCAGGCAAATTGAAATTGCAGACAGCCTATATAGCAGCCTCTGAGTATATGCATCCCAATAAAGCTGCATGCACAAATTTTTGTTGCATTCCTTTTGTTGCCTTGCTGCTGTGATAGCAAAACATCAACATATACTTGTAAGAAAATCCCAAACATACAAAAGCACATATGCCCACTTCCAAAATATACAACAACAAACTACGTGTCTGTGTCTGTGTCCCCATTCTTGCTTTGCACCACACCATTTATGGTAGGGCTCAGTGGTTAGTGATCATACCTTAACTTAAATCAAAATAGTTTACTTCATTCATTTCCTACTTTCTTAAGTTAAACAAAAATATTTGATCTATTTCCCCTTTTTCTTTTTCAGATTGCTGCTGTCTTCATCATGGAGCAAGCAACTTCAGGCTGGTTGAGTGGAGCAGTGAATTCAATTTCAACATCCCAATTCAACTTGGGAACCTCTTCATCTTGCTCAGGCACATATTCCTATATAATCAAGACAAGCCAATTTAAGGCAAGACTTTGAGAGCTCTTTAAGTCATGAGACATGCTGTCTTTGCCATTTTTGTGAAACTTATGAGGATTTGTTGGGAACAGGAAATTTGATTTCATCAAATGATGAAAGAAGGCTGACCTCTAGTTTCTGAACAAGCTCTTTAGCATTTGGGGCTGAGACAAATATGTGGCGCTGTGATTCCTTTATGAAGCCATCAGCAACTGCTTTGTCAATGAAGGATAGGAGGTAGTTGTAGTACCCATCAACGTTCAGTAACCCCACCTAATCATCATCATCATCATCATCACTAATTGTAAAAGCTACAGTTTCGAGTAACTATGATAGTGTAAGAAGAGATTCTTGGCTTCTTACAGGCTTGTCATGGATGCCTAGCTGAGCCCATGTTATGACCTCCAACAACTCCTCTAGAGTCCCATAGCCACCTATATGAAACCATGAAACCAGTTCTTGAAACAAGAATAGGATGCCCTTTAAGAATGTCAAGAATCAATGAAATATCGACCAGGCAAAGCAATGAAGCAATCGGCATGGCGGGCCATCTCAGCCTTCCTCTGGTGCATATCAGCCACCACTGTCAACTCCCCAACAGTCTCACCAGTTTTCTGCAATTAAATCAACAATTCTAATAAAATCCAATCTTTTCATCACCCTTCTGCAACAAGACAACCCTAATGTGTGTGTGTGTATGAGAGAGAGAGGAAACAAAATAGCATAAATAAACTAGGAAAAAGAGAAAAACCCCAACCTCTTTGCCGATCAAGGGTCTGGGTATGATCCTTGGGGGTTTAAACAAAACAGACAAGTACAAACAAGAAGTTCAGTTAATAACAAACAAATGCAATCAAGAAACAATAACATTCCCTCAAAAAAAAAAATCACATTTTTCACTGACCCAAGAACACGGCCGCCGCCGCCATGAACGGCACGCGCCACCAGCCCCATCAGCCCAATGCTGCCTCCGCCATACACAAGATCCAACCTTTTCGCCACCTTCATGAACACACTCGAAAACCCACGCAGTAAACACAAATAAACCCACAGAAAACAAAGACCCATGATTCTGAACTATGCTAATACATAGATGATAGTAATAAGCACAGTTTAAAAATGACGAGGAAATTTTAGCAGTGTTTAAGGAATACCAGCTCCTGCCCTAGCTCGAGCGCTGCTTCCCTGTAACAATCCCTCTTCCCCGAGCTACTCCCGCAGTAAACGCACACACTTTTGAATCTTGATTTTGCGTTCTTTCCTTGCTCCATTGTTGTTTTCCTTTTTTTCTTTTCTCGCAGGAGCTTGCGCAAGTTGAGGAACCCAGCTAGCTGAGGATGAAGAATTCTGATAATAAGAGATGGTGTTTTTATATATATATAGAGGAAGAAAGTAAAGAAGGAGGATTTGCTCTGTATTTTTGCGGTTCTTTTAATATTAATGATAACTGCAGACAAAAAGAAAGAAGATAAACAATGGCTGCCTTTTCATTACTGCTTGGGGATTGCCCCTTCTAACCCCCAACATCCACGTGGCGTTGACGATTTCCATTTCTTTTCCTTTTCTTATTTTTGTCAAATTATTTCAACTGTTAAATGTATGAAACACTATAATCGATTCAATTCCGAATACTTAAAAATCGATGTAAAATCCAATTTTTGGTGAAAAATAATATTTCATTCATCCCACTTATTTATTTTTTACATACACATCAATATTGAATTATTATGACTTTTAAGAATAGTATTTTATTCCTTAAATTTTACCAAATAATAAAATATGTTTAAATAATCGCACAATAATTATATAAAAAAATAAAGAGGAAATATTTAAAAAGGACATAGTGGGAAGAGGGGATGTAAAATCAAATCAAAGATTACAACTACCATAACACTACTTGTCCTAAATTGAAGTGTAAGTATTATCTATCTATCTATTCCTTCCATATATTTAATGCAATCATTTGATTCATTTATTACTTTCTTTTCGATTTTGGAGTTTAATTCTTTATCATTTATTAATTTTTCTTTTTGTAATAATTAATGGGTACCAAGACTTTGATTTCGATGAATAGTTAAATCTAAACAGTACATGCCAATTATTAAAAATAAAAAATGTACGTGTGCATGCATGCATGCATATATAGGCCCCCCTTAAAATTAAGAATCAATCACACATCTTCTGTCACTCTTCAATTATTTCAAGAATACTGCATATAACTACAATATTATGCATGCATGTCCTATTCAATACACAATTTCCCACTTCAACTATTAATTCATACATACATACATATATACACATATATATATATATTTTAAATAAATAGTGGGCTCCAGAAAATATAACCCTCTCATTATATTAAAAAATCAAATTAGAAATTTATCTAAATTTTCAAACTTGAAATTGGTATAGTATTATATCTATGAAAAAGTGAACCTAATATCCCCATGAGTCAATAAACACACCATGAATTCTTGGGATAATGTCTTCAAGAAAGGAGAAAGAAGAAAGTTAATGACAGGCCAAATCAAATTATAATTTCTACAAGTACAATAATCATTGCAACTTCAGTATAGTAAAAAACTACTACTTGTTCAATGGTAGTAAATTTGGGGGTAAAAAATTAAATAAATATAGGGATAATTGCACAAAAAATCATTAACTTTAGTTTAAATCTTGAATTTTACATGTTTTTCAATTTTCACACAACTTTCAAATTTTTTTTAAAATTATATAGTATGAGATCTTGAATTATTCAAATAATTAATTGTGCTCTAGAAAGAAGTTTGAGAAACTCAATCATTATTTAAATGACATTCACAATAAAAATAGTAAATTTAAAGTGATAAAAATTGAATTTTGTGTGAAAAAAAAAATATATATATATAATTCAATTTAAATGAAAAAAAAATTGTATTGTATTAAAAAATTCAATTAAAGTTTGTGACTTTTCGCAATTAACTCATAAATATATTAATAAAATATAACAATACACAGCTCTTTTTGGGCTATAAATAAGCTCATCTGTTCTGGGCTTAATATAGAAAAGGTAATGGGCCAAAAATTTATCACAACTATTTTAAAGTTTTTATTACTGTATATATAATGTGTTATTTACAATGATAATGCCATGTAATACTATATAAAGTTACTAATCATTATGAATTTTATTTTTTTTATATAAAATATATTAATACATACTCTAATTAATAAATAAACTTTTATCAAAAAATAATTATTTATTTACATTACATGCTAAATCATTCCAAGAGACATTAAATCCACTTTTATATATGCAAGATTGTGTTATTACAAATTTAGCAAAGCAATAAAATGCCTAAATTTTAGGACAAAACATTCCTTCTACTGTACCATTTGCAATTTCACTATCAAGAATATATTCTAACAAAAACAAGCAAGATGTTTTTAACCCGATTTTTCGGAAAGCGCGGAGACGAGCTCGTCCCGCGCTTTCTCAAGTGCCATGGGCAAATTTTCCGGCTCACTCCCACCCGCCTGAGCCAAGTTAGGCCGGCCGCCTCCTCTCCCGCCACACACTTTCGCTATCGATCCCACGAATTTCCCGGCTTGCATCCCGAGCTTAACTATGCCCGGAGAAAAAGCAGCGACCAAACTTACACGTTTTTCATCCGGACACGATCCTAGAATCACGGCCGCCGGATCTTGTAGATTCTTTACTAGATACTCGGCCGCACTTTTCAATGCGTCTGCATCAATGTCCTCCATGCTCGACACCAGCACTCTGCATGATACATGCATTAGAGAGCTTGATTGATAAGACGACGAGAAGCTCTCGTCTGATCCTTCAAATACTCAATCATATGTATTGTCAATCTAATATAACACGTAGAGTAAATGCCTCCTAGGATTTAAAAGAACTCGAGAAAGAACTCAAATGTACGTTATCTTTGGTGAAGATCCGATAGTGATGGTGTTGCTAATGATGCTCGATGCTTTGTAAATTGCGGCCTTTGCACGAGCGGATGATACCTCGTTCCTCGCTTCACGTAAATCCTTAAGAAGATTGTCTACTCTATTGGTAACATCTTCAGCATTTACCTTCACACGAAACACGATAAATGGCAAAATCAAACGAAAACATATGCAGATTAGGAGTACAAAAATAGCTTACTTTGAGAGTAGAGCACAGCTGCTTCAAGTAGTTATCCCTAGAGATGACATACTCTATAAAAGCATCACCAGCCACGGCTTCGATGCGTCTGACCCCGGATGCGATGCCTTGTTCAGATATTATCTTGAAACCGCGTATTTCTGAAGTGTTCGACACGTGTGTGCCGCCACATAGCTCCATGGATACACCGGGAACCTCGACAACGCGTACCTATTGGTGTTTTTGGTTAAAAAAAGATTGTCAATGAGGCAAGATAGCTTATGTTCAGACAAGAACAGACCTTTTCTCCGTATTTTTCACCAAACATCGCTATGGCTCCAGCCTTCTTAGCGTCGGCCAGTGCCATCACCCTCATTTCTAGGAGCGTTGCCTCTCCGATCCATTGATTGATAAGCCGTTCGATCTCTACGACCTCATTTTCACGAAGAGGTCTGTTGAAATTGAAATCGAATCTGAGGCGATCAAACGCCACCAAAGAACCGGCTTGGGAGGTTTCTTGGCCTACTACTTTCTTGAGTGCAGATTGGAGCAGATGTGTGGCTGTGTGATGAACCTAAAAGAGATGCAAATGCTATCAAATCATTTAAATCACAAGAAACGACGTAAGTATGAAAGGAAAAAGATTCACACCTTCGCTCGTTGCCTCAAGTTTGCATCTACTTCAGCTTCTACTTCTCCACCTACGTTGATTAGGCCTTTCTTGACAGTTCCTTTGTGAACAAATATGTTGCCAAGGGACTTCTGCACGTCTTGTATCTCCACGATAGCTTCCCTCTTTTCTAGAGAATCGGTAACATATAGAAGGCCGTGATCCCCGATCTGCCCTCCCGATTCAGCATAGAACGGGGTTCTATCAAGCAACACCTCGACTTCATTTCCTTCTGAAACCTCCCCGACCGGCTTACCGTTTACTAAAAGACCCTCGACTACTGCTTTACTAAAAAGCGTGTCGTATCCAACAAACTCGGTGTCCGGGATGTTCTCTGTCAGCTCGGCTCCATCTTCAACTGAGAGTTTTACCGTGTTGTGTGCAGCCTGAGACTGGCGCCTCTGGTTCTCCATTTCCTTATCGAAGCCATCCATATCTATACCCACACCGCGTTCGTCAGCAACCTCTCTTGTTATCTCAACTGGAAATCCGAACGTGTCGTAGAGAAGAAACGCATCCTTGCCGGATATGCAAGGCACAGTTCCGTTCTTCTCCCCAGCTGACAATGCATCACTCAATGTCTCTTCCAGAAGCTTCTCTCCTCTCTCAAGTGTCAGAACAAAGCGAAGCTCCTCCCTCTTCAACTCCTCAAGAATCCGGGGGGCTCTCGTCTTCACTTCCGGATCTATGTTGGAGCTTAGTTTGATAACTTCTTTGGCTAATATCGGCAAAAACGCGCCTTCGAGGTTTCCTGTAACATCCCCCTTTATGCCTAATAGCCTGCCCATTCTAACAGCCCTTCTGATCAGACGACGAACCACGTAGCCTCTTCCGATATTCGATGGGAAAACGCCATCCGATATAAGGTAAACTATCGCACGCATGTGATCTCCGATGATCTGAAAGCAGAATAACAGTTACCATCACTTCATAAGTAAGACAGAGTATATGAATATCACAACTGCACTGATGGCGTACTTTGAGGTTCGTCTTCGCAGACTCGTCTGCAAGCAAATACGACACCTTTGCCAAATCCGAGGCCTTCTTGATAATAGGGAAAATCAAATCAGTTTCATAATTATTTGGAACCTGCAAAAAAAAGGGTTGAGCATGTGAAAAACATGACATAATACTAAACTTGTACTAGTTGTTACTCTCTTGATTCAATAGGCTTCTCACCTCTTGAAGAATACGAGCCATACGCTCCAACCCGAGCCCCGTGTCAATGTTCTTCTGTTTTAAGGGCTCGAGTGATCCGTCTTCCTTTCTATTGTATTGCATAAATACGAGGTTGTAGAACTCTATAAACCTAGAGTCATCTCCAAGATCCTGTAATAACACTTGCATCACATTAATTAACCAAAAAGAACACTTCAAAATGGAAAGATGAAAGGAAAAAGAAGATTCATAACTAAGATGCTTACAACATCTGAATGTCCCCTCTCGGGATGAAAGTCGTAATAAATCTCAGAGCACGGTCCGCAAGGGCCGGTCGCTCCACTTGTCCAGAAGTTGTCCTCTTCGCCTAGTTTCTTTATTCGGTTTGCTGGAACGCCCATCTGCAAGAACGAAAGAAGAATAAAACAATCGTAATCTCACTGATTCTGATGATATCCAAACTGTCACATTCTGCTAACCTTATCATGCCATATAGCAAAAGTTTCGTCGTCATCTTCAAACACACTTATCCATAGTCTTTCAGCTGGCAATGCAAACCTATATTTGCAAACACATAAAAAGGTCAAACGTTAAATGAGAATCTTCTGATTATGAACATAATTATATAGTCGTGCAACATTTCTACATCGTTATCATGAAGTACTTTAGTAGCCTAAGGCGAAACTACAAATTACTATCTATATATGAATGGGAAGCTTATGATCAATCATCATATAATACGTACTCCACTGTCGATAGCTCCCAAGCCCATTGTATAGCCTCTTGTTTGAAGTAATCTCCAAAGCTAAAGTTCCCAAGCATTTCAAAGAATGTCTGATGCCGAGAGGTTCGACCTACATTCTCAATGTCATTCGTTCGTATGCATCTCTGAGAAGTCGCAGCACAGGTTACTTCTCTAGGCACCTGCAAAAGTTCAAATGATGATAGTCAGTTCTGAAACGGAACCAACACTTTGTGTGAGCTAGAAACATTTGACTCATAAAACCGAACCACCCTTCCCCCATCGGATGTTTTATTCTCTTAAATGGTGTGCAAATTCACAGCTCACTGCAAGACAATTAATCCAAGGCACAAAGCCTCGGATTTTAAGGATTTCCCGGTCATACACAATAACAGCCTCTGCCTCGACTCATGCATACTCACGGACCTAACAGAAAAGCTGAGGAAGCGCGTATAGAACCTTCCCAAGGAATATAGGCTTGAATTGAAGCATTCCAGCAATTGTAAGTAAAACTGTTGGATCATCTGGGACGAGAGAAGCACTTGGGAGAACTTTGTGGCCTCTTGTAGCGTAAAATTCAAGAAATCTTTTCCGGATAGAGTCACCACTTGTGGAAAGATTCGATGGTATATCTTCCACGAGTTCCTCGGTTAAGGGTTGAGCTGAAGCTGAAAGGGAAATCAATCACATCCATTATTTTTTGGTCTTTAAGCATTCATCAGTAAACGTATAACGATATTTACCATCTGCGACGAAGAGCTGAGACCGTTTCACATGGGGATGCCTATAGCTCGACGAATAGGGATCCCCTAAAGCAAGAGATTGTAAGGTGAAACCTCTATAGTCTCTACTGCCTGTATTCAAACACTTCAAGTTATAATGCAATGTAACACAAGGAACAAGTAAAGAGTAGACCTAAAACAGAGAAGAGAAAACCCTAACTCTATCATGATTGATACCATTTCTTGATCATTTTAAGTGGAGATGATATAAAATCATCACTTTTTAGTCCAAACAGCAATGCATTCATATGTAAAACAAGAGGATTACTTGGTGCAATGAATCAATGAAGCAAGATAACATTAAGAAAATTGGGACTTTCAGTATGAATTAAAACAAAATTTAAGAAACTTTGTGTCTCTGCAGAAGTGAAAAGGCAGCAAATCCAACAAAATTCCAACATGGGTCGAACTCCACCAAAGTGAAATCAAAACAGCAAACAGTAAAATATTCAAGAATTACACCAAGAACAAGATATGCCTAAACTAATACAGTCTATACAGAGAAGAACAGCAAAGAAAATAATATGCAGCTGCGAAAACTTTAGTGGGAATTAGAAAAGAGGGAGAGAATGAATACCAGTGGTGAAGGGAGAGTCGAATCTTGAAGTGGGAAATGGCAAGAGGAATTTCCCAACATGCCCAGTTTGCAGAGACAATGGGGGCTTCAAGCTAGCCATCTCCCTCCTCAAGAATCTTGCTTACCGTACTATGATTCTAATGACCGTTATGTAAGTTGGAAGTGGAGAGAGATAGAGAGAGTGGGAGAGAGAGGATAAGCCTTTTGGTTTTAATATCCACACAATTAAATACCTTATGCAACAATTTTGGATTAGGCCCTTATATTGTATAACGATAAAAACTCAAAGGTAGACAACTCAAAGAAACAGAAAGATTTAAGCTTTCATATAAAAACTCAAAGGTAGACAACTCTGCTAATATTAATCTTCATCATTTCAGCTGATTCTTCTCTTCTCAATGTGAATCCCCACAGTCATAACAACACACCCTCTCTCCCTCCATCACTATACATCTACGATCTCTCTCAATCTCTCTGCCTCTTCTCTAAGCTTCAGCTCAAAACATCAATGATTAGTCCAAGAACACACTGATAATGGGCTGGGCTCAAGTACTGGGCTTGTCACATTGAGGCCCATTTCCTTTTGGAAGAAAAATAATGATTGAGGCCTATTTTTTTAATTAATTTAAAGTCGTGCTTATAAAATTTAATATTAATATTCCCTCCATTCTAAAATTATTTTTTTTTGTATTCTTTTCCAACAAATTTATTGGCGTTATTAATTCGTTTATAAAATAATAAGTTTAATATTTTAAAATTTATGAACCTACTGTCATTTTTCAAAGATATTTTGCTTTAAAAAAGAACAAAATATTATTAATATGGAGTAAAGTTGAACAGAGAACATAGTGAGGTAAGATATATAAACAAATAATCTTTATTGAAACTATTTTTTGACCTCAACAAATATAATAATGCATGGGTTCACATCATTACTTAAATTTCTTGGCTAATATTTATTATAGTCCATGTTCTACAAGAAACTTCCTTTTAGGTCAAAACATACTTTTTGGAAATTCATTATAATTTTTTATTCTATTTTTTCCTTAAATTTCACACTTCATTTTATGTAGAACGTGGTACCTTCTGTCCATGCAACATTTTTATGTTGATTTACGTTAAAGCTATATATTGTTTTTTATTTATTAAATATAATTATATGATTGTGATGATTGGATTTACATAATGTGATTTTCTAGGACTATGTTTCTGTTTTATTAATTACAAATCTTCAATTCAAAGTATGTGAGCTGCCTGCAATAGTCATATTTATGTATTTTCGTCACATTTAATTAAATAGATTAAATTGGGGGATTATTTACAATTAATATTTTATTCACCAAGTCTTTGGTTGAAGTTAAGTATTCCATAAGATAAGCACAATATTTTTTTAATCTATTTAACTTTTTTCCGAAAATTCGATAAATAAATTGATGTACCTTATTATATGAGTTTCAAAAAATTTGATTTATTAATAAAAAAAATTCCACAACTACTTCAAATGCAGTATCGAGAAGTACACTTATATGTTATAATTGCAAAACAAATAATAATTTTCTGTTTAAGAAGAAAAGGAACTTTACTTTAAAATATAAAAATTTCAAACACTAAATTATAAGTCCTTTATGGGGATTTTGATTTTTGACCTAAGTGGGAATACTATAATTGACAATTGAAATACTTTTCAACTCTTTTTTTGTCAAATAGTGGATGCATGTTTACATCGTGCTACTTGTTTATATGTATATATATTATGTCGATAAACCTTCATATAATAACAATAATATAAAAAGTAATAATAACTATTTTAATAATCACATAAAAAATTAGGACTAGGATCTACTATTAATAATTAATTGAAAGTGAGATATGAAAATTGTGATGGATTATTATCTAACAATAACTTGATGTGAAGCTTTGTTCCCTAAATCTGCACACAAACAAAATCTATATTCATCATTCAATAATTCAACTAGATATATAATATACTCTAATTAAAAAAAGTGTAAATTCTTACAAAATTAATTTTGCATAATATGACCTTATAATATTACTAATTTAAGGAGAATATAGCAAGTTGATTATTATATTTTTAAATAGTACTCACATATTATAAATTTGATCTAAAATTGTAATTAATAATGTTTAATTATTTATATATAATTACTATTAAAAGCAAGTAAAAGTACCTTTTGTTGTAAATTGGTCGGTGATTTTACCAATTTCGTAATAAACATAATTTTGCCTTTTTAATTTATATATAAAATGACAAAAAACAACAAAAATTTTAATACTAAAATAGTATTATTACTATTGACAACAACTATATTAAGTTAATTTCCCAAATTAAATAATTTATAATTTATGATAGCCCTCCAAGAATGACTTTGTATGAGAAACCAAAAGCAATTTCCTAGCAATTTCAGAGTCAAGAAAAGTGCAAATAACATCAGCAGCAGCCAACCATTTTTGTCAATTTCTTTGCTTTATTTCATACAAAAATTCAATTCAAAAAAAATTTGGTCAACTTACACACACTAACCATCTACTTTTCAATTATTAAATGCTCAACTATACTCTAAATAAACTAAATTTAATTTCACACCCCACTATAGTTATTAGTAAAGTACTTTATCCCAATTAAACAATCATATTCAATTATCTATGTGCACCGATCTCTATATATAGACATCCCATATTTTCCACAACACTTGTGAACTTGTGTGGATTAACAAGTTAGCCCTAACTACACACATCAAGACTTCAAGATTCACACAAACTTAATTGAGTTAGGAGAAGAAGAGTAAAATGGGAGACCATCCTGCGCAACACGAACCCGAATTGGTAAGCTCTGTCCCGATAACTCCGAGGCCGGCGTCAGTGGCTCCGACTCCTCCGGTGGCACAAACCCCTCAGATAGTGTCGCTCCCACCCTCGCAGTTCCACTCCCCTTCCCTCTCCCGGTCGCCCCTCCTCACCCCAGGAGGCACCAATCGGAAGACGCCGCGTATTCGGACGCCACGTTTCATCACCCCATTGGGCAGCCCTCTTAGGAAGGCCATTAAGCTCACTAAGCTTGATCCACAAGATGCATGGCTCCCAATCACAGAATCAAGAAATGGGAATGCTTACTATGCAGCCTATCACACTTTGTGCTCCGGAATTGGGATTCAAGCCTTGATTTTGCCTGTCGCTTTCACCATTCTTGGATGGTAAATAGATATTATTTCTTCCAATATTAACAAAATTTGATCTTTTGTTTTGGGCATGGTTTAACTTGATTGAGTTTTGTTTGATTTTCTAGGGCTTGGGGAGTTATAGGGTTAACTTTGGCGTTTATTTGGCAATTATACACACTTTATTTACTCGTGCAACTCCACGAATCTCCACAAGAAGGAATCCGTTATAGCCGATACATGCAACTCGCTGCCGCAACGTTTGGTAAGTCGATACGAAATACGAATATTTAAAATAGAGAATCTTATATTTTTAAAATATATTAACATAATATATAGTATACTGCGCTATAGCGCGAGTTACAATACTAGTTTTAATTGATTATATATATAGGCGATAGGATGTCGAAGATCATAGCGGCGTTTCCAATCATGTACCTCTCCGGTGGCACGTGTGTGGCTCTCATCGTGATTGGCGGGTCGACCTTGAGGATGTTTTACCAAACCGTGTGCGGGGCCGCGTGCGCTACTCCGAAGCCCTTGACCAATGTGGAATGGTACCTAGTGTTCACGTGTGCGGCTGTGCTACTATCGCAACTTCCCAATTTGAACTCGATAGCCGGAGTTTCGTTGGTGGGGTCCCTCACCGCCGTCGGCTACTGCACCGCCATATGGGCTGTGTCCGTGGCCGAGGGTCACCTCCCCAATGTCTCGTACGACCCGGTCCGGTCCAAGACGGAAATCGCCAAGATTTTCGATGTGTTAAATGCACTTGGGATCATAGCTTTTGCCTTTAGGGGACACAACCTCATTCTTGAAATTCAGGTGAGTTCCAAATAAATTTTCCATCATTCAATTTTTATGTTACTTATAATGTTTCATTTCGTGAATTCTTATAATATTTATGGTTATTCTTATAGTTTAAATTTGGCAATTAATGATGTAGGGTGTCTATGATCACAAATTTTGCCTAGCTAGTAGTAGTAGTAGTATTGGGCAAATTATCATTATCATTAATTTATTATCACACCCCACTAATATAATTACTTAATCCACTAAAATAAAATAAAAACTAAAGATATGATTATTCTTATTATATTTAAACTAAAGAACGCATGAATGGTGTCACATTATGCTTTACAAATAGTTATTTGTGGGTATCCATGAAATAAAATATTATAAAATAAAATAATAAAAATAATCAGACTATTTGGAGTTTTAGAGTTTTGTGGTAGGAATCTTGACTGTTGACCAGATAAAGATGAATTTATGAGTTGTATAAATTAGACTAATCCAAATCAAATATCAAAGTTTATTAATTTGACTTTCTTGGATATATCATATATGTAGCCGAAAACTACGACATTTTGCAATTGTTTTAATTTCAAATTAAAATCACTAGACATGAATTGCACATTGATCCCTCATTTTAGGTTTATTTCCATAACAAGCCCTTGTAGTTTTTTTAATGCACTTGATCAAGAATAGAGTAGGAAATTAATTGATGTAATTTTCAAACAATTAAGATTAGTAGGTATGTTTTATTAATTTCAATTAAATTTGTGCAGGCTACTATGCCCTCTAGTGAGAAGCATCCTTCTAGCATACCCATGTGGAGAGGTGTGAAAGTCGCTTATGTAATCGTCGCGATGTGCTTGTTCCCGTTAGCAATCGGTGGATATTGGGCGTACGGTAACAAGGTACGTTATTGTTAATGCTACTGTATTCATATATACTTCATCCGTCTTATTAATGTTGACATGTTTTCTTTCGAACCGTTTCACTAAAAGTTGACTTATTTTCATAATGAACAGATTCCAGCAGACGGAGGCATGCTGTCAGCACTGCTAATGTTCCACAGCCAGGACGTGGCACGGTCAGTGCAGGGCGTGATAAGCTTGTTCGTGATAATAAACGCGATATGCTCATTCCAACTGTACGGGATGCCTATGTTCGACGACATGGAGTCTCACTACACCACCCGATTCAAGAAGCCGGCGCCGTGGTGGCTCCGGGTCATCATCCGGGCCATGTTCGGGTACGGTTGCTTCTTCGTGGCCATCGCCATCCCGTTCTTGGGAAGCGTGGCGGGTCTCGTCGGCGGTATATCGTTGCCGGTGACGTTGGCCTACCCTTGCTTCATGTGGCTCAAGATGAAGAAGCCCAAGAAGTTCGGCCCAATGTGGTGGATGAATTGGGCCTTGGGCCTTATTGGAATGGGCCTCAGTACTGTCTTGACTGCTGCTGGGCTTTATGTTGTTATTGACAACGGAGTCACAGTTAGCTTCTTTAAGCCCCACTAATATATTTTATTTAATTTTATATCTAAATAGCTCCATTAAAGAAAAATATAAATATGGTTCCCTTTTTTATCAATTTTTTTTTCTTTTTTGGAATTGTTTTTATGGTGAGGATGATGTGGTGATGAGGTGATGTGTTGTAATTTTGAATTTATTTTGTTACTTTTCTAAAGATTTAATTGCTTAACCTTAGTAGGTCTTGGATAATCATTGTATTATTAATTGTAATATTGAATTGCTTTTTTATGTCCTTACTCGAGTTTAATTTCCCACTATATATTTTGCCCATATCCAGGTTCTTGAAAATCCATTAAAAATTTGAGATGAACAATAACTATTATATATATTTTTAGAGTATGTAATATTTGATTTTTTAGGTGATGTTTGAATTATTCATGATAGTGGCTGTTGATTTTCCCGTTACAAAAAAATTGAATTATTGTGTAAAGAGAAATAATTAGAAAAGGGGAATTAAATAATGGAGCATAAGGTAGTGACATCCCTTCGAATTTCACCACTATTAAACTAATGTTTAATTTAATTATTTATTTTAAAAAATATATAGTTTAGATTGTTTGTGTGTTCTCCATATTTTGTTACCTTTTGTTTATATATTATCAATTTTTTAATATAATGGTAACATGTATATATATGGTATTTTTTATAGTGCGCACCGAGTAAGCTCATGCTCTATATTTCCAAAACTAAAGTTTATTAAAGCTGTATTGAACTAACTATCTAGGCATTATCCAACCATTCTCAATGGTGCTCTTTTAGTGTTGATTTTGATACATGCAAGTGTATACATAGTGCATATTATAATCACCCTATGTTTGCTCCCTCCCTCACACTGAACTTGGCATAATTTCCTTATTTGAACGTCCCACTAAACTTGACATATTCCTAAAATAATAAAAGTTATCTCTTTAAAAAGTGTGGACCCTACCTCCTTTATCACTTTTACACTACTTTATACACTCTCCTTAATAACTGTGCCCAAAAGTTTTGTGAGGTTTATTGGGACGGAGGGAGTATATTTTAATCGAATGAAAGAGATGTGTGATTCCCAAATAAGTAATAAATTTCAATATAGTATAAATATGAATTTCGATTGATTCTCTAATAACGCGATTAACTATTTTGGTAACATAAGAATAATTGTCAAGTAATTGCTAGTAGATTTATTGTACTGCAACGGTGTTAAATGTTAATGAATCAATTGTGTCGTTGTAGCGTAACGTGTTGATTCGACAACGGGCTCCAAAAAGTTACATTGACAAATTAATTAATAGTAATGAGTAATTTTGCAGGGAAAGCAATAGGACCAATATCCCAATACTTTATGGTGCAACTTGCTTCTCATCAAGACAAATAAAATAATTAATGTCTCCACTCATAATTAATATACATATGTATGTATATTATATTTATTTAGATATAATTTGTGATCATTATTAATTAAATCACCATTATGATATATAAAGTATTTTTTTATAAAAAAAAATCTTAAATTCTTACGCAAGTATTAGTTTTTATAAGGACCAATCTTTAAATATATACTACTATATATATATTGGATCAATTAAGAAGAAATTTTATATGATAAATGAGAAAAAATATCAATTATTTATTTTAATAAATCAATTGTGTTGTAATTTTTTTTTACAAATTAATTTTTATTAAAAAGACTTTCACATTTATATAATTTTTTTAAATTAAATAGTATGTTCAAGTATGACTACTGTGAATAGAAATGGCGACATGTCAATATAAAATAAACGTTCTCTTTTGAAATTTATATAAAATGAGTACACACTTCCCTATGCATACATATAAAAGCGTGACGACGATTTTGACCATGAAAATTACAACAACAAAGCGACATAAAATAAGTTGAATCAGTGAATAATTAATTTGTTAATTAATTATAAAGAGCTGTCAAGAAAATATAATTTAATAATTCTTTACCAACCAATTTGAAAAAAAAAACACTAATCACACCCACATATATAGAGTGATTATATAAAATAGTTAAAAAAAATTGTAAAAAAAAAATAATAGCCATCAACAAAATTGTATTTAAATTCTAGTCATTTACAAATTTTTTGTACTAAAATATCCTTATAATTAGTTTTACATTTCTAATTAATAATGGCATGAATTCTATCAAATCGTACAATTCATACCTAATACTTAATTTTATTAAACTGTATGTGCGTATGAATGAAAATTATTCATACCTTTCGTATCATTCGTACCATTTATACAGTTAAATTTAAGTAGAAGGGTATTTATGGTACTTCACATCTAAAATAACTAGAATTTAAATAATTTTATATTTGTGACTATTATTTATTTTTTACAATTTTTTTAATTAGTTTGTATAATTATATATATAGTTGGAGAAATCAATTCCAACAATCCTTGCGAAGGACAAGTCAAATAAATTAAGCAACTTAATTAATTAAATAGTTGCCTAATCAACAGACATCTTCAATTTTTGAGGGTGTCGAGTTAATCTAACAAAATTTTATGATTTCATTAATTATTAATTTAATAATTTCAGTAATTCCAAAGTTAATTTGTCTTGTTTAAGTACATTAATTTACATAGATCATATATTCGAAATTAATATATTCGAAAATGATGAGGAATATTTAAAGTGAAATATGCACATGTCTACTCTTATTTAACAAAGTCGAATTGGAATAAGTTTATGGAGTATATATTTCATTTGATATTATATAAAATTAGTATATTTAGAGGCATTTGATATTAGAATTGTAAATATATATATTACACACGTAAAGAATATTCTTAAATAGTAATAGGAAAAATAATAATGTTTTATAGCAGAGAAATTCGAATAATAATTATACATTAAAAATATTCTAATGCTTATATATATGGTGATATTATAAAATAATTCTAATGTCTGCAGACCCTTAATTGAGAATTATTTTAATATTTACTATAAAAAGTGTAATTAAATAGCAACTTATATACGTAAATTCACTCTCGTTGTAAATTGTAATTTGTACACTATACTTATTCAACTCTCAAGTTAAAAATAAAATTGCATTTGGTATCTTATTTCAATATGATTTTTCTTGATTATTTTGAGTTGAATTTTGATGTATTTAGTGGTTCAAACTTGACTTTTTTTAATAATTAATTAAGTCCACGAGAATTCCATTGGAAGAGAAAAAGTTGTTGATCATGACGATCACATGAGTTACTATATTTTCTTTGTTGCTTTCCAACCCAATTAACTGCACAAATAAAACAACAAATTGTATACTCGGTCCCACGAACTTTGACACAATTCTTTTATTTAGACGTTCCACTTAACTTGACGCATTTCTAAAATTGTAAAAGTTATTTTTTTTTAAAAAGGTGTGACCCTACCACCTTTATCATTTTTATACTACTTTATATACTCTCTTTAATAATCATGTTTAAAAGTTTTGTGTCATGCTTATTGGGACGGAGGGAGTACTTTTTCTTCTTATAGCATATAATTGTCTTTCTACATTTATATATATCATTGGCGGTATTATGGCACGAGTAATTATAATTTTTTTTAATTATTTTAAGGTGGGATCATAGGCATGCGGCAACAAAATATAGTACTCCCTCCGATTCATTTTATTTGACACGTTTTATTATTATAATACACTCATATGAATATAAAACGTGTCAAGTAAAGTGGGCTGGAGGGAGTAACATTTTCTTAAATCGTCCATAATCAAAAAATCGTAATTGTCATTTCTGAACCGTAATCAAATATTTAAGTAACTATAATTGTTTTTGACAATTCGATTTCAAAACGTAACGAAAACAATTCAGTTCAAGTTAATCGAATAAAAAGATATTCTTTTGTGTATTCAAATAATTTTGAAAAATCACTAAACACTCTATCATTTTAAAAGCAAATTAATATTAATAAAATAATTCAAAAAATAAAACAAATTATATTCTTGAAATTCCGTTTACCTTTTGGTATCTCTCATTTTCATCTTTATCTTTTTGAAGTGGAAAAGCGTACGCGCTGTCTAAATTTTACTCCCCCGTCACATTAAATGTGGTCGCATTTTTTCATTGGATCGTTCAATTAAAGTGATCAATTTTCTAAAGTGAAAAAGATTTTACCTTTACAATACCCCACTCTTACTTTTTAAAATAACAATAATTTATTTTCTTAAACTTCATGCTGGATCCCTTGTTGCCGCATTTAGCGGGACGGAAGTATCTTAGAAGCAAGGCCATAGAAATTTCCACAACGCTTGCTTACGTCACACATCGTACGTCAGCAGATGCTTTTTTGTCCTAGTTGTCATGCGTCAGCAGATACTTCACACTGCGCGCGGTCTTCATAATTTCTTGAATTAATTAATATCTTAATTCAACATGTAATAATACATTCATTATGTCACATCATACGCAATACTACGATAATAGTACTAATATATAAATAAACGACCTCGTTTCGATTAATTCATTATCTTAATTCAAATTCTAACAACCATTCATATATTCATGCGCGCGTGTATATATATGCTATCAATGCGTCTTCTTCCTGCAAACGCCACAAATCAAATTAAGAGAGAAAAAACACACAAGACAAGACGCAGCAGCAAACAATGGCAGAAATCTCTATCACTTCATTTAATAGATCATCATCAAAAGTGATACCCATTGTTTTGGAGGCTCCACATTCGCCGCAGAGTAGCATCAACGGTGAAGATCAAATTGAGGCGGAAACGAGCGGCGCCGATGAGTTCAACCCCATCGATGCTTGGCTCCCGATTACCGAGTCGAGAAACGGCACCACTTTAACGGCGGCGGCTCATCTCTTGTGCTCGGGAATCGGCATTCAAGTGCTTACACTTCCCCTGGCTCTCGTCTCCCTCGGATGGTAAGCCTGGTATTCGTTTTACTTCCTCGTTCCCACTAAAAGTTATTATAACTTAATCAAATTTATAAGTGTTTTTTACTCAAATCAAATTATTTTTAGCGAGATAGATGAAGCATTATTTTTATAATAGTATTTCATTTTCTATTGTCGTAGTATTATTTTTCCTTAACGAATCAATATGTGACGTAAGGATTATAACATAAATTATGTTCTCAAATTTTTATGGTCAATAAAAGTTGTTGAATTTGAAGCGATCACGTTAAAGGTCACGGGATATGTAGTCACTCCTTTGGACTAGCATATGATTTTATATATTAATTAATATATAATACTGCAATATTAAATAATTAACATACAAAATATCATACGAAATAATCGCACTAAATCAAATCATTTAACTCTTGTATTAACCATTTTTATATAATAAATCTTAAAATTAATTATTAATGTAACACTTATGATTGAATTTAAAATGTGGTTATCATAATTTTAATTATTTCTTTTATTGATTAATTTTTGAATGTTTTTAGTTATAAGTGGCTATCATTATCTTTTATATAATTACTTATTTTATTAAAAACATTAATTTATCAGGTTATGGGGAATGATATGCTTGTGTATAGCATTTTCATGGCAGCTTTACACCAAATGGATTCTTGTGAATCTTCATGAATCTTTCCCATTGAGTGGAATTCGCTACAGCAGATTCCTCCACCTCTCCATCGTTGCCTTTGGTAACTAACTATTCTGTCTTTAATTCATTCATTTTCTTTACACAATTATTATTTATTTTAATTTTTTTCAAAAATCACAACTACTAATTTAATTATAAAATTTGTAACAAACCCTATTTAGGTGAAAGACTTGGAAAAGTCCTAGCAATTTTCCCTACAATGTACCTCTCAACTGGCACGTGCATATTGTACATAATCATGGGTGGCTCCGTGGTGGAGATATTCTTCGCCTCCACGTGCGGTGGCAATAGCGGCTGCACGGCGTCCGTGATAACTGGAACCGAGTGCTTTTTGGTGTTCACGTGCATTGCGATTCTCGTGTCGCAATTCTTTCCTAACCTCAACTCGTTGGCCTCCGTTGCCCTAGTCGGCTCCTTCGCCGTGCTCGCTTATTGTGGCCTTTTGTGGATCATGCCCGTCGCCAACGGGGGAGCGAGTGGCGTTGTCAACACGGATGCGGTGTTGCTAACGGGAGACGCATCTCGAATTCGACATGCGTTTACCGGGTTTGAGATGCTCGCACTTGCTTTTAGAGGGCATAATGTCGTGCTCGAGATACAGGTAAATTATATGACTATAGTTACTTTATTTTAACTATTGTCCTTCCAAATTTAGGGAAAAAATAGTGTATTTCTTGTATTTAATATATTATTTTAATGTTTTGATTTAATATTAGTCAAAATTTTAATAAGAAAATAAGTTTTAGCCGAAAATTTTAAAAAATATTATCCATACTAAAAAAATGTCTTTTTTAATGTGATGAAAATTTGCTTTGTATAATTTTTTCGTGTTGGTTTCGATTTTGAAATTATTAATATTTTATATTTATTTTGTATTATAGGGGACCTTGCCTTCTAGTATGAAACAATCATCGAAGAAATCTATGTGGAGAGGAGTAATAATTTCATCTATACTCACTGTTATGTGTTTATGTCCAATTGTGATAGTTGGATATTGGGTCTACGGAGACGAGGTAAGTTCGGGTTCGGATTTGAATTTGAAAAATTTTCACCTAATTCTTGATACACGATGTTGAGCGTTTTAGTTCTTTTGATCTTTTCAGATACCCTTAAACGGAGGAATACTAATTGCAATGGCGAAATTTCACGAGAAGAGCACGTCGAGATACATCATAGGTGGCGCGTGCTTGTTGATCATAATCAACTACGTATGCGCTTTCCAAATCTACGCAATGGTCACAATCGATAACCTTGAGCGCATCTACGTGACCAAGAAAAACAAGCCGTGCTCGAGATGGGTGCGCTCGGCAATCAAGCTCTTCTACGGAGGACTAACCTATTTCATAGCGGTGTCTTTCCCGTTCCTGCCGCGCCTGGCTACATTGATAGGCGCGATCGGGTTACCCCTCACGCTTGTCTATCCGTGCTTCATGTGGCTCGCAATCAAGAAGCCTCAACGTTTTAGTAGAATGTGGTGCCTCAATATGGGGCTCGGTTTGTTAGGTACGGTGCTGACGGTTATTTTCTTAAGTGCGGGAGTGTGGTCTTTGGTAGATAATGGCTTGAAAGCCAACTTCTATGACCCCTAAAGAGCAATAATCTGCGGCCGCTGACATATATGCTCATATAATATCGACTTATATTGATAGGATTCGAACTCGTGACATTCAGATCGTAGAATGACAAACTTGTAATTGAAAATATGATCACAAGTCTAATAGGTAAATATATTTTTTTTGTTAGTGTGTGTTTTTAATAGTTGAACATAAAAATATGTTCTATATTCAATGTATTATGGAATTGGGATGGGATCATTAATAGAAGAAGGGCCTTGTGTTCAATATTGAGGCCCCATATATACCTGTAATATCCAATTATATTGAGCTTAGGCCCATTAATTGAATTAAATAAAGCCCAATACTGCTGCACCTAATTTCTTTTCTTTTTATTGGCTTAATTTAAATCCGACAATCCCACATTTAAAAATGCTTTCTTTTTCAAGACAAGACTTTGGAATGGCTAATATTAATGCAATTATAAACCTTCCTTTTTTAAAATGAGAACTTCATTAAATTTTGGTATAGTGATAGTAGAAATGTTAATTGAACATTAATTAATAAACTTCAATTGAAAAATGAAAATTAATAAATATTTATCTAGATTTATACTTTGTGAAAAATGCAAGCATACAACCTAAAAGTTAAAAAATGAATTAAATAGCCGGCAAGATTTGAGAAAGGTGTTGTAACTTTAACCATAAGTTATTTATTTATATACATTAACTAGTGAATCTCAACCTCATGAAATAACTTAGACTGCAATTTTAGATGTTACTTTAAATCAAAATAAAAGTCAAATATATATATAATAGTAACATCTGAATTATCATGCATCAATTAATATACAATTAGTTGTCAAACGCGTAATTCCAATTCCCAATCATAAAAATCCAACCCATCATTGATTATGACTTACTCCTATTCTTCCAACTTGCTTTACTTCTTCTCACTATCAGATTTCAATTTATAAATTTAATACGCGTAATTAGAACAATAAATTCAATTTTTTGTCTCGTTATTAAATTTATTGTTCTAATTAATTATTTATTTAAAAATGTCATAATTTTAGTGAAATGCATGAATTTATGAAGCCTTTATTTATACAATCGCTCTACCTAAATGACTATTAATAAAAAGTTGACAACACAACAAAAAGTTTTTAAAACCTATGTAACTGCAAAAGGCAACTATAATAATATAAAAAATAAAATGAAATAAAATAAAATAAAATAAAATAAAAAGTTTGGTATGTAGTTTTGAATAAAATTTCACATGCAAAATCCGTGTGCTCCATCAATGATCACGGACACGCAATATTTCCAGCTCTAAATATTTAATTATTTATATAATAGAAACGAGTGAGAATCCAAATTAATTTATTTATTTAATTAAAACAAATTCATAGATACTATATATTATATACAAATATGTGACTTCAACGCGTCTCTATGGAACATGGCATGCTAAATATATGAAATCCCATAGTCAACACTTTATTATACTTTATATATTACACTTTTTTGTTCTATATAAAATTGCATAACTTTAATTAATTAGTAGCAAGAGTTAATTATGATGCTTTAATTTAATTTTGCATGAGTTTCATACGTACGATATTTACATGTGACGGTAACAATTGAGAAAAGAGATTGTGAATCTTGAGAATATGTAACGACTTCATTATATTTCAAAGAATGTCATTGTAAGTTATGAAATTTAATTTGCCACAAAAAGATTTACAAAATATTTGATTTTATAAATTTAAAAATTTGATGTGCATTTACCAAATCTATTCCATGTTACCAATATAAGTAGACTAAAGAATTTGCTTAATTTGTTAGAGTTTGTCACATTTTATATGTTTAAAAAATATCGATGTGATTTAATATCTTGCTTTTGTGTCCGGTATTATTTCAATTACTATTTATTATTGTTGGGAAATATTTATTAAGTGTTTTGATTCAGATCCCAATATCTCCCATGAAAAGATGTTATAAGACGAGTACTGAATCTTAGTGTTTTGTCTAAGAACTCATATGTTAGGGAGTTCTAATTTTTCAGGTACACTAAAGTACATCTCCACTGAAGATTCAAGCTATCCCAAAATTGAAGAATCTTCTCCACTGAAGTCTGTCCTGAAGTTTTGAAGTTGAAGTTAGAAGTTAAAGTCTTTGCCAAACTGAAGTCCAGTACTGAAGATTCATCCTGAAGTTCCAAACTAAAGATCAGTACTGAATGCTCGCACTGAAGTTCTCCACTGAAGTCTGCACTGAAGCCCCATACTGAAGTTCTCTACTGAGTGATAGCCTAGCCCGTAGGCCTTTCCATTTATGGCAAAAATCTCAGTTAGGTGAACAAGATTTTTTCTGCAAACACCAAAAATGGCAAAAAGGACGAAGACTCCAACGGGAAGAATTCAAATTAAAGCTCTATCTCACAACGACTATATTTTTGAGAGAGCACTATAAATACCCGATGCTTCAAACACTTGAAGACACCGGTTACCCATTATTCACAACAAGCTATCGCTGCATTCAACTCTCAAGCTCTCAAGCTTTCAGTTAGAACACCTAGCTATCAGTTTTTACATTCTAGTGTTCTTAAGCGATAATATCTTGTAACCGAAGAGTGATTAGACTTATCTAAGTCAACTGTAAAATCACTGTAAGAACATATCCATTAAGTTGGAAACCCTCGACTAACATCGAGTACTCGTGGACGTAGGAGTTTTTATCTCAGAACCACGCAAACCAAATACTGTCTCTCTGTCTTATTTAATTTCAGTATTCTATATTCTTTATATAACATCAATTGAATATTGATTAAGTGAAAAGAGAAACAGTGCATTAAGTTTTCTGAAGCAAACGAGTAAAGATTTAAAGCCACCACATTCCGCACACTTAGGTTATTAGTCCATCAGTCAAACACTAAGTGTAGACTGAAGGATTCCTAACTGAAAGTTCATCTCTCTTACTGAAGTTCCCTCCCTTCAGTTCAGGAAGCACAAAAAGTTTTTAAACTGAAAAAATTGACTGGTGTATTCCCCCCCATACACTCAGTTTCACTCGTTTCAGGACCAACAATTATTATAAGTATATCGTAATTAATATTTATTTAAAAATTAAAAAAATATATACATGATCAGTTATATATTTTAATTTATCAATTTTAAAATTAAACTAAAATTAAATTAAATGTTTAAAGATATTATATAAAAAATTAAAATCTAATAGCTAGTGGAGCTCAGAAGCGAAATATAAAAATGAGACACTGAATTTCATCCATCAAAAAAATATTTATTGAAAATATTTCGATGCTAACAACTCGTTGTACCTCTTGCAACACCATTGGTACACTAGCAATTACTTTTGTTTTTTTGTTTTTTGTGTGAGGAAGTTGTGTATGAAGCCACGCATTAGGTACTCTAAACCCACCGCTACGCTATCTATTTCTTGACGCCTTTTTCTTCCTCTTTTCACACACATTACATTTCAACCCTAATTATATATATATATATACATTCATCTTCTATTGCCATACTGTTTCCAGTTCATCTTTCTTTATCAAATCTTTCTCTCTTTCTCTTCCTCCCCTACCTATATAAATAATCACAACCTCCAACTTTATGCATCTGACGTACACTCTCCATCGACGTCTCTCTCAACTAGGGTTATAAACGAATCGAGCCAATTCACACAATGATGCTCCATTTGGTAGTTTTTGTCCTCTCTCTTGTCGGCATCGTGAAAGCCGAAGACCCTTACCGATTCTTCACTTGGAACATCACTTACGGCGATATTTATCCTTTCGGTGTTCGTCAACAGGTTCGAATTCGTTTGATCTACATTTCATTTTAATGCATGCATGAAAAGAAATCAAGATTGTGATAGTACATTCGTGTTCGTGTTCGTGTGTGTACGTATCGTGCTCACCGTGTGAATAGAGAATCTAGAGTGGTTTAAGATCATTCCATGTCTAAAAAAAGAAAAAATTTGTACTTTTTTTTTTGTCACTATCTAATGCTTAAATTAAACTAGTGAAATGTTTTGTGTTATAATACTATAATATTTTGGATATCTTATTACATGAATTTTAACTTCATGTAATACAATACACATGCAACATATTTCATGATTGTGATTATGGAATTATTGAAATTATTTTGATATTATGTTTTTTTTTTTAATAATGCAGGGAATTTTGATAAATGGGCAATTTCCAGGACCTGAAATATATTCAGTCACAAATGATAATATAATAATCAATGTTTTCAATAATTTGCCAGAGCCATTCCTCCTCTCTTGGTTAGTTCTCAACCACTATTTTATTAAAATGTACTTCATTTATTGTTTTTTATTATGTCTCATATATATTTTTGCAATAACATGTTGCATGGAAATAAATAATTAATTATATGTCGTTAACAATATTGCCATAATGGATATTCTAGTATTATTTATATGTATGAAAATGAGCTGGCACAATCTGTAAAGATTATTATAATCCATATTTATAATTATTATGATATATTGAGTGTTAAGTATGGAATGTAATTTGTCACAATCAATTCTAACTAATTACACTTTTTAAGAAATATTATATGTTTAATTAATATGCTTAATATTATAGACATCTTTTCTATCTAGATTGCTAAAATTGAGTGTAATTAATTCGAATTTATATTCTACAAAAAATAATTTAAACTAGCTAGTATGGAATTAATTTGCCTTGTGACAATCAAGTATAACTAACTTTAATTTATTTACTTTGCACGTGCTCAATTAATGATATGCTTTTAAATAATTGGTTTGCAATAAACTTGTGATATTGGATGAGAATTTCCTTTAGGACTTAATACTTTATATTAAAAAACAACACTTGATTCGCAAAAAATAGTATTTTGGACGACTGATTTTCAATACAATAAAAAATAACTTACAGTGACGATAATATCAGTAACGATAATTTTTTTTATCACTAATTTAGAAAAATACCTAGGAATGACGATAATATTAGTGACGATAACTTTTTTGTCACTAATTCAGAATCATTGTTTGACATATATATAGGAGTGGGGTCCAACAGAGGAAGAACTCGTTCCAAGACGGAGTGTACGGAACGACATGCCCGATTCCTCCAGGCATGAACTTCACGTACACGATGCAAATGAAGGATCAAATCGGAAGCTTTTACTATTTCCCCTCTCTCGCCTTCCACAAGGCCGCCGGCGCCTTCGGAGCTATAAAAATCCTCAGTCGCCCTAGAATCCCTGTCCCGTTCCCCGATCCCGATGGCGACTTCTCCATTCTGATCGGGGATTGGTACAAAGCCAATCACAAGGTCTCTTTGCACCTTCATTAAGTCTTATTTTATTTCAAATTATTTTCATTATAGTAGTGTTTGAATGTTATGTGAAAATTGCAGGTTTTGCAGTCTATTTTGGACAAGGGTAAAATGCTTCCTTTCCCTGATGGTGTTCTCATTAATGGTCGTGGTGCAAATGATGCTCAGTTCACAGTTGACCAAGGTATATATATAATATAATATATATTATAAGTTTTTTGTAAAAATTTTTTTTCTATAAACCAAAATCTATATGTATATTTTTTAATTATAAAAGTGGAATTTTATTGACTTTGCTTAATATGTCATGAAGGGTTTTTATAATATTTAAATTATTATATAATTTTAACTAATTCTTTTATATTAATAACTTGTCCAAAAATATATTTTAATATAAAGATTCAAGATTTGATTTTTCTTTTTCCTTTTTTTTGTTGTGATAGGGAAAACATACAGGCTGAGAATATCAAATGTAGGGTTAAGAAATTCATTGAATTTTAGAATACAAGGGCACAACATGAAGCTAGTAGAAGTAGAAGGCACACACACAGTGCAGACCACCCTATCCTCGCTGGACGTCCACGTAGGACAGTCCTACTCGGTCCTTGTCACCGCCGACCAGCCACCTCACGACTACCAAATCATCGTCTCCACCCGCTTCGCCTCCACTGTCCTCACCACCACCGCCGTCCTCCACTACACCACCTCCGGAGGCCCCACTACCGTCCCTCTTCCCCCGGCCCCACCCACCGACATCCAATGGTCCTTGAACCAGGCTCGTTCCATTAGGTACATGTCGTTAAAACTTTTCGCTTTATAGAATTGTTAAAATGATCTAACCTTAAATAGTTCCGTCAAAAGGTAGGACCATACCTTAAAATAGGCAGACCGGGCCAATAGGTCAAATTGACCTAAAAAAAACAGACCAGTTTGGCCCGGTCTTTATATAATAAGGGTTTGACTCAATTTTGACCATCGATTCCACCAATTTTCACATCTACTTTGTGGACCGGATTATCTCATCTTGAAGTGTAACTGATTTTATTTTTATTACTCGTCACAGGACTAATCTAACCGCAAGTGGACCAAGACCTAATCCACAAGGCTCATACCACTATGGCCAAATCAATGTGTCAAGAACCATTAGGCTATCCAACTCTCCCGGCTTAGTAGACGGCAAGCAACGGTATGCCATCAACGGAGTCTCCTTCGTGGCAGCCGACACGCCTCTCAAGCTGGCTGACTACTTCAACATCGATGGGGTCTTCCGCGTCGGGACCATCCCCGACTCCTATCCCAGTGGCCGGGGCATTCGCCTCGACACGACGGTGATGGGAGCCGACTACAGATCCTTCATTGAGATAGTGTTTGAGAACAGAGAGAACATCATGCAGAGCTGGCATCTTGATGGCTACTCCTTCTTTGTAGTAGGGTAAGTCACTTCTATAAAAGCGCTTTTGCCTACACACGACTTTTATTTTCATCACTTTCAGTTACTTACAAATGTGACTAACGCTTCTTCTTCTTCTTCTTCTTCTTTCTTTTTCAAGAATGGATGGAGGTTCTTGGACAACTGAAAGTAGGAAACAATACAACCTTGTAGATGCTGTTTTCCGCTCCACCACACAGGTATATCCCAAGTCTTGGACAGCAATCTATATTGCACTAGACAATGTAGGGATGTGGAACCTTAGGTCCGAGTTCTGGGCTCGTCAGTACCTCGGCCAGCAGTTTTATCTCCGAGTCTATACACCGGTGAAGTCTACGAGAGATGAGTATCCCATTCCATCAAACGCTCTTCTCTGCGGGAGAGCCATAGGCAGGAGCTAGTAATGCTCATATATATGAAGGAACCACTTGTATTTTGCATTAAACTGCACTTAATTACTTACACACTCATTCTTTGTATCTCATGGAAATAAGTAATTTCATGTAACACTACATGTATGATTGAATCTTTCATTCTTTCCTCAATTTTCAAGTTGTTTAGTTGATCAATTCTTGAATGTATTGTAAGCCACTTCTTTCACATAGGAGCTATTCTTGAGACAGTATTCATCGTCTTCAGTTTTCAATCATTCATTCATTATGCACCATTGTTGTACTTCTCCATCTTTTTTTTTTCCCTTTTTTTCTAAACTTACTTCTCCATCTTTAAGCGATGCTAAGTTAATAGAATTGTGTGGAAACAAGCATTCCACAACTTTCAGTACTAATCCCCACAGTTTTCTCAAGAACTCTACTTTACAAAGATTAATCATGGGAAGTGAAAAGGCCAGTTTACAGCTGAGAATAGATAGAAGCAATCAATTTTCTTTTTTAAGGGAATAATAGTCTCATTTACAAGTCACAGAAACTGACTGCAGGCAGTCCCTTGGGATGCATTCACATAGTAAACATACATAGAGTCTTATTTAAATTGGTCTTTACATAGCAAGCTTTATTATCCGAACCTACTGCATCCAGCTGAGAGATTAAACGAGGTGTTGGTGGAGGAGGAGGCCGAAGCTTTCTTGCATAATCACCAACGTACTCGAACAGATACGAAACAGCAGCTCATTTCCACAAGTCCCAGATGAAAACTATCGGAATTCTTGAGAAAAAAATGCTCCTAAGCCTTCTCAGCGATCTGCAGATTCAAATTGGGGAGATCCCAAATCAGTTAAGTGTTACATCATAACGTTAAAATACTGGGCAGTATATCATAGAAACTCAGAATACCGCATATTCAGGCACTTGATGCTTAAGTCTGACATTTCTGTTCTTCATGAACAGAAGAGTGTCTGACACAGTGATGTTTCATCTCATAAAGAGAACACACCATAACTGGAATTCCAAAACTAACGAACTCTGATGATTCCTCTTATCCAAAATTGTAGAGTCTAATGTGGAAATTTGACAAGATGCAGAAATATATAAATTCTTAGCACCATTGTGTTCAGGCTTGTGGTTCACTAGTAACTGTAATTCACCAAGTTTAATCACTAAAAAGGTTCAAATTTTCCCATAGACACTCATTATTTGATGCAATTTCTATCATTTGTTTTGTGGAAATCACACCTAAACATAAAAGAATACTTTCAAGTTTTAACGAGATTAAAGCTATAATGCTCAGCGCCTATGGTAACATGAAATTTTTTTGCAAGCATCTTAAGAATAAAATGGCTATCACCTGGTTAAGGGGGTTGTCAGGAGATTTCTTCCAGAGTTTCCAAATCATATCCTTGTACTGAGTGTGCGTTAGACCAGGCTTCTCTGCCTTCAACTTTGGGAGCTCAGCTTCTTCAAAAGCCTGCAGAAATAAAAGGCGCATCAAAACCTCACTCAGTAAGCTACGATCAACTTCAAAAATCACACTTTGCTGTAACAATGTAATTAAGATTAGATGAGCGCTTATCAAGTAAATGAGATCAAATGAGAGCTCAAACAACCAATTACCCTCGAACACCATGCAGACTTAGAACATAATTACCTTATGTCCCCTTCAAATGACATATAGAAAACAACTAATCAACGCTAATATCTAGATTCTAGGTCTGAAGTCTAATTCTGATTGAAAAAGAGATACAAATGAACAAAATTTTACAACTCGGTCGTACCTTAAACGAGGCCTTCAGCCTCTTCTCAGGATGCTTGTCCACCGGCAAGTTATCCACCACAGTCATCCGCGCAAGCGCCTCGTCAACAGACCTCGCCTCAATAATCGAATCATCGCGATTGGTATTCTCCACACTAACCATCTTTTCGTACTCCTCCTCCTTTGCCGTCCGGCTCTGCTTCCTCTTATCCTCCTCGGTGCGCCGCAGCAACGCCGCATGCTCTTCCTCCTTCCTACGGATCAGCTCCGCCTCCGTCACCTTCGGCACTGGCACCGCCACCCTATTCGCCTTCTTATCCGGCTTCTTCAAGCTCTTCTCGAGCTCCATCTCCTCCAGCTCCGCCAATCGGCGCGCCTCGGCCTTCCGCGCGTTCGCCTCGGCTCTTTTCTCCGCTTCCTCCTCCCGCTTCTTCGCGGCACGCGGCTTGTTCCCCTCTGCTTCGCGCCAGTACTGCTCTTCCTTGTCCTTCGCCTCGCGCTCCTTCCGCTCCGACTCGGTGGCACTCCTCCGTGCCCTAGCCGCTTCAGCTTTGCTGTTCACACCCATCTTCTTCGGCGGCATTTTCAACGATTTCTCCCGTATTCAACCTGATACTTGTAACAAATTTTCAATTCAACTGGGAAAATTATCGAGGGATTGCGTTGATCGGAATCCGAAATCGAATTGAATCGAATCGGAGTGTATTAGGTATACAAAATCGACCAGATCAGGTAAGAAAATCGGAAATTAATACATTAAATCAATAAGAAAAAGAAAAAAAAAAAGAGGCGGTGGAAAATGGGCCTATTCATGGCCCAATAGAATACACTAGCCATAATGGGCTCGATTATTTTGGGCCCATTTAATTCAATACAAATGACATGGCATCTGCAGAATCAAAGAAAATAGTGAGACATTCAAATTCAAATCGGGTCAAATCTGGAACCCGATATTTCTTACGTGGGCAAAATCCGCTGATCCAACAAGAACACAACATAAAATTACTCAAGTAGTCAAACAGAATCCGATTCTTGAATTTGAACCAAATTGGAACCCATATTTCGTCACCCATGCCCGAATTAGAAGCCCAAGTACAATCCACCATCATTTTCTATATTTGCCCATGAGTTCTTTTCAAATAATTTGAATGTTGCTTTTTTTTTTGAATTTTGGTAAATAGGGAATGTAATTTATTTTGTCTAGTAACTAGTAATAGTAGCTAGAATATCTAAATTATTTTTTCAAATAGTAATTTCAAATAATTGGTGACTTTATGAAAATTTCAGTTATGCATAGTATTAGTACATTTTGTAATAAATGTATGCATCTCTTTATGCATGATGGCTACATAATTTGGTTGTTTTATTAAATAGTAATTAAAGTATGCTAGAAAAACAAGGCAATTTGTTATTTTATTTTCCCTACACTAAAGATGTTAACACTTTCCTTTATACATATTGTAATAATATATTTTGATTTTGTGTAGCATTGTATAGTAAATATAGTTTGAAATTCAATTAATTTATTATTTTTAAGTGATTATATGTATCGAGTTAGATTCTATTTAATTTAATTATATTTAATTGAATTATGCGTATTGAGTGGAGTCGGATACTTATTATAAAAAAATAATATAAATTCTTTTAATGAATAAATAAACTGACAAAACAAAGTATAAAAACCTTTGGTTTAAAATGAATATTCTTTTTTCAATTTAATCATGCTTCAATTAACAAATAAAATGTGTGTGAAATATTACAAAATTGATGGAATAAAAAGACTTCGAAACTAGGCCCAAATGGACTATGGGATATTATAAGTTTTATTTGTGGTTTGTTCATTGGGATTTGGTGTTTTGAAAAGGCTCAAGTAATTAGATTAGATTATTGTTTTTCCCAATTATAAAGTCTCATTGGAGTTCGATTAATGTTTTCTTGAAACAAGTGCAAAAACAATAGTTAAAAATAAGTGATACTCATAATTAATAAAGCGAAAAGGAAAAGTCAGTCAATCCACAATGATAGATTCTTTGATCCAAAGATTGTCGTAAAACAAATTTAAATAAAAGATCAAATATTTTAATTGCAATAGTGAACCTACAATTTTAATTATTTTTTGAATGTAAATTATTATCCACTATATTAAAGTTTGAATTGGGAGAAGTTGCGGTGTCACAAGTATTGAGTGATGAAATAAAACATTTATTATTTCGAGTTTATGAGGTTTTGGAAATAGTATGCAACATTAAATTGTTTTTAATTATCTGAAATTATTGACGTTTGAACGAAGTAATTCCCAACAGTCGCACGTCGTTGGTTTAAATTAATTTAATTGTTATACGTACATTCAATTTCGTACAGTAAATGCCGACGTTGAATATTTATTTAGGAAAACTATAATAATTTTAACAATTATGATTAGGTTAATTGTCATATGACCATTATTATTATAATTGACACAATAATGGAGGAAAATTGCATTTTTAATTAGAGGTGAGAATCAGAACGTAATCAGGTGTCCATTTCGAAATTCTGAAGTTATGATCTGAAAATCATCAATTTTATGATTCCGGTTCTGGTCTCGTTGTGTTTGGGGATTCCCGAATCTCAAAGTAAAAAATAAAGATAATGAATATCTTATTACATGGATGATTTGTCATAAGGAATGTCAACTACTATAAATTTGTTTTAATAATGTATAAAATAAGTTCTTATTTTTATGTCTCAAATTAGAGATAAAAATCTTAGTGAAGTTATATCATCATTCCAATGGATAGGGACTTTGTCCCAATGACAATTTCATTTTGTATAATTTATTGCAAGGGTAAAACGGGAATAACAAACATCATTTTCAACTATATTTAATATGTTTCCCTACCTTTTGTAATAAATATATACACCAAACTAGCCACATCTAAAATCCCCAAAACCCATAAATATATATTATTCTAATATATTATAAAAAAATTATGTTCTCCATCCCGTTAAAAGTAGTTGCATTCTTTTTCTAGGTCTTTTTATTAAAAATGATCGTTTTCTAAGAAAAAAATAATTTTTTTTCTTCTTAGTATCGTACTAAATTGATCGTGATCATTTTTAATATGACGAAAAGAATACTAATAAGATAATATATACGCATATTGTGTACCCACTTATTTTTGTAGTTACTTTATTGTTCTACTATACATCCAAATACATTGATCTTATATACATTTTGTTGAGTAATTATATTATAAACATAAACATTTATGGTATATCTTTATATGCATTTGTTTATAATTTATTTTAGAAGAATCTTAAATTATATACATTTATTTGAGTAAATAAGAACAAACGTTAAATGAAGATGGAATTTAAGCTATTAACCGTTGAGTTTCGGCCGTTTACTAACGCCGTCACATCAAAGTTACATCAGCCTATAGATATAGTGAGAGAAGGAATTAGGTAGTCATATATAGAGAGAGAAAGGCGTTGTTTTTGTTTTTTGCTTTTACAATTGTCGGCTTTTGCTTTTTCCACTCGCCATCTTCTCCAACCTTCACTACCACTCTTTTCTTCTGCAACGACATTCTCAGGTAACGGCAGCGCTACGCTTTGCTTCCGCAAGTGGAATGGCGGTAATGTGCATCTGAGATCTCTGCATTTCCGCTATTGTTTTTGTTTTTTTGCTTTCTATTCCGTCCGAAGCTTCGATACCATGGGGAGTGTGTCGTCCGAGGATGGCAGCGAGGAGAGGTGCGGGAGCTACAGCTTGAGTGCTGACATCAGCGAGTCGGAGAGCTCGAATGGTGAAGTTGAGGAGGATGAGTGCGGCGGCGCTTCGAGTTCCGCGGGGTTTTCCCCCTTTGGTGCTGGCGGTTCGGCGTCTTTGACGCCGGTTTTTAGTTTTCCGGTCATTGGAGGTAAGGATGTGGTGGTATGGGACGAGAAGCCGTTCAAGCGCGGCTCTGATTCTTCAGGTTTGTGCTTGCTTCTTGCTTGTTAATTGCGAATTTTGTAGTGTCTACTCGGATTAAGTAAATGCAGCTTAGAATTTGAGTCGATGAATTATGTGTTTTGAGGATTCCGCAGCAAATTTTCTAGGAGAATGATTCCCCGATTATATGTTTAGTTATCTCAAAGTACTCATCGATCTACCTTGAGAGTATGCGATTTTTGCGTCTTTGGTTCAATAATTTGATCACAAAACTTTGAAGCCGATGTTGTGTTCTAGAACCAGTGTGATTTACATAGTATTGGTGTTAGTCAATAGTAATGCCCTAAAATTTCTCTTTTTTTGTGGCATTTTAGACATTGATATGATGAAGGAAAGATTTTCTAAGCTTCTTTTGGGGGAAGACATGTCTGGAGGTGGTAAAGGAGTTTGTACTGCGTTAGCCATCTCAAATGCTATCACCAATCTTTCTGGTATTTCTGTTTACGACTATTAGATTTGTGTTTCTTATTTGGAAATAGTTTTTTCATGGTTTATTTATTCATTTATAACTGTAGCTTCTGTATATGGTGAGCTATGGAGGCTGGAGCCAATGGCTCCTCAAAAGAAGGCAATGTGGTGCAGAGAGATGGAATGGCTCTTGTCTGTGAGTGATTCGATTGTGGAACTTGTTCCCTCTGTTCAACAATACCCTGGTGGTGGAACGTATGAGGTGATGGCAACTAGACCACGCTCAGACTTGTATATAAATCTGCCAGCACTCAAGAAGCTAGACGCTATGTTGATTAGCATTCTTGATGGGTTTTGTGAAACTGAGTTTTGGTATGTTGATCGGGGAATAGTTGTGGATGATCATGATAAGTATTCACCCGGTACATTGTCTGGGAGGCCTTCAGTTCGCCAAGAAGAGAAGTGGTGGCTTCCGTGCCCCAGGGTTCCCGGGAAGGGTCTGTCTGAAGAGTCAAGGAAGAGGCTGCAACAATGCAGAGATTGCACAAACCAGATACTGAAAGCTGCATTAGCCATAAATAGCAATGTGCTAGCCGAGATGGACATTCCAACAGCGTACATCGATACATTACCGAAGGTGATTTACTCATATGCTCACTCATTGTTGTGAAATAGTTGTTGATTCCTAATGATTTGAAGTTTAACTCTTTTTTGGTTCTTCTTCATGGTGCAGAATGGAAGAGATTGTTTAGGTGATATCATCTACCGCTACATTACAGTTGATCAGTTGTCGCCTGAATGCCTTCTTGATTGCTTGGACTTATCAACGGAGCACCACACTCTAGACGTGGCAAATAGAATCGAGGCGGCCATGCACGCGTGGATTTTGAAGGAAAAGAAGAAACACCCAAACGACCCAAAATCAAAGCGCAAGACATGGGGTGGTAAGGTGATGGGTTTTGTAGGTGATGGAGAAAAAAACCAGTTTTTAGCTCAGCGTGCTGAGACATTGTTGCAAAATATCAGACTTCGTTTCCCTGGCCTCCCACAAACTGCACTAGATATGAGCAAAATTCAATACAACAAGGTAGTTTATAAAAAAAAACTTGCTTTCCTTAACTTCTTTAAGTATCCCTCTAGAATATCAAAATTTTGCCACTATTTTCTTCCCCTCTCTTGCAGGATGTAGGGCACTCGATTCTTGAAAGCTATTCAAGAGTAATGGAGAGTTTAGCATTCAATATAATTGCTAGGATTGATGATGTGTTGTTCGTTGATGACGCCACAAGGCGCTGTGCTGCAGCAGAGTCCATGTCGATTTTCGGGAGGGGAGGAGGTTTCAGTGGCCTACCGATTCAAAAGAAGATGTCACCAAGTCCCTTCTCCATTCAGCATACGCCATATACGTCCCCATTCGCGACTCCAACGTTTTGCTCATCCCCACCCATACCTAATAGCCCAAGGAGGTCCGATACTCCACTAAACAAGACAAGAGCATCTAGTAATAAATTCGACAAAGTTGTGCCTTCTGATCTCGACAAACTGTGGTCGTATGCTGGAAACCTTGGGTCCAGGAGAGTCCCGTGGGACGCTCCAGAACGCGACTAACGATCTAAATATGCTGCTTCGATTCCGAATCAAAGGTATAAACCTGTATATTTGCCTAGTATAGCTATTTATTCTCTCGAAGTTTTGATCTTATGTTATTAGCACATGACAAGATAATTAGGTTGTTTATTAATTACTCCTTCCTTACGTTTCATTATCCTTAGTTCCTTTAATTACTGAAGCTTGGGCAGTCTACAACTTGTTAATTATTTTATTCGTTTTATTATTAGTGGGTCGTTTATTATATTAAGTTGTTTCAATAATAATCATTTTGACTACAAAAATGGGACTTTTTTGTTAAAGTTTAGTCGATTTTAGTGGGATTTTTCACTTATCCATAAAAATATAACTTTTTTAATCTCGTGGCCAAAAATTAACGTAACTTGAGGAGTGCCGAAGAGTAATAAATGTGGTTGTTGATTCTAGCAATTTCATATGTTAAAATACATATATCTATCAACAAATGTTTTTGAAGTTTTGTCATTTTGGTGTGTCCATGGATGTTTGCAACACTTAAATTTCGTCATTCATGATAAGTTAACTTATTTCACCAAATACATACAATTCAACGAAACAATAAATTGAGACTCAAATTTGGTGTCGGCATCGATCCAGCAGGTTGAGGAGATGCATCTGCGCCAGGTTTTCTCGATCCAATTTGATGATCCAGTAGGACTGATCGGGCAGCGGTGATTGGAGGGGATTCGGGAAGACGGGGAAGCAGGCGCCAGAGGAGGTTGGCGGTGAGGCAGCGGTGCGCCAGGTGGTACAGGATGACATCGGTAGAGGTGGGGAGGAGTCGGGAGATGAGATGGAGGATCTCACCGGGAAGCTTAGACCAATCAGAAGTTTAAAATCAAAATCTGGATCGTAATAATCATAGTTTCAGTACAGTTCCATAATAATTGAGTTGTAAACGAGTGATGCGGTTACGGTTTTAACTGTAACTATAACTATATGAGTTGTTTACTAATTAGAATTATACTCGTCCATATAATATTTCGAACTTCGTAATTAATACTCTAGTAAGAGATTATTTATTTGATATATATCTTTCTAAAAATGTGAATAGTTCTAATCAATTATATACTTTTTTTGTCCCACTATTTTTAACCTCAAAAGTCAATAAAACACTCACATTTTGATCAAACAGGACCAAGAATATTGGGACGAAGGAAGTACTATTTAGTAAACACATCCTTATTTGTCAAATTTAGAAATATAATGTCAAAATTAGTGTCATAAAGTATAATTAAGTTTGAAATAGTTATATACAAATGTTCACTAAAGGACCAATACTTCACATGCACCCAATTTGTCCAAAATTGAATGTAAAAGCAGCTAATATAGTAGTACCAATTTATATTTCAAATAAAACAGTCAAAATTGTCAGCCATTTTATGCCTTATTGCCTTATTGAAGCCGCCAAAATTTAATTTGCACACATTATATAATATATGTTACACGATTTGAATTCAACGCTTTTAGAAATGAAGAAAAATATAATTAGAGACGCATAGAAAAAGAAATGAAAAATAGCCTTCGGATTTGACGAAATATTAATGGCGTTTTTTGTTGTTTCAATAATTAATTCACTAGTTCGTGACTTTTCACCAATAAATCCATGTGTATTTTGTCATATGTCGTGATTCTCATGCTTCAAATTGTTGTCAAATCGAAGATATTATTATTTCTTATGCTAAAAATAAATAAATAATTAATAAATAACATTAATAATTAATAATTATATTAAAATCAATAAATAATCAGTAAGTTAATTTTTATCAAATAAGAAATATGTCGTTATATGTGAAAAAGAGTAACTTCTCACTAGAGTCAATAAATTATATTTTAGGTAATAACATTGAAATTACTACACTAAGTTGGGTTAGGACAAAAGTTTGGTCATAGACTCATAATTTTTCTATTCATATTTTATCAAAGTTTGAGTCCAACTTTAGAAGTATTTGATGAAACAATAAAATTCCATTTTATAATATGTCGCCATTTCATTATTTTTTCTTTTTCTATAGAATTATAAAGTCTTACTTAGTCAAGAATAAATTGTTTATATTCTAATATTTGAAATTATCTAAATTAATTAAAATTATTCTTATTTCTCGATATTTTTAAAAAAGATTGGATATTAAAGTATGTTAAATTATAAAAATTAGAATATAATATTATATAATAAATAAATGTAAATAAATAATTTAGGTCTTGAGTACTCTCTGAAATCGAAAATTCTAAAATACGAAAACTCAAATGCAATTCAAAAATTCAAAATTAAATATTTGTGTATCAAAATCTAATCGAGTATCAAGTATTACCCGATAGTCCAATATCCATGACCTATTAAGTACACAAAAATTGAATAAAAAAACTTTGATTTTTTGCAGTAAACTATCAAATCTTCTCATCTATATATAAACACACAAGTGTGAGTGTAAGTCATCTCAATTATCAAATTCTCAATCTGAAAACACAAATTAATTCCCAAATTCCACACAAGGAAGAAATTAATATTACAAAATTGGCCATGGCCTTCTCAATTGCAGCAACCCTTACGCCTTCTCCCAATGCCTATTACAAGCCGAAGGCCGGTGCTCCGGTAGTCCTCCGCCGCGCTGTGAGGTGCAGCTCCGCCACGGCGGCAGCCGCTGTGTCGAGTGAATTCGACCTCCGGAGTTACTGGACGTCTCTGATAAAGGAAGTGGATGAGAAATTGAACGATGCGGTGCCGATGAAGTACCCAGAGCTTATTCATGAAGCCATGCGATATTCGCTCCTCGCCAAAACCGCCAAGAGAGCACCGCCGGTCATGTGCATCGCCGCCTACGAACTCTTCGGCGGCCACCGCGACGCCGCCTTCCCCACCGCCTGCGCCCTCGAAATGGTTCGTTCTTTTGAAAAAAAATTCAAATTCAATTTGCCAGCAAATTCAGTTATAACGGTGAAGAAAGTTTGAATTTATCATGATTCTTATAAGGGTGAATATTTTTTTAATTGAAAACATAATTTGTCTTATTTTACAAAATGAATTTAACAACATATTTTAAATACATTTGATATGTATTTAATGTAAAAAATACTCAATTATTAAATCTCTATATATATAAGTTTCCCAAAAAAATAAAAAGCTATAGAGAATAATTAAGATTAGTAAAAAATAGAAATATACATCATCTTGATGCAATTATAGAGAAGTATTGGACGAGCCTGAGTTAAGTGAGTCGAGACTCTTTCGCGAGCTATTTGTCGCTCAAGAAAAATTCGAAATCGACTCAATGTTTATCGAGTCAAGATCGAACTCAAAATACTGAGTATATATCGAGTTCGAATTCGAGTCTAATCAAGCTTATATTATTATTTTATATTGTTATCTTATATTATTAAACGAGTCTAAACGGACTTGATCGAGATAATTTTGCAATTTCTTGAGTAGGGTGTTCAATTTTGTGCAATTTATTGCAAATCAATCAATATTTTATCTAATGTGCAATATTGATTATGTTAGGTACATGCCGCCTCACTAGTCCACGACGACTTACCCTACCTAGACGACGCCCCAACCCGACGAGGCCAGCCATCGAGCCACACGCTCTACGGTCCCGACATGGCGATTTTAGCCGGGGATGCGTTGTTCCCCCTCGCCTTCCAACACATTGTTCTAAACACTCCACCTCAACTCGTCCCGCAATCCAACATCCTCCGAGTCGTGCAGGAGATCGCTCGAGCGGTCGGCTCGACCGGGATGGCGGCCGGCCAACTTCTAGAAATCGAAGACGATCCGAGCACCGTCGAGTTCGTGCATGAAAAGAAATTTGGTGAGCTCGGCCAGTGTTCCGCCGTCTGTGGCGGCCTCCTCGGCGGCGCCTCAGACGACGAGATCGAACGGCTGCGAGAGTATGGGAAGATTGTCGGCATTTTGTACCGAGTGGTGGAAGATATTTTTGAAGCGAACACGAATGTTAAAAGGGGTAAGAGTTATGTGTCCGTTTACGGGATCGAAAAGGCGATCGAGGCAGCCGAACATCTTCAAGCTCGAGCTAAGAAAGAATTGAATGTGTTTGAAAAATATGGTGACGGGGTTTTGCCATTATATAGTTTTATTGATTATGCAGCGGAGAGGTTGTGAGATTTTTGTTTATTGATTTCTTCATTTATATTGCATAAAATATGTAACACAATTATTGAATAAACCATATATGTAATAGATTATGTACCAATTAAACTTGCAATAGAGCATGAGCAAAGAGTGTATATTTTTATTAAAATTTCATATTTTGTTATTATTATTTTGTTTTTCTCTAAGCAAGTATATAGCCTCAACCATTACTAACATTATTTAATAATATAATATTTGTAATTGTCACAATATTAGAAATTGTAAAATAAATAAAGAGCAGTGAAATGAGTATTTGAAGAAGTCCACGCTCTTTGCTTAAAGTCGCTAATGAGTCGTAGCGATTTCAATTGAAAAAACACCAAAAGCATAAAACGGAACAGAACGGGACAACCCACCTTGTATTTCGTTCTCCGACCATTTTCCCCACTTCGGTGTGCAGTTTCGAGGGAGAGAGAATGGCACGCAATCCAAGTTTGGGAGTTCGAGGCTTGGATCATCTTCCGGCAGCCCTAATCGCGACGATCATGACGAAGCTTGACGTGCCCTCCATCCTATCACTGGCCTCCACGTGTAAGGCATGCCGCTCCTGCGCCTCCGAGATCCTTTCTTTCCTCCCCAATTTCCATCTCCCGGTGAGTTATGATTTTGAGTTATTGTAACTAGATTTGGGTATTGATTTTGAGCATTAAATTTTGTTTCTTTTTGTAGGATATAGCGCCTTCGAGGGATTTATTGAGGCCGCTGATGCCGCCAGGTAACCTCTACTTGCGTAGTCTGAAGGTGGATTGCACGCGCCTCGATGATTCTTCGCTGGATTATCTCCTCCGCCCTTCGCTTCAGGAGCTCTGCCTCCGGAATTGCGCGGATTTTAGCGGCAGGCTTCTTTCCGAGCTCGGACGCAGTTGCAAGGATCTTAGGTTTGTAGTTTTCGCTATTTTCTCACAGAAAGTTTCCATCTTTGGGATAATTGTGCTTTTCTTGTGGTTATTTGTTGGTAATTGCAATGGCTTGTTTGAAAAGTTCTCATCTTTGTTGGCCTTTCATTGTCGGATTGGAATGTATTGTCTACTGTTGAATTGAATTTGGAGCAGCTTTGACCTTTGTGTGTGTGTGTGTGTGTGTGTGTTTGGAAGCTTCATTGTATCTGAACTAATGCCCATTTCAGGTTTCTGTATTTAAGTTCCGTAGCAGAAAAAAGGGGGAGATCAGTTGATGTGTTGCATCTAGAGGAAATGCTCAGTGGTTGTACTCAGTTGGAAGTAAGGGCTTATCTCGTTTTTGATTGGATTGGGATAACTGTGGGCAAAAATATTGTTCTGTTTCGATGAAACTGGATTTAATGAACGTATCAGATTGCGTATAGTTGGATTGTGTTTCATCATAGAGTTTCTTGTGAGGGCAGTTACATCAGATGTTCATTTTGTGTGTGGTTTATCAGCTTCTGTGATCGGAGCAGTCTCTGAAATTTCATTTAGTGGTTTGATATCTATCGGTACGGAGTGGTTAACTTCATATAGTAGCCTTCATTAGATTCTGCTTACACGTATAATGTGCTTGCCTTGTGCCCATGTGAAACCAGTGTTAAGTAGCTGCAGGCTTGTTGATATATGTAAAACATAACTTAATTTATTGCCAAGAATCAAAATGAGACATCTAAAGTGGGACGACCTAATTAGGAAAGTGAGACAACCAAAGTTTCACATGTATGAATCGTATGATAATAAATTTAATGGATTGCCCTCCTTAACGTGAATTATGCATCCGGGATCGCTTGTTTCTCCTTTTCTTCTCTTTTTGCTTATTTTTGTATAGATCTATTCTTCGGGTGTGCTGGTATGCTGACACCTAATGTATTCCTTTTGTAGACATTGATCCTCATGTTTGATGTCTCCATATTCGTGCGTCATAATTTTGCTCGTGCGTGGGCTCTGGCCTCCTCCACGCTTATGTCTCTCGAGATAGAGTATATTTCCTCAGTAATGGTGACGGAACTGCTTAGTCCTGCTGTGGGACCCCACCAGGCATCCAATCATCCCTGGCCATCCATATTGCCTAATTTACAGAAGTTATGCCTTTCTGTGGACTATATTACCGACACCATGGTGAGCACAATATCTAAGTGTCTCGTCTCCTTGACCCACCTAGATCTCCGAGATATACCCATAATGGAGCCTAGAATGGCGTATGATCTCACCAACAACGGTTTTCAACAAATCAACGCTCATGGTAAGCTGAAACACCTCTCTTTGGTAAGAAGCCAAGAGATAGCAACGACATTCTTCAAGCGTGTTAATGATCTCGGCATCCTTCTTATGGCTGATAAGTGTTTGGCCATGGAAAGCATTTGTCTCGGTGGTTTCTGCCAGGTGACGGATACGGGTTATAAAACACTTCTGCATTCCTGCTCCAAGTTATACAGTCTCAGAGTGTTCCACGGAACTCATCTCACCGACCTCGTGTTCCACGACATAGCAGCGACATCTTGTTTGCTGACACATGTCAGCTTACGGTGGTGCAACCTCTTAACAAACTTGGCAGTCGCCCGCTTGTCATCCAATGCAGATCTTTGCTCTCTTGACTTGCGGGATTGTAGAAACCTTGGAGATGAAGCTCTGCGAGCCATCAGCACACTCCCCAAGCTGAAGTCTCTACTCCTCGACTGTTGTGATGTGACTGATGGAGGCTTGTCTTACTTAAGCAAAGGTGTGATGAATAGCTTGGTTTCATTATCCGTGAGAGGATGCAAGAGACTCACAGATAGATGCATCTCTTCTCTCTTCGACGGAAACTCCAACCCGGAACTGAGAGAACTAGATCTCTCAAACCTCCCCAACCTCTCAGATGCAGCTATCCTTTCACTAGCAAGAAGTCAAGTCCCGATAACCGAGCTCCGCATGAGGCAATGCCCCCTCATCGGCGACACTTCCGTCATGGCACTAGCCTCGATGAAGGTTGATGAGAACTGTGTGGTGTGGCAGTAGCTTGAGGTTGTTGGATATCTACAACTGCGGGGGAATCACTCAACTTGCATTCCGGTGGCTGAAGAGGCCGTACTTCCCGAGACTCAGATGGTTGGGCGTGACCGGCTCCATGAACAGAGATATAGTCGATGCCGTTGCAAGAAGCCGGCCGTATATGCACGTTACCACTCAAGGCGAGGAGCTATGGACGGAGCAGTGGGACACCATGGAGGGTACTCGCTTGCAAGACTACGACGAGGTCGATGTCGATGAATTCGAGGAGTGGCTTCTTGGAGGAGAAGGAGAAGATATGGAAGATGATGTGGATATTGATGAACTCTTTGAATGATTCAAGGTGAAAATTTAGCACACTGTTGTGAAGTATTTATCAATCTGTATAGTGTATGCTTATTTACTGTTGTAATGGTCTGTGTAAATATTTCTTTTGTATATATCTAGTAATTATTTTATTTGAAATTTGATTCTATTCGAAATTTCATTTAGAAAGTAGTTTCTTAACATATGAAATATGTTTAGTTCTTAATCAAACATATACGACATGGATATGAATATATAAATATATTATTTGGATATTTAAAAAATGTCGGATCAAATGTTAGTTGGGATTAAAGTGAAATATCTTCACAATTAAAATTAAATTTTCTCATATAAAAAAATTGTAATATGGGAAAGTAGGTATTGCTCCCCACATGTAGGAATTGGACATATATGGTTGTGTCCACAAAAATACAAAAATAGTATGATGTGAATTAATTTATTGCTTTACTTAAATACTCCTAATTTTGGTAATGGTTTCTTTATTTTTCTTCGACGAGTTGAAAACATCTCCCCTTCCCTAATTCATTCGCTTACTAAAGATGTCTCTACATACTTTGAATTTTATTATTTAAATATATATAATTGTCACCGCCATAAAATAATCATTTGAATATCTCCTTAATCCAATCTATATTTAATTATCGGTCCACGAAAATAAGTTTTGTCATTTCGAAATATTATAAAAATAATTTATATTTGAAATTTCGTTATAATTTATAATGTCATTAAATTCAAAGATATTATTAAAATCCGTGTCCACGGACAAAAAGCAAACTATTTTCATAAAAAGATGAAGTATATTAATATTCTTTTACTTGATTATATAATTAATTAATTATATTGGTCTTGATATTGTATATTATAATAGTTAAATTGTTCTCACCCCACACAGCGAGCACAACTTAATGTGTTTATAGTGTAATAATATATTTCTTTTACTATGTAACAATTTATTAGTAAATACTCAATCCGTCCACCATATTTATTTCCACTTTACTATTTTAGTTCGTCCAAGTTTCTTTTCATTTTTATTTCTATTTTCGACAACCAATTCTCCACTCACAACATATCAAAGTGGGTTATATTCTCCACTCACTAAACACTACACATCATTATTTATGTGAGTCTCATTCTTTACTAACTACACACTACATATCATTATTAATGTGAGTTTTATTCTTTACTCACTACATTTTACCTTTTACCAACTAAAGTCAAACATTTTTATTAAAATTCGTATCGTGAGAATAACAATTGTGATTGGAAAGAGTACTAATTTATTAGTCCCGAATTAGTGGTGACATTTAATACAATTGAATTAAAGAAATCGATGTAGATTAATTGTAAATTAATGAAGATTGGGAATGGCATATTCTATTTCTATGGGGTATCCAAAATTTCCTATTTTTACAAATCGTGAAGATCGAGTCGCCACTTCACATCCACGTCAGCAATGATGCACTTTCTTATCTTCATAACTGTAATAAGATAATTATGCCTTATTTCAAGAGATAATATGGTTAGGAAATGATTAAAAATATTAAATGGCCCTTTCAGAAACCCAAAGGGGCAAGTGCCACGTCAGCATTTATACATCATCCTAATCCTCTTTTTAGTTTTTTCCGCTATTTGCCTTAATTACATGCCTTAAGTATAACCATAATTTAATCTGTATTATTACTATGGAAGTCAAAGGGCCCACATGTTCTTTATTTCTTTATTTCCTTTGTTGACAAGTTTGGTAAAATAGAATATATTACTCGTTCATTTTTTTTAATAAAAAATTCAAATAAACAAGTAATATAATAAATGTTCAAAAATAATGAAACCTAATCACTTTCTACTGTTTTTTAATACATACATGTGTCGAATAATAATAGAAATTTCAATTGTTTTATTATTTTGCTTTTAGTATATGTGCTGAATAATAATGAAAATTTAGAGTATGATAAAAGGAATAAATCAAAATTAAGATACAAATTTGTAGATTAGATTTAAAACCCACTTGCAAATCGAGTCCCCTTTGTATAAAATACAATCTATTACCATAATGGTCGTGGCAATTATTTATTTGAATATTACCATATATTAATATCACTGTTATTATATTTGAAGTATATCTTGATGAACTGAACCTGTACTAATAATTGTGTTAAATTAGTGTGCTGATAACAAGCTTTTTTTTATAAAAAAAAAATTATATTAATAGTGATAACATAAATTAAGAAAAGTAAATCAATTCTTTTTGGGTAGATATTTGCCATGATAACATAGAATAAGAAAACAAAATCAATTATTATAAATTACGAATCACGTGAAAGCATGCTTTCCATTTTTAGCGAACGAATAATTAGGGTACTATAATCGAATGAACTCGATTTAGTTTTTTATTGACTTAATGATTAATCATGCTAATTAATTACCATTAATCCATGATTAACACGTTTTATAAATTATAATGAGTTTTATAACCGTGCAGGATTACGTCGCTTCATAGTTAATTATAGTACATTTTTTTAGATATTGACCCATAAAAATTAATATTTTAATATCACATGTATTATATTTTGTGAAATATATATGTTCTTTTACATTTTTATTATAAATAAATAAATAAATACTCAAATTTTAATAATTACTCCCTCCGTCCCAACTAGCTTAAGTCGTATTTTTTTCCGGACTGTCTTAACTGGCTTTAGTCATTTTCTTTTCAGAAAATATTTATTACACACACAAATTTATACAATATATATTTATATCATCACTTTATACTTTAAACATACACTCACAACATGTGCTCGGCCGAAAAGAAATGTGTGCTCGGCCGAAAAGAAATGTCCGAAGGTAGTTGGAATATATATAAAGAAATGTGGCAGGCAATAACCTAAATTCGCCCCAGATATCGACGCACTTTTTTCAATTTATACCACATTATTAAAATCCAGAAAACCCAAAGCAAATCCAAAACCAGAGTTCCCTACTATTTATTTACTCGTTTCAGAATCCACAGAGAGTCGGAAAGAAAATGGATGGAAGAGCGTATCAAATTCAGAACCGAAACTAACAATCTCACAATTCACATTTACAAGTGAAATTCATTCAAGGCTTCTCTCGTTTTCGCAATTCTACTTTTTGCCTTTTTCCAGTGGGCGGTAATTATGTTCACAGGCATTTTGCCACCTCAAATCTACATCAACTACGTGCGTGTTGGTAAGAAATCTCACTTTACGTGAACCGTGGAAGTCGTTGGATCGGAATTTTGGAGAAGAATCGAGACGTTCGTGGTTGCGATTTCTGTTGGAATCCATCGGAATCTCAAATGGTGATGGAAGATAACGAGAGCTGTGGAAGTAGGGTGGTGGAATCTTCGGCGGCGAATAGCCGCCAGCAGCGGAAGAAAACGGAGGTTTACAATGAGGTTTTGCGGCGGCTCAAGGAATCCGATCTTCCTGAGGCGCAGGAGCCGGCTTTCGATGATCAGCTTTGGTCGCATTTCAATCGACTCCCAGCCAGGTTGCCTTTACTCTTCGCTACACTTAAGCTTACTCACAATTCTCTCTCGGTATATTTTGTGCGTTCCTTTTAAAAGATTATTTTATTTGAGGTGTGATTTGTTTACCATTTCGATACGTGTTCTATCATTATGTGTGTTCTGCGTTTGTTAGCCGGAACGTGTTGTTATGCTGTAAGCGTGTTGCTCCAATTGGATCAGAGTACATTGAAATCCATTATATTTGTCTACCTTACTGCTGCATGTCAGGAATTATTGTGATTTCTCTACATATGCGTTCTGCAGCGATTTGGCTTTGTAGATACCCAGTGATTGAGTTTTTATGTTTCTGCATCGAAGGTATGCAATGGACGTGAACGTTGAGAGGGCAGAAGATGTTCTCATGCACAAGCGTTTACTGCATCTGGCGATGGATCATTCTAATAGGCCAGTTTTTGAAGTTCGAGTTGTTCAGGTAAACCATTATTATTCTGTTTCTGGCAGTGATTCCGATATGTTTAATGTTATTTATATAGTTGTGTCTTCTGTTGGTCGTTAGTTTAATAACACCAGCTCCAAATTATAGTTTGCCTGAATTCTTCTCCTACGGTACTGAGCATGATAAATCTTCACGTTCCTACCACATGCTTGTTTCCATTTTCATAGATGATGGGATGCTTTTAAGTCGATTTTGTAAGAATGAGCTAAATACAATTCAATCATGCACAGGTTGTACCTATATTTGATGGGAGTTCTGGGGATTCAATACATTCGCATTCACCTAGAAGGGGAAGGTATAGATAACAACTTTTTTAAATATAAAATGGACTGTCGTGGTTGCTCATGTATTAACTGTTTCATTTTGTCATCTGCGTTTCAATCACGATATTTTTGTTGGTCTCTCTGAATTCAGTTATATATTTAATTTGTGAGGCTCTATCGAATCCTTCAAGTATTTACTGCTCTATTTTTCATCCAGCATCCATCCCCCACCGGCCTTTGGTTCTTCTCCTAATCTTGAAGCCCTTGCACTTGATGTAAGCAAATCTGAAGTTCAAGATGGGGACAGTACCATAGATGCTGGTACCAAGCTTCCCAGGTATACTATATAAGTGATCTGATCTCGACCGGATTTTTTCTTGAATTGTTCCCTTATACATGACTAGTTGTTTTGAATCTTTAGGCTGCTATTGATTGGAGTTCATGCAATTATTATCCTACCCATTGTGTAGTTTGATTGACCTACTTTGAACCTCTTACATTGTTTTGCTCCACACTTTTGAGCCTCTTACATTGTTTTTCTTTTCTTTACATTCTGTTTAGAAGTTCAATTTTTCCTCCCTTGTGAGATCACTTGATATGTATATTTGTTAGCATTCATAATTAGGAAATAGACATTTCTGTTTGTGATCTCAGTTTGTGTGGTGTCAGTGGTATCATTTTCTGGATTTTTTGAAATTTAAAATGGATATTTGGTGTTGATATTCTTGATTTTTCGGTGAAGATGAGGCGATCTTACGAACAAACTTTACTTTTCTTGAAATTATTTACGAACAAACTTTACTTTCCAATGTAGGCCGATGCATGAGATTACCTTTTCAGCAGATGACAAACCAAAGCTTCTCAGTCAGGTAAAAGAGCCCCTTACTTAAAATAGATGTAAGTTTGGGACATGTTGATTGGTAATTAATATGGATATGACTGCATATAGACAAGATTCATAGGTCTAACATGTTTATCAATCTTGACAATTCTGACTTTTGGTGATTACATTTAGAAGTATTTCAAAGTATATTTGCCTTTAATATATTTGTTCTTGCATACTTTTTATTGTGTTAATGGATGCCAGAAAACAGATTTAACATTAAGTAAACTCTTCAATGATGGGCATTGCAGTTGACTTCTTTATTAGCTGAAATTGGACTGAACATCCAAGAAGCACATGCCTTTTCCACTGTGGATGGCTATTCACTGGATGTCTTTGTTGTTGATGGGTGGCAATCTGAGGTATCTACTTCTTAACTGTCATTTTTGTTGCCATATAGACTATTTTCTTTTGCTGTCGCCCCTCGTTCATGCCAAGTGTGTTTCGGCTTGAATACTCTTTAAAATACTGTTCTTTGAATGTTTTGTTCACCCATGCCTTCCTGAACTTTTCAGGAGGTTGAGCAACTCAGGACTGCTGTAGAAAAAGAAGTCTTCAAGATTGAGGTAATTCCTTGCCCCTTCTTTGAGGCAACCTTGGAACTTATACTCCGGTTTTCTTTTCTGCACATCTTTTTTAATATGCCAGGTGAAGCTACTTGTTACTAAATGCTTGATGAATCCCTGTACTTTATCGTCATACCTGTGGGCTTGGTCTACAATTTTTTCTGTTGGGGTCCTTTTCCTTTTCCTTTGAGCTAACTCAATCCTATTTGTCTTCTATACGCATGCTTTATTACTACTACTAATATTATTACATGATTATAACCCTTGCACTGAATATATATTGTTGCATTGTCATGGATGATTTGTGTTTGATGCAGAATAATTCTTGGCCGAATGCAAATCCTTTGCCTTTTCTTAGTGAACTTGATCCAACAGCGATTAAAAGTGAATCTGATCATCTGAAAATTCCTAATGATGGTACTGATGTCTGGGAAATTAATCCTCAGCTCTTGAAATTTGAGTCCAAGATAGCGTCAGGATCTTATGGTGATCTGTAAGTAACAGGGTCTTTACTCCTAAAACTTATGAGTGCAGCTGAGAGTTCTATTTTGTAAAACAAATTCAGTTTTTTTTTTCCAGATATAAAGGTACTTACTGCAGTCAGGATGTAGCAATAAAAATTCTCAAGACAGAGCGCTTGAACACTGAACTACAGAAGGAGTTCGCCCAGGAAGTATACATAATGAGGTTAGTCAGAGTAAATTTACCTTTAGAGTGGTGGCAGAAATACCCTAAAACCCGTTACAAATTAATTTTATAATTTTTCCAATATTGTGATTTTTTGGATATCAAAATGGTGATTTGAGACAGTTTTCACACTGATGTCATCTTGTAGTCATGCAAGTCTATTTTGTTGAGTGCTTCAGTCTTCTCTATTACTTCTACCCTTCAAATTGGTGCTAGCTTCTATACTCAAGTTGGATCATTATTGTTGGAAGATTTTAGAACTGACCTACTCTCTGAAAATTCCCTTCTTATTATTTAGTATGTGATACTTGCAGAAAAGTACGACACAAAAATGTTGTGCAGTTTATAGGAGCATGCACAAGACCTCCTAACTTGTGCATAGTGACAGGTATGTGCCGACAAAGTACCCGTGGCTTGGAACATGTAGATTTCTGGTTTCAAATTTTATGTTTATTTGATTGCAGAATTCATGTCTGGAGGGAGTGTATATGATTTCTTACACAAGCAAAAGGGTACTTTTAAGCTCCCCGCTCTACTCAAAGTAGCTATAGATGTATCAAAGGGAATGAATTATTTGCATCAGAACAATATCATTCACAGGGACTTAAAGGCAGCAAATCTTTTGATGGATGAAAATGAAGTAAGCATTAAGTGCCCCTGCTGCCTGATTTAATTTTTTAACAAGTTGACTGCACAAACAATATTCCTGAATCTACCAAGTATTTAGTTACCCGTGTGTAGAAAGAAACTTCTTTTGTTAATATTTGGGTTTGGTTTTGGTTTTGTTTTTTAAGTGGCCATCATAAATATTGGGGAAAGAGTTCTTGATATTCTGGTAGTAATGAAGATAATTTTATACTTCCAATCATAAACATGTAGCATTTACAACATAAATATGTGCAGGTTGTTAAGGTGGCTGATTTTGGGGTAGCCAGAGTGAAATCACAAACAGGTGTAATGACAGCTGAAACTGGGACATATAGGTGGATGGCTCCTGAGGTATACTTTCTTTTGCATCCTCTCATAATATAGGAAACGTTATGGTTTATGCGTCTTCTGCATATTGCATTCTTCGAGTTAAAAGTTAAAACCATGACCATCATCATAACATGTCATATTTTGATATTACCATATCTGAAACTCCCATGCTTGGCGTTATTATATCTGAATTCAAGTTCTAACTTAAGCTCGACAAAAAAATTACACCCTTCTATATGAATTTGGAAAAAGTCCCCCTGGATCTGAACATATTATAGTTTGAATACCCATCTGATAGCTCTCTCATTTCCTCTTCTATTCCTTAGTTCTCTCCGTTCCTCTTCTATCCACTTAATCTTGATTTGCTCACTAATGCTGTTATCTAAAAGGTAATTGAACACAAACCTTATGATCACAAGGCAGATGTCTTCAGCTTTGGGGTGGTTTTATGGGAACTACTGACAGGAAAGGTACAACTGCTGCTCTTCAAATAGTCAAGCTGTTATTCCTCCATATTGCAATTAATTGATGTTTTGTTTTTTCTTTGTCAGATCCCCTATGAGTTCTTGACTCCTTTACAGGCGGCTGTCGGAGTAGTCCAAAAGGTAAACACCATTTACTTACATATAGAGTGAACTCGAGACAGGTTCTTCTCTTTACATATTCCATTCAATTTCCCTTTTAGGGTCTCAGGCCAACAATTCCGAAGAACACCCATCCAAAGCTTGCCGAGCTGCTTGAGAAATGCTGGCGGCAAGACCCAGCTTCAAGACCCGACTTTTCTGAAGTAATGGAAATCACACAGAAAATTGCCAAGGAGGTATTGTTTCTCTTATTCTTGTGATTATCAACACATTATTCTCACTCAAATCACCCTGTTAATTCACGCAAGAATCCCTTTACTCCAAGTTTGACGTTCCCGAATATGAATATGTCAGAACTCCATGCAAGTATTGTTTAAACTAGGTTCTCACTTGCCGTCCGATTCAGGTTGGCAACGACGGAGGCGATAAACGGAAGGAGAAATCTGGAGGATTTTTTTCATCTCTGAGACGTTGACACTGAATAACAGATAACTCAATAAAAGAAGGAAGAAGGAACATATTTATTTAGGGTTAATTGCAGCCTTAGTCCCCATTTATTCTATTTGCACTGTATAGTATCCTTTTTCTTAATGTTGTACTCATGCAAATTAAGGCTTACTCCTTAGCTTTTTAGGCCCTTTGCCCATTTCTTATTTTAGTCACTTTTGCAATGCTTCTTTTCTTTTTTTATTTTTCATTCTCAAATATTTTGATGTCACAATTTTCATGAAATATCAAGTGTATAAATCATGTCATTTGCCATTTGTGTAAAGAAACTGACTTGAGCTGAGTAATCTTTCTGCATGGAGTTATGCTCTTTAATTTCTAGCACTTATTATTTAATTGTTTTTTCCTGGAACTATATAAAAAAAATTATAAGCGAATAGACACTTTAAAATAAAATCAAAGCATTAGATTTCAAAAATAAAATTCAAGCATTTGAATTATGCTAAACAAATTTAACCATCGCTCAGATTGTGGAAATTTACTGCTAATTTCCCCAATTAACGTCTGAATTCAACTATTTCTAAAACTATTCTATGTACTATAATGTCATTTATTATAAGATATTGCATATTCTTAATTTTAGCTATATTTAAAAAAAATTATTATATCGAGATGAAATATAGTCACCTATAATTGTATTTATAAATAATAGAAATAAAAACAATTGTATTTATTATTTTATCCGCCTTAGATTTCCTGTCTGCACTGAAAGCAGTTCTGCTTTTCAATAACTGCATGAAATTATATACGTGCATGCAAATATGAAAATGAAAATTAGTAAAAAGATGAAAACCATTAATTACCCATAAACAATTGCGGTGACCATTCGTGTTCAATAATGTTACGTGACACAAAATTCTAAAGTAATTAGCCAAATTAATAATGACGCAATTTGGATAAATCTTTCTCCATTTGGTTTGGTTTAGTTTTGATTAATGACTAATGACTAATGATTAGTGATTAATGACTAATGATTAATGGACCTTCCATGTTCGCGCAGGAAGAAGAGCTTCAAATCCCAAAACTCCTATATGCATGGCGTTAAAATCTCCCTCACCTCCGACAACAACGACGTCCTCCTTGAACAGCTTCCGATCCTCTCCGACTACCTCCGCGACTCCGTCTCCAGCCCCACCGAGATCTCCCGCACCCTCGATTCCAGCCTCGATTTCTGGAACGATGAATCCGCCGCCTCCATGCAACCGCGCTTCGACCTCCTAGATGATCCGCCGTCGCTGCTTATCGCCCAATTCAACCACGAGCAGAAGGCCGCCGCCGCCGCCGCCGATCTCGAGATGGAAGAGCTCCGCCACGACCGCTCCGCCTCCGCCTCCTCAAACGCCAACACGGCCACCTCCCACAGCCTCCCCCCGCTCAACGCCAATTACGACGACCGCAACAAGAGCCGCCACTTCGCCGCGGCGGAGTCCGTCACCCACAGCTTCAGCAACATCAGCGCCGAGGAGCAGGAGAAGTACCGCACCGAGATAAACGAATCCCCCCTCTCCTCCCCCTCCACCTCCTCTTCCGACGACGACAATAGCAAAGAGAATACCAATCAAGGCGCTCTCAATCGCCGCCGATCCATGAACGCGCAGAACAGCACCGCCGGAGACGCCTGCAATAACGACGGCCAAGTGCTAAAATGCACCTCCTCTATCCAACGAAAGTACAGTAATTTAGGTCGAATGAAGACCAAATCGAGACTTCTCGACCCGCCCGAACCCGTACCCGATCGAAAATCCGAAATTCTCAAATCGGGCCAATTAAGACCCGAAGGAACCGGGCGCTCGGGAATGGTAACCCGGCCCGGTGAAGACGAAGAAGAAGACCCTTTATTCGACGAGGACTTGCCCGAAGAGTACAAGAGGACTAAAATCAACGTTCTCACCGTCCTACAATGGATTAGTCTCATCCTCATCATCACAGCTCTAGTCTGCACCACCTCAATCGATGATAGGTGGAAGAAGAAGAAGTTCAGAGGGTTACATCTATGGAAATGGGAGGTTCTGATTCTGGTTTTGATCTGTGGGAGACTGGTCTCGGGTTGGGGGATTAGGCTGGTAGTGTTCTTCATAGAGAGGAACTTCTTCATGAGGAAGAGGGTGTTGTACTTTGTGTATGGAGTGAAGAGGCCGGTGACAAACTGCATATGGCTGGGGTTGGTGCTGGTGGCGTGGCACTCCATGTTCGATCAGAAGTTGCAGGGGAACATCAGATTCTTGTGGTATGTTAACAAGTTCTTGGTGTGCCTGATCATTGGGACTCTCCTTTGGCTGGTGAAGACGCTCATGGTCAAGGTCTTGGCCTCGTCGTTCCACGTGAGCACGTTCTTCGATCGGATTCAGGAGTCGTTGTTCAATCAGAAGGTGATCGAGACGTTGTCGGGCCCGCCTCACATCGAGATCAAGAAGCTGCAGGAGGAGGAGGAGCGGACCATGGCGGAGGTGTGGAGGCTGCAGAATGCAGGGGCCACTCTGCCCCCGGACTTGAAGCCCGCTATGCAGCAGCCACCCAAAAGTGGCAAGACTGGTAGGCGGCAGGCTAAAGGGGTGAGCTTCAAGTTCTCAGGTCAGTTGCAAAAGACTCAAGAACCAAGGAATACGAATGATCAGAAGGATATATCAATGGAGAATTTGAATAAGATGAATCACAAGAATGTCTCTGCTTGGAGCATGAAGAGGCTAGTGAAGGCGGTGAGGAAAGGAGTGCTCACGACCTTGGATGAGCAGGCGCAGCTGAGCTCGGAGGGGGACGAGGCCTCCACTCAGATCAGGAGTGAGTGGGAGGCCAAGTGCGCCGCCAGGAAGATCTTCCGCAATGTGGCTAAGCCTAAAGCTAAGTGAGTCTCTCTAGTAGCACTAGCTAGCTTTCATTAGGTAGCTAATGTGGGTGGTGATGAATGATGATCAACTTATTACTTTGTTGTGTGTCTTTGTGTGTTTTGGTGTAGGTACATATACCTGGATGATCTCATGCGTTTCTTGCCGGAGCAAGACGCCGTGAAGACCTTGAACGCGGCGGAAGGCACCTCCGATGCTGAGAAGATCAGCAAAGCTTCCCTCAAGAGTTGGGTGGTAAGTGCTTTGAAGCTTTGGATTATGATGACTTGACTAGTATCTTGTGTAATATCTAAGTACATTGTGGATCTCTGTTAGGTGAACGCATTCATCGAGCGAAGGGCGCTTGCCCTGACGCTCAACGACACCAAAACAGCCGTCGACAAGCTCCACCAAATGGTGAACGTGATTGTAATCATGATCATTGTGGTCGTTTGCATTATCGTCCTGGAGCTAGCCACGAGCAAGTTCTTGCTCTACATCAGCTCACAGATAGTTGTTGTGGCCTTCATATTCGGGAACACGTGCAAGACCGTCTTCGAGGCCGTGATCTTCGTGTTCGTCATACACCCCTTTGATGTGGGAGATCGTTGTGAGATCGATGGAGTCCAGGTAATATAATCCGTTATTCCACTCAATACATCACATATCAAAAATAAAACAATCAGCTCTTCAAAAATGCAATAGGAGATGTCGTCCGTACGTACATTAATATTAATGCAACAGAAGATGTCATCACTTATTATCATATCATACTCTTTCTTGCAGATGATTGTTGAGGAAATGAACATACTAACAACTGTTTTCTTAAGACATGACAATCTCAAGATCATCTTCCCCAACGTAACGCTCGCCACTAGGCCTATCGGCAACTACTACAGAAGCCCAGATATGGGCGATTCCGTAGATTTCTTTGTCCACATCGCCACTCCACCCGAGAAAATCGTGCTCATCAAGCAGAGAGTCATAGCGTAAGCATCCACAACCTCCTTCTTGATTCGTGTTCTTCTTCTTCTTCTTCTATGTATTGAATGATATAGTTTTACACATTGTTTCCTCAGATACCTAGAGTTAAAGAGTGACTACTGGTACACTCAGCCATGTGTGGTGACTATGAACATGGAGCAGCTGCATATGGTGAAGCTATCAGTGTGGATAAGGCATAAGATGAACCATCAAAACATGGGAGATAGATGGAAGAGGAGAGCCCTTTTGGTAGAGGAATTGGTCAAGATTCTTAAGGAGCTCGATATCGACTACCGTCTCAATCCGGTCGACATCAACGTTCGTTCGATGCCGGTGATCACCTCCACCAGAATGCCTCCTGGCTGGTCTACTCCTCCTCCTCCTCCTAATCACCATCACCATCACCATCCCCATCCTCATCCTCATCCAGCCAGCTGAAGCTGAGTCTTTTCTTTGTACAATGTGTTGTATTTCTTGTTAGGTTTGGAGAACAATATATGTATGTAATTAGGCCTTTTTGTAATGTGGAATAGTGATATGTAAATATTGGTGGCTTCATTTCTTGCCTTTTGTGTTTGATTGTGTTTTGTCCTTTGGTGGACTTTGATTATTTGTTTCGACTATTAACTTTTCTTTCACTACATATACATAATTAATACATAATTAATATATATTGTGAGACTCTTACTCCATTCACAACACATTCAAATCATTAGTTAAAACCCGTGTTGAAACAAAGTGTGCAAATACTTTATGAACGGAGGAGAGTATTGTTTACTAACACGATACAAAGTTTGAAAAGTTAAATATTATTTAAATTATGATATTCAGAACGTAAATATTAAATTTGAATTGACGAAATTTAAATTTTACGTGAAAATTATAAATATAAAAGGAATATGATATACTATACAATATAAATTACAATAATTATATTTATTTAAAAAATCAAAATTTCTTAAAAATCTCAACCGAAAATATATGCATATCTTCAATTTAAATAAAATAATATTGATACAAAAAAGATAAACTCAAATTAATTAATAAATTAATTAATATTTAAAAATAGTACATAGCAAAGTATATATATAACCATAAAAGGTGGAAGATATTGTTACTCTCATTAGTTTTGAGGATTGAACGATGACGAGGAAGAGAGCGGGTGCGCAATCGGCGATTGTGAACGTTTGGGGACGTGAACTCGGCCAGGTTTCTTCCAGAAACTTTGCTCACCGAGTTGTTGCCTCTCAAGTATTTTACAACTCTTTCACTTTGATAATATACAGCTTCTCTTTTATCGATTCCTGTGTTGTTTTGCTCGAATCGATTGCTCGTGGTATGTGATAATATGTTTGAATAATGTGAATACTTTAATTCCTATTTAAACAAAGCTCGATAATTTGAGATATCATGATTGAGCACTGAAATATATTGCTCATTGTTATGTACGTACAGTATTTTGGTAGTCGAATGTTTTTCGCAATTGTTATCGTATGATTATTCATTCCTTTCGAGTTGCAACCTGAATCCACTTCGAATATTATCGTATGATCGGAAAATAACCTCAAATGCCATCCATGTTTATGAAATTGCTGAACTGGATTCTATTTTTAGAAATATTTAAATGAGGATCGTATATTTAATTAGGGGTTTTGATGTTGCAATTCAGCCTTCCAGTTGTGGAACTGAAAGTGTAGCTTAGGTTTTCGTTTGACTAGTTGTTTAATTTCCTTGTTTCTTTCTTTTCAGGATCTAGTGCTTCGTCGTCTTGATGTCCAACGAAAGCTAGATGAACACTATGGTTTTGTGAACACTATTTGTTTCAATAAATCTGGTGATATTCTCGTATCAGGATCTGAAGATATGAATGTAATACTGTGGGACTGGGAATCGGGTCGAGTGAAACATTCTTTCCCTTCTGGTCACAGTAACATTCCTTTCCATGGTAACAATACTAACAATGTTTTCCATGATGCAAAGTTGATGCCTTACTCAGAAGATCGGAGCATTGTTATGTGCGCTGATGGGGAGGTGATTTTGTTTTTTCTGTCTCACCCTCTCTCCCCAGCCTAATGAATTAGACAGCAACATACTTTATGACCTATTATATGATTCTCAAACATTTTACTTCTTACATTCAGGTGAGACATGCTCAGATTCTTGATAGCAGAGTGGAGACTAAACAACTTGCATTACATGGGGTGCGAGTGCACAAATTGGCCGTTGAACCTGGAGGCCCTCACGTATTTTATACCTGTGGCCAGAATGGATTGGTTCAACGCGTAAGTCGAAGTTTCTATAATTATATGAAGTTTTCACTTAATCATTATCTTCCTATCAAGTTGTCTTGCACGTACCTTATTAGTACTTTTCTGTTTTTAAATATACCTGGTCATTATGTATTGTGCAGATAGATCTGAGAACTGAAAGTGCTGCGAGCTTTTTTACTTGCCGGACTTTTTCTGGCCATAGTTCTCATCATACTTTAGATCTAAACTCAATTGCCATTGATCCAAGAAGACCAAACTTGTTTGCTGTTGGTGGATCAGACCCTCTTGCACGAGTATATGACATTCGTAGATATAGGTGGGATGGATCATCAGAATATGGTCAGCCTGTTGACTTTTTTTGCCCCAATCATTTAGTTGGCGATCAAAGTGTGACAATAACAGGGTTGGCATACTCTGATCAGAGCGAGCTTGTTGTATCTTACAATGATGAGTTGATCTACCTGTTTACGAAGGATCTTGGATTAGGACCTAATGGAACCTTTTCTTCTCAAGTGTCCGAAAGCAGTGATACAGATTGTTCAACTGCTGATAATCTTCTAGGTTATGATGAGGGAAATACTAAAGCTTCTCCACAATCTTACAAAGGGCATAAGAACTTTGCGATCATGAGGGGTGTGAACTTCTTTGGGCCTAAATGCGAGTATGTTGTGAGTGGATCAGATTGTGGTCGAATTTTTATGTGGAATAAAAAAGGTGGGGAGCTTGTCCGAGTTATGGAAGCAGGCAATAGTTCTGTGAATCGTGTTGAGACTCATCCTCATGATACAGTATTAGCCAGTATCGGAATAGGTCATGATATAAAAATGTGGGTTCCAAAAGGCATTCCACCCCCAATTATTCATGAGGTATGTTTCTGCATGTCTCCCTGCCTTTTCTCATATTGCTTAATGTTAAGTTTTACTGAATCTTGTTGAGTGAGTGAATAGATTAGTTCATAACATACTACCTACTTAGAATTGTACATGCTTGATGCTGCATGTAATGATGAAAATAGCACAAGGTTATTTCAGAAAGTCTATCAGCATAACTCATCACCTTTCTTTTAATTTCATCTCTGTTAAGACAATTCTGTGGATTGGAGGAAGTTCTAATGTTTCTGCATTATTTAATAGGATATGTTAATGAACTTTATACCAGAGAGACCTGGCTTCTATCCATTAGGTACTTATGATGAGTACCACCATGATGAATACCACCATGATGATGGCGGCCATGATGGTAACGGTGACAGCGGCGATGATTTTGATGATGACTATGACTATGAATATTATAACGATGATGATGATGATGATGAGGATAACAGTGATGATAGCAATGACGATAGTGATAGTGATAGTGATAGTGACAGTAGCGACGATGATGGTGACAGTGACAGTCACGACGATGATGACGAAGATTTTGAGGATAATAGCGATGACAGCAGTGATGATGATTGTGGTGATCATTGCGAAACCACCGAGCAAATCAATGGGGTTTCGAACGAGCAGTTGGAGGAGGAAGACGATGATGATGGAGGTTATGTTGTTTCTGTTAAGAGACGTAGACGAAGACATTGATCTTATGTTAGAGTGAAATGGAGGAAAACACTGGTGGCTCATCCGAGGGTCACGTGATTGGTGACGTTCCGAGTTCTTGTTCCATGATTCCTTTCATGATATATTATTGTTTGATCAAAATTGTAAATGTTTTACTAATTTTAAGTCCCAAGAATAATGATATGGATTTATTTATTCTAGATTTTATGTTTTTTCAAGAGGCTTACTTTGGGTGATTAGATTGTTTATAATATGTTATATTTCTTTGTTTATTATGTATACAATTCAATTAAATATAATAAATTAATGGAGGGAACAAATCATTAAAGTTGAATTACAATAAAATTTTTGTATTTTTGGTATCCACTAACTAAAAATGCCAAATTAAGTAACATATTATTATACATATTCTCTTTTTGGTACAAATCAACAAATCATATGTATATTTTTGTTGAGAGAGTAGAAATTATATTTTGCAATTGGAAATTTTCAAAGAGGGAGAGAGAGAGAGAGAGATGAATGAGGAAAGGCAATGGGACGCTTTACCAAGCTTGGCTCTTGCAAACATATTCTGCAGAATCTCCATTACTGACCGATCTCGGAGCATTCCTTTCGTCTGCACTTCATGGGCTCGCGCCTCCCGCTATCCCCCTTGCTGGGCTTCCATGATTGCCGACGCTCGCTCTCCGCCGCCGCCCAATTCCGCCGCCGATCAAGCGTTTGTCATGGACTCCCGCCCCAACGCCCTCTCCTTTGTTGACCCTTTTCATGGCAGGAGAAGCCCAGATCTCCACCGCGGCCTTGCCAGCTTCCAAGGTTTTCTCCGGCGAGCTGGCGGCGGCGCCACTTCCGTCTATTTCTTCCCCTTCCTCTCCGCCGCTGCTGCCCCTCCCAATGATGACTGGATTCTTCGCCTTATCGCCCAATGGTTGGTTAACTACTTTACCTTTTTTGCTAACCATTTGTATTTTTTCCCCTAAATTTCCTCAGCCAAGTTTGAATAATTTATTTATGCTTTGTTCTTCTTTTGTTAATTTAATTGTTATGCTTATACTATGTTGCAATTGTAATAGAGAATTTGTAACGTGGGTTTGAATCAATAATGCACTAGTTTCTCTGTCATTTTGCTAGGGCTATAAACAGTCCAGCCGGCTAATATCAGGATGTTCGAGTTTGGCTTGAGCTCGAGCTTTTGACATGTTCGAGCTCGACTCGTGCGTTAGTAGATAACATTATCGGGACTTGTTTGATTTTCATATTAATGGTTTTCGAGCTGGACTTCATGCTAGCCTCGAACTCACACTCAGATAAAATTTCTATTTTTGCAAATTAGTTATTTTAGCTGGAGACTAGATTAAAGGCTTGACTGAAAACTTGCGAACAGGGTCAGTATGTTTGCGAACTCAACGAGCTAAACATTATCTGGCGCTATCTCGGCTTGATAGAAGCATTGAGCTCGCTGAGTACCTCCGTTTGTTTACAACCCTAATTTTCTATCTGAACACTCTTTTGTTATATGAATTGATATAGAAAGCTTAATTTTTCCTTTTTGCTATGATTAAAGGCTTAAAAAGGCCACTTCTTTGTACACCATTAGAGATTGATCGTTTCCCTCACTTTCCTTTCTTGAAAAAGCTCCCTTCATATATTGGAAAGTATGCATTTAAGCTTAATATGTTTCAATTTGGACTAATCAAGTACAATATTCCACTTTCTTGTAGCTGCCCCAACTTGAAGCACCTTTCTTTCCATGGATCCAACAATGCTTCTGAAGAAGCAATACTGGAAGTTATCCACAGCTGCAGTAAACTCGAGCTCGTTGACTTCTCAGATACACCGTATTTCGAGCCTACGATCCTACAACAACTCAGCATCCACTGCCCTAATATTAGAGGGATCAGGAGGAATGGACGGTTGGAGCCATCGTTTTCGTGGCAACTTAGCGTTGGATTCCCGTTGTTGAGGATCCTAAACATCTCGAATTCGACTCTGGTCGATAAAGACCTACTCACAATCGTGGATTGTTGCAGGGAGCTGAGCTATCTAGATGTGACTGGGTGCCAGTTCTTGGTATTTTATATGCAGCTTATAAAAGTGGCCTCTGCAAGAATAGCTACCATACTCTATGATTGAGGTTTTAATTATAATCTGTTCTTGAGGCTTTTGATTCTTGAGTTGTGATGGGACTCAACCATTTAAATTTCTTGTGATATTGGATGAAGATCAAGATCATGAAGATGTGTGTGGATGTTCCCAAATTTAACTTTATTTAGGGAAAGTTCAGATCAAGAATTGATGAATTAGGGTATGATGATGAAGAATATGTATGTAATGATGAATATGAGGTTATATATATAAAGACCTTGTACGGAATTTGGAAGATAATATATATATATATATATATATATTTGTTTTATTAGTATTATGTTACTATATAAAGTGAATGAAATATAAACTTTATATTTAAGTTTCACATTATCATCCAAAGGAATGATAGGATTTGATGAAATACCACAAAGTTGTTATTCATAATGCTCTAACTATAATAAGGAGTGGTTTGGTTTGTGTGATAGGATTGATAAGTATAACCTTTAAATATCTACCTTATTATCCATAATCTTCCATCTCCGTATGAATTTAGTCATTTTTTATGTTCCTTAATCACTCAAATGCTTGATTAAATAATCAAGTCAAATTTAGTATGATTATATAATCAAGCATTTGAGTGATTAAGAGACATAAAAATGAATTGAATTCATAAGCAGATAGAGAATTAAGAGTCAAATTTGGTAAAAATTTAAAGTTTATGATCATATCAATCATATCACACAAACCAAACTACTTTACATTTTGTGTCACAAATTTGGTGTTCCACTATCAAATTAGAATATTTTAATTAAATTTATTATAGTACAAACAAAACATAGCTATTAACATTATTATTTTAAAGTAATAAAGATATGGTATATCCTAACTTTAAAATTTTCAAGCCCTCACGAGTCATGATCCATCATTACAAAATAAAATCGACATTAATTGCCTATTAAAATTAATTCTATTGCTTAATCGAGTCAATAAACCCCACAACAAGTACAAAGTTAAATTAATTGGACATCCAAAAGATTGAAATTGAACTAACAATATAATTAAAATTAAGACATCCAAAGCTAATCGAATTTGTTTCCAAAAGATTGCGATTAAAATATTCTGAAGTGGAATACTAAAATTGTGACATTTAATCGCAATCCCATAAAAAATATCGAACAAAAATGTACCAAATATTCTTTCGAAACAAATGTATTGTGTGTATTCTATTTACAATTTTAGAAATAAAAGAAACGACATCGTATTTAATTTCCTTGAGAAATTTAAGAAAGGAAAACAAAACTACAAGTGTATATATATATGTATATGATTAATATGATTTAACCTTCACTTTAGGCCAACAAGCAAGGCTGATTAATATTGCACCCTTTGTTTTTCTTCAAAATTGGTTCAATCTTTATCAATGTACTAAGTATGAAACCTACCAGCTGCAAAAATTCATCATTCCTCGTCAAAATATATATAGGCACGAGTTCGTGCATTGATCAATTTAATGCAACACGAGACGTAACAAGAAAATGTAGTAACATAGGAATCTTACGTAGGCGAGGCCGACGCTGAGGATGCTGAAACCGGGGAAGTCGAAAGGAGCATCGTCAGACAAGAACAAAGCTGAAAGAACATGGTACAGATCAAGTAGTGGTTAGAATTTTGTTAACAAGAACTTTTATTGCATGAGTATAATTAAGTTGAAGTGATTACCAGAAAGAGGGCTAAAGATTAATGGAGAGACCACGTTGGATAACGAAGCTATCCCCATTAGACATCCTTGAGCAATCCCCTGATGATAAGTAGGTCAAGAATTCGGGTTAATCTCGTTTTTTGCATCATCGGTGCACATTTTCGTGCTTTTACTACGTAGTTGTAGACTTATAGCCATTTATTAGAGCTGTCAAAAACACCGGACTAATTTAACATAAAATTCCGGGCTGGACCAAGTTTAGAGAGACTCGAACAGGTCCAGCCCGGCTGGCCCGAGAAGACTAAATTAGGACTCACCTGTTCGCTAGGCCCGACCCGTTTTGAGATGATGCACCTTATCTGCAGAATTCGAAATTCAACTCTTTAATCTTTCTCTTTCTCATGCAAAAAGTGGTATTCTCACATTTCCATTATTTTTGGTCTATTTTAATTAAAAAATGTTTACAATTTTAATTAAAATAGACCGAAAGTAATGGAACAGATCGAAAGACAAAATAATGGAAATGATGAGAAGTAAATATTGTCTTAATTTTTGTTTCTCATCCCTTCTTATCCTTAATTTAGAGGTATAACAAGCAAAAGAAATATTCATATATAGGTGTATTAATGCAACCAATTACTTACACTAGGACTTGCTAGGAAGAGGAAGACTCCCAAGAAAGCAGAACCATAAGGGACCTACACACACACATATATATAAGTTTAATAAAACTATTAGAGAAAATGAAGACTAATCAAGTTGTAATTTCACTCGGATTTTGCAAGAAAAAAAGAATATAGTTAAGGTTGTTACCCAAGGATCCCAAGCTATGCTGTCAAGCAGCATCTGCAATACCCAGAATACAAAATTAACTACCTTAGAACAACACAGGTTTTAATTAATTTGTTGATGATTTGAAAGAAAATATATAGTGAAAAAGTCAAGAGTTTAATGAAGTACATTCAAGAATCCTGCAAAAAGCCCTATGCAGAGAAGTGTCTCCTCTCCTAGAATTGGACCAAGTAAAGGCATCAACACCATCTGTACACATTAATGTTAATTAATTATCAAGTACCAATTAAATCATAAACATATGTGATTCTTTTTTATAACTGATTGAGACTATATTTGAGAGAGATCTAGCATACATATACATACACTTGAGAAGGTTGCTGCAGCATAGGTAATTAGCCATATATCTGCAAACTGATCTTTCCCAAAGTGGAAACGCGCCTTCAAGAAATACTGCATTCAATAGCACGTTTCTATATCATGTCACACAGAGAGAGAGAGAGAGACAGAGAGAGAGAGAGAGAGAACCATCAAGAAAGCAGAGATTCCAGCCTCAGCAAGGCTGTTGAAGAAGGCAACAAAAGAGGCAAGAGACACAGTGGTGCTGCATGCAAGTAAGAGTGTTAGTTAATTACTATGTACCACTATATATAAAAGAAAGAAAGAAAAGAAAAAAAGAAATGTGATCAGAATTAACTTGTAACCTGCTCTTGAGCAAGCGAAGTATGTCCTTTGGTAACTTGATCAAGTCTGTGTTCTTCAACGGCTCTTTCTCATCATCTCCTTCACTAGCTGCGGACTTCAAGATCGGCTGCTCCACACCCTCTTCTTCCACGCAGCTCCTTCGCTGCCTGTCGTCCTCCAGAAAGACTCTCATGTACACCGCCGCCACCACCGCTACAGCCGCCGCCACCTGAACATCAAAATATAGTTTTAACTGCTATTCTGTAATAATAAAATCACTCACCCACGTAAAAAAGAAAAAAAGACAATTAAAGACTGTATCACAAATCAAAATCCATGAAAATAAACAGATCGCACCTGATATATGCGATCCGTGGGAAGAAGTCGAGCGGTTAACGTCCCACAAACCATGGCAGCAGAAACCACACCGGAGAACATCCCAAATGCACTAACACGCTTTCCCTCCGACACATTATCAGCCTACAAAGTCCCAAGTTTGTATTTTAGTCCACTTCTCATCCATCAAAATTACATGACAATATTTAACATATATTCCTTCAGTGTTATTAAAATATACACTTTTCCTTTTCAGAACGTCCTATTTCATTATATATATACATTTCTCAAAATGAAAACTATAAATCGGATCTAGAATAGACGAGAGCGTACCATATAACTAAGCGCGAGACAGATGGTTCCGCCTTCCGTTACCGTTGCCGTTAGAGTCTTCAAAACGTAGTAGACGTAGAAGAACTCCGTCGTCCTCTTCACAGCCAATATTACTATACGTACGTATATACAGACACCCATCCAACTACTACATTAATTTAATTATATTTGATGAAAAAACAATTAATAATAATAGTAAATATATACATACCAAAAGGGATGATTGCGAGGGTCAAAGGGATTGTGAGCATGACTTTTCGACCATAGGTGTCCGATAAATTCCCAATTAGTGGCATCAAAATCACCGAAGCCACCCCTGCTATCTGCAGCATTAATTAATAATTCTTTATTATGTTAATTAATTTTGTGAATTCTTTTCTATCAAAACTTCAATTATGCATGCACTTAAACAATGGAGGTATTTGATTTCGATTACGCGTAGCCGTGAATGTGAAATGGATGGATTACTAAAATTAGATGAGTAAATTGCTTTATTAAGTGCATGCAGCAGCAGCAGCAGCGCCACCTCCATTGGTGGCGGCGCTCTACTTCAAATCTTTTTGTTCTTCCTATCTTTCCACACACACACACATGTATATACAGATAGAGATGTAGGAGAGATACCGCTTGTTGAAAGCCAGAGAGATAAATGGAGAGGGAGCATTCATCTTTTCCTGGGCACACAGCTTCCATGGTGACGTCAGCGATTGTCGGATTCACTAGCAACGATGCAAAATTCGATAGAAATATTACCACGAATACATGAATCAAATTCTTCCAATTATCCATTATTCTTCTTCTATCTCTCTCTCAATCCAACCCTAAGTTAATTATACTCTCTCTCTCTCTCTCTGTATATACGATGCAGCTATTAACAGTAGGGGATGACCACGACGACAGAGTTGGGAAGAGCTCAAGGATGTCTATATATATATATAGATAATGAGATGCTGTTAGAGCTAATTTTGTCGACATATGAATAATATATTGGAACAAATGGCCAAGTCTTCGAGTCTTCTGCTTCCATAAGTTGACCTTTTTGGCATGTTTGGTCATAACCATATTAATATGAGAATACATATTTGTATTTTTTCTGGGGTTGGTGAGCTTAAATTTCTGGCTTCTACCAATTAATTTAATATTTCTTTTGCCAAGTTGTTTGTTGTTAATGCATGTATGTAGGTATGAGAGAGAGAATTGATTGTTAATTGAGTTCAAGAATGTTTGGTTTATTTTTAAATTGAACTATGCTGTATGATTGTTGTTAGCTAGCTATATATATATGGAGTTGAAATATAACTAAGGGGTGTTTAATTTAGATGCTAATATGCGCATTAGGTATATATGATTTTATTACAAGAATACTATTGATTAAGATATTTTAGAATATTATTTTACTATATTTGTATAGGTAGAGATTGAATAAATCATGAAGTTGCGGTATGAACTACTTTCGCCTTTCTTGGACTTTTTGTTACTACTAGTTCATATGAGAAATAGGAAAGATTAAACCTATTTATTTTTAAAAATAAAATATGATTTACTATTTACTATTTAAAAACTGATAATGAGATGGTATAAATAATTTGGGAATCATTATATATTAGCCAACTACAAAACAAAATCAAACACGATCCATTTTATTTAATTACTTCCTCTCACGATGAAAATGTTAGTTGGTTTATCATTATGTGCCCCAACTATGAGGATTAATATTGGTTATATATAGAAGGACAACATAATTTATTAAAATATTATACAACGAATATTTAGGTATATATTTAGGTATCCAGTATCTTTGACTTTCAATTTGTCATTGTATATACCCTTATACATTTTAGAGAGAATTAAACAAAACTCGAAGTCCTTTTGACAATATTGTAATCGTCATTATATTTTATAATTTCCCAACTTTTGTCATTTTTGCTAAATTTCGTGTATAGTAAAGTCCTATTAGAGATTAAACTGGTTAAAAAAACCGAAGTAAGAACAATTAGATAATTGATATTGTATAATTAAGTTAAGAGTCTTAAATTTGGTGGGGTGAGTTTATAAAGAAGTAACTTACCGCGTAATATTGACGTCATTATTTGCATTGACTATAATCGGTTCATGTTATTAAAAATTCGTCTCTATTTTTTATTTTATTTCCTGTACTCGGTTCTCACCAATAACAGGCAGATATAGTCAATGAAATTTAATATATACAGCTGTAGTCACGCCAAATTACACAATAATGAAATTTAATATATAAAATTTAGTTGCGTTTTAATGATCCTAATCTCTGTTAAAATAAAATTAAAGCAAAAGTATGATTGGGAAAAACGAACATTTTCATCTTACTGTTTATAACCTAAATCAAAGTTATATATTTTTAACTTATTTAAGTTTATTAAAACTATTATTAATTTATTGTTATTGTTATTGTCTTAGAAGGACTGGAGTCGGTATGTTCTATTTTCTCCATTCCATTAAAGCTAACATGTTTTTAGACTAAAATGGATATATATATTTAAACAAAACATATCAATTTTAACGAAACGGGAGAGAGAGTATTAATTATGGGTTGATTGGTTGACAAAGAGAGATTATTCATAGCTTTTAATATGTATTTTTAATGATAATTCAAATATGTGTTGCTTTTTAAGGCCTAGCAACTATTTATGCTAACACATGTTTTATATATACCAAAGGAAAACTCTGCATTGAGAAATTATATACCAAGTAGTTACCTTTATAGTTATCTTCTCAAAAATAATTGAGTAGGTATCTAATTATTTTATAGTAAGTCCTTATATAAAGTCTTTGGTTCTCGTAGCCTACTTAAATAAATTAGGAAACGTCTTTATCTTTACAAAGTTAGGTAACCTTATTAAAAAACTATAATTATGTACAAAAAAAAACAATTAAATTAATTATATGAAAAACAGTATAGGTGGCATGCCCAAAGACAATTGGGAGGAGACGATTGTAAATTTGGCGATTGAGATTGTTATAATAAAAAAAATCTGGTAAATTCTTGAACGTAAATGTAGTCAACAGTTGGGTTCAGTCCCTTTCTGTCGAAATTCTCTTAAAAAATGATTTATTTATTTCCGAAAAACAATGATATCTGGTTAATATAAATATTTATTACAAAGCCAAGTTAGAATTAATCTTCATAAGAAAATGCCAAATCAGTGTCAAGATATAAAATTAGGATCATCATACTCAAATATTCAAATTTATATATATGGAATTGATGAAACGAGACCTATATGCCTTATGATGCAATCTAACATATGATCACATGATGTTTTAATATACGTTGTGTGTAATAGTAAAATATAAGATGTGACCTCATACCATGATCCCATTTCGAGAAGGGTTTAGGCCTCTGCAATTTCGTTCTTGGATTTGTTTTTGAATATGGGAATAAATAAACTCAAAAAGAATCCAACGAGCTGCAAAAAAAAAAAACAATCACTAATTAGAGCGATCAAGAATGCTACTCAATAGAAGTGGGATTTATGCATTACATTCGTTTATCTTACCCAAGCAAGTCCTATGCACAGGATACTGAAGCCTTGAAAATGAAAGGGAGCATCCTCGGGCAAGACTAATGCTACACGAAACAGACGAGGGTTTAAGTCGTACGTGTCGTGTAGAATGCTCGGACCGCACCCATGAGAAGTGACAAGAATTGGTAATTTTTAAAAAGAAAAGGAAAAGAGAGATATTGATGCTATAGTACCTGAAAGAGGAGTGTAGATTAAAGGAGAGATGACATTTGCTAATGCTGTCATAGCCAAAATGCATCCTTGTGCAAGTCCCTAACCAAAAAGAATAAATACAATAAGAAAAGGATTGCAATGTGTCAAATGTCTATATGAGTGATTGTTCAAATAGATAGCATTTCAAGATGTGGAAATAGTAAGAGATTGTAGTGAATTACCTGCTCAGATGGGCCAGCCTGCTTGGATATAATGCTTTGCAACTGTAAAATTCATATAACACCAATACTAAGATCAGAAACAATTGCTAAGGTTAATAGCTGGGGTAAAATCACCCAAGAAAATGATGTTTACTGTTTATACTCACATTTGGTGTTGACATGAAAAGAAATACACCCATAGAAGCAGAAGCATATGGTACCTAGAGATTGAATCAATGAAGATCATTAATCTAGTATTCCTGCAGTAAAACAATAAAAAGTTACAGCGGAAGGAAAAACATACCCAAGCTGCCCATGCTATGCTGTCAAAAAACATCTGCACAAAAACAAAAATCAACGTGAACTCAATTACTGATCACCAGTATTTCACCATCACCATCTCTTTCTAGAAGGAAAAATATGAAGGATAAAAGATGAGAAGGCTCATTGTGCAGAGAAGAACGTACGTTCAAGAATCCGGCAAAGAGCCCCAAAGACAACAGTTTCTCCTCCCCAATCAAAGGTCCCAATGTAGGCATGAAGATCATCTGTCAAGTTTTAGGGGTGTGAATTTTTGAAACCTTAAATGAATCGAATGAAGAGAAACGATGAGGTTTGTGAATTAAATTGAGGATATGCACATTTGATATGGTTGCTCCAATGTAGGCAATGAGCAACACATCTGCAAACTGATCTTTCTTGAAGCTGAAACGCGCCTTCAAGTAATACTGCACCAGACGAACAGCATTATACTAATGATCTATACACACAAATTCATCGAAGAATACGACATCTTTGGCTGATCGAAAGGCAAGAAATTACCAGCAAGCAAGATTGGAGCCCAGCCTCTGCAAGGCTGTTGAAGAAAGTCACAGATGCTGCCAATGAAAATGTAGTGCTGCAACAGTTCAGGAAGGATCAAATATTTCCATATCAAGTAAGAAGTATGAGCTATGAGCTATGGACTAAAGAACATATTTCAAACAAAATCTAAAGCTACCTGCTCCTCAGCAAGCGATATATTTGAGGTGGAGATGGAAATTTGCGAACGAAATCCACCTTATTCAAGTGTTCATCGCCTTTTATCAATATAGGTTGCTCCAAACCATCGGGTTCTCTAGTTGTTTCCTTTAGGAAAACTGCAGCATAGATTGCTGCAAGCGCAGATATAGCTGTTGCAACCTAAACGAATAGAATTACTAGTTCAGAGATAGTATTCCTTAAGAAAAACATACATATATCATATATGTACTGTTAAAACAGAGCAAAGAATGTAAGATGATGATTGGAATGTGATAAAGCACCGCTTGTGAAGAGGAAGAAGATGCGGCCGCTGGTGAAGAAGAGAAGGGCGCGGCCGCATGTGGAGAAGCAGCGTGGATTATTTTATTTTCATTATTAATTCCTATTTCATAATTGTTATTTTCGTTATTGGATTAGTGTCGATGGGCTTTCTGCTTATCCGTGGACTTAGGGTTTGTTAGGGTTAATTATTACTCCCTCCGTCCTGGAAAGTGTTTAACACTTTGACTTTCACGGGTTTTAAGAAAAATTGTTGACTTTTGTGTAAAGTGTGTAAGGAGTGTAAAAGGTGTAATGAGTGGAGTGTGAAATGAGTGTAAAAGTAGAGTTAGTGGAGGTTGGGTCCCACATGATTTATAATTTTTAATTGGATTGTGTGTATAGAATAGTTACTATAAATGGAAAGTTTGAAGTGTTAAACACTTTGGTGGACGGCCTAAAAAGGAAATATGTTAAACACTTTCGTGGACGGAGAGAGTAGTATTTATAGATCATTGTTAGAGCATAGGGATCATTGATGAGAATTATTATTGTTTCCGCTTCGACTTGGGCAGAACTTAGGTTCTTGAGTTATCGTTCCTTTCCATTTGATTTCACTCTACCAGAATGGAAAAACGTGCCTGAATCGAGAGCAGTCGTGCAGCCAGCGTACCGCCAACATAAGCAGCGGAGATCACACCTGACAGGATACCAAATGCAGACACGCGATTCCCCGCTGGTATACTGTCAGCCTGTGAGCATATACATCGTGTTAGGTGTGACTGTCGAGTTTTTCTTGCATTTACACAGCTCATAATGGAATGTCTGATTTACCAAATATGCAACAGCAAGGCAGAGAACTCCACCTTGAGTAACCATGGCTGTCAAGCTCTTGATTGCGTAGTATGCGTATAAGAAGCTTTTCGTCCTCTTCCAAGCTAATATACCTGCATGTACGTACGCAACCAAAGTACATAATCAAGCACAGCTACAAGATTTATCTACCAACTCATAATTGGTCTATATGCAAATTTGTAGTAGTAGAAATGTAAGGATTTAACGTGTACTCTCTCCAACACATTCTTACAAGCCATAGAAACAGGAGAGTCGGAGACTCTTTCTCTGTACAAAGGAACCGCATTCAACTAAAACCAAGACATTAATTCATTCATAAACTAGACGAGGAAATTATTATTTCAACGTGTCCAAAACAGACAATGCCATACGTACTTAGTGTCTTAAGTTGAAGAGAGTGAGGCCTCTCGTGAGACTGTGACAGTTCACTACAGCAGCCTTGTTAGTTACATCATACCTGAGGGTATAATCGAGAGAAGCAAGGGGATTGACAGCATAGTTTTTCGACCATATACATCAGAGAGATTTCCAATCAATGGCATCATGATTATGGAGCCTACACCTGATATCTGCATTCATAACATAATGTTATCATAATTACATAAGTATAATAAACCTTAGAAGGAGTGGAACTCAAAAGATTGGTGCAACTCTCTTTTCGAAAATATAACAAGCAATAAAACCCAACATGAAAGCATATCATGACATTAGAATACTGCATGGATACTCGTATAGTAGATAGCAGCTGCGAGTATGACTGTAAAAACCAACAAAATACAAACTCAAACAGCTAACCATCATAATTATGTAATGTAACCATTCTAAATCGGAGTTGACTTAGTTGATTTGGATTTCATCCCCATTCTGTATCATTTTCAGTTCAAAATTGATCTCGATAATGACTCCATAGAAAAGGAATTGAACAAAAAGGAATAAACTACAGTAACTAGTAATTTTGAGATTAAAGTAAATCGTAGCACCGCTTGTTGGAAGCCAGTGAGGTAAATAGCGGCGGAGCATTCATCCTGGCCGGGACAGACCGCCGCCAAGGTGACGTCAGGAATCGCCGGAGAAAGCATCAGCTCCGAGAAATTCGCGAGGAATGCCGTCACGAACAGGTGGCTCAGCCGCCCCCAACCCCCCATTCTCTCGCTCACTGTGTGTAGAAGGAGAAGAGAGGGTGAGCTTCGTGCAGCGCGGGAATCTCTATAAACAAACCATTAAAACATGATTTGTGCATATTATTAATTAAATGGCTAATTAAATTAGAAAATGTGTGCTCTACTTGGACTTTCCATTTATAGAATTTATCTTAATTGAATTGATAGAATTTATCTTAATTGAATTTATTTCAATGGGCTAAAGCATCTACTTGGCCCAACATTTTATGTTGGGCTTGAAATTTATTTTATTTTGTATATATTTTTAGAGGCAAAATATAAAATAGCCAAAAAATATTATAAAAGACAAATAATAGCCACCAATATAATAATAGTTAAACTCTAGTCATTTATAAATTTATTGTACTAAAATACCCTTGTAATTATATTTTACATTTTTTAGTATGAATTGTATCGAATCGTACCATTCATACGTGATACTTAATTTTATTAAACTGTATGTACGTATGAATCGTATGAATTGTATCGAATCGTACCACTCATACGTGATACTTAATTTTATTAAACTGTATGTACGTATGAATCGTATGAATGAATATTATTCATACCTTTCATACCATTCGTATCATTCGTACCATTCATACAATTAAGTAGAAGGGTATTTATGGTAATTCACATTCAAAATGGCTAGAATTTAAATAGTATTATGTTTGTGGCTATTATTTGTCTTTTACTATCTTCTTTGGCTAGTTTGTATAATTAACTCATATTTTTAACCTTAAAGTATAAGAGCATCCCCAATGGGGGTTGCTCAAATAGTGGGTTTTGTGTCAGTTCCGTAAATAAATGGAATTTTTTTGGGTGGGGTTTGGAAGATTGTGTTGGTAGGTAGCAGTGGGAGTTTCTTGCTTTGGGTTTTCAGAGTCTCTACTTTAATAATTATAGAATAATTGAATTTGAGAAAAATGATATTAATTAAATTTGTTAATTTGAATTTGTAATATAAAATAAATAAATAAATACGAAAAAAAATAAATAAAAAAAATGAAAATTAAAATAAGAATTACAATAATTAAAACACAACATTCAATTTGAAATAGAAAGTACAATACATAAAATACAACATTAGAAATAAAAATTACAATAATTAAAATACAACATTAGAAATTAAAATTACAATAATTAAAAAACAACATTAGAAATAAAAATTACAATAATTAAAAAACAACTAAACTAAAAATCAAACCTACTCCTAATTTGAGCACACATAGTGTTGTGCATCTCGAGTTGCTCGGGCGTCATCCTCGACGTATCCTTCAATAAGATCTTGTAATAAGCAAGTCTTGTTGTGTCGTACGTGAATGTTGTAATTGCATTGGAAGTTTGTTTCAAAGTTTCCAACGCTTCGTTACTTGGTTGCTCAGAGGCGGAGGCTTTACGCTTCCCTTTTCTTTTCGCCGCCTTTGTCCCCATCGGACGTTCCTCAGGGTCGGGTTGGGCGTCGCCTCCTTGGGTTGAGTCGCTCGTGAACCCTTCCCCCATATTGTTTTTCCCCTTTTTGTTGGTGTGGATGATTGGAACAACGCGTTGGAATTTTTGCGTGTTTCGCAAAATCTCCTAACAATGTTGGTATTTGAACTCCAATCTTTTGGTTTGTTTATACTCCGCCAACGCCTTTTGGTAGATATCGTGGTCGGAGTTGCCGTTTGTCCATTGATCGCTGCACCGGTTGTAGATTGCGCAAAACTCACAAGTCGTACTTTGAATACGTTGCCAATGACACTTCAATTGGCGGAGGGTGCGATGCCTCGGCTGGTTGTGTTTCCTGTTAAAGGAGTCGGTGATGCGTTTCCAATAGGAGTCGGCCTTTTGGTTGTTGCCGACGATGGGGTCTTGGCTTGTGTCGAGCCAAGTGCGGCAAAGTATGATGTCATCCTCCTCGGTGTAGGCAACATCTACTTTGGTTCGAGCGCCCACTTTGGAGAGAGAGATAGCAAGACTCTCGTCCGTAGAATCGTCGACGGAATCATTCAAGTTGATTCCGTCGAGTCCTCCGGCTCTCCCGGAGGAATCGGTTGAGAATGTAGGAGATGGTTGGGAAGAGAATTGAGGTGAGTACGGAGGAAATGGAAATTATTGGCCGGAATAAGTTTGGCCGGGATAAGAAGGAGTAGAGAAGAAAACATGGTTGAATTGAGAGGGTGAAAATTGAGAGGGAGAGAAAGGAGAATTTTGGCTTTGATAATTCGGGTTGCCGGACGACGAATTGTCCGAACTTTGATTATCGGAGCTTCCGCCTTGACTTCGGTATAGAAATCTATTGAATTGCTCATCCATTTTTTTTTTTTTGGCTAACTTGTAATAAAAATAGTTGAAGAAAGATGGTTGAAAATTGAAGAATGAATGAAGATGTGTGAACATGTGGGATTGAAATAAGGTATTTATAGATGAATTAAAGAATAAAAAAAAAATGGGGTGGGTTCGGGAAACCCACGCCTGCGCCCGGGTTCAGGGGACACAGCCCCGGTTCCGGCATCCTGCAGCCTGTTGTGTAAAATGACAAACACAATTTATATTGCGCAAGTGCACGCAATCACAAGTAATATAAGGAAATATTCCAGATTCGTATCCACAGGGAATGCAAAAATGTACTAAAACATGCTCAACCAACAGAAAATAAAAACGACGGAATTTAAATCAATAGTTGGAGGTTTTCTACACTAGAATTCAAGAAAGAAAACGAAAATAAACAAGACCAAAGATCAGAGTTAAAACAACTAAATTAAGCAACTGAAAATTCACAAGATCAGAAACTCAAACAGAGGACAATAATCAGATAATCAATAGATTTAAAACGGACTTGGGTTCGGATTTCATTCTGCCTGTTCACAATTGCGCACATTTTGCTACAGCATTTCTTCAGCAAAACAGATACAGTGGCGTAATTATCAATTTTAGCACACGAATTTTCCAACACATATGCTTATAAATAAATCAACAAAGCTCATATATTCCTATACCAAGCTAAATTGAATTAAAAATCAGATCATCACCAATTACCAATGCCACACCAGATTAATGAATATTCCTAAACAATAAACTAGTGTTCATTTAGCATTTTCCAACTTCAATAACCTTTCCAGAATTATCCAAGTCTAAATCCTCATCATATGCTGGCCAAACACACAATAAAGATAGAGTAAGAGCTGCTAAATGAAGAGTACTACAGAGCATCAGAAATCAGAGCTTTGATTCTCATTAAAATAGGCAAAAATCATCCAAACCCAAGTCTCATACAAGTTAGCTCATTCTAGTAATAAAAACAGAAAGTGAAGAGCTGTTTCTCAACATGATAAACAGTCTAGATACAGATTTCGGAGATGGAAATGAAGAGGACAGATGTGTAGGGATGATTCTCCAATCCTCCCTCCAAGATTGTTGCAGCCGTGCTTCCTCTTTTTCCCAAGCTGTATGCTTAGCTTCCACCGTAGATACAGCAGCCTCCTCCTTACTCTTTCTCTCTTGTTTTTTTTTGTAATGTCCAGCTTCCTTAGTTTCTTGCGGCTGCCAACTTAGAAGTAGCTGCTAGGTTTCCAAAAATAACCCACATAAAAAGACCTTGCTACCCTCCTTTTTGTCCCTTTTTAATTTTAGCCCCCTTCTTTGACTTTTAGTGTGAGACAACTTCTCTCTCTCCTCTCACCTTGTCGCCCAGTCAGCATTGTTTTTTTCAGATTTTGTCTCCTTTTCCTACACAAAAGCAATTGGGAAATAATATTGTCTCTTCTCCAAACAAAAGAATAAAACAAGACTAAAAAAAAAGAAATGAAACAAGAAAATAATCAAAAGACATCACATAAAAGGCAAAACAAAGGAATAAAAACATAATAAATAACTCTTATACAAGAGTTATCACACCCCCAAACTTAAGACATTACTCGTCCTCGAGTAATACTTAAGCAAAGAAAAATAAAATAAAACACAACACGAACACAGGAACAACAGACACAACAAAACGGCTCGGCATAGTCAAAATCAATATATCGAGACAGCGGTAAAAGTTCTCAGACCATTCAAAAATACTTTAGATTGCAAGACCTTAAATTTCATAATTCAAACTTGAGCAAAAGATCTCTATCCACAATCAAGCTGTAGTTAAATCAAATCTTTCAAACTTCACATAGTTCTTCCCAAATCAAATCAAATCATCTTCACGATAGAAAAATTTCAAGAATCATGCATCAAGACTCAAAGCATTCCCCATCAAATCATATACAAAACATTGGAATTAAGATCAGAAGGTCTTCATAAGCTTGTAACGTAAGGCTTAGGTTAAGGTAGGAAAAATATGGATATAAGTAGCTCAAATCACCTTGAATGCCTTAACTCCAAACACTCAAACCCAAAACCCATCTTTTTTTAACAAAAACAACCCTTATCTCTCCACAATATATAGCACAAGCTGTATCTCAACATTTCAGACCAAGACTTAGACATTTTCAGGGTTTCAAATGTTTTATATAAATCTGCCCTTCTGCTTCATTTTGCTGCATAGAATGCTACAGCATTCCAGGATCAGAACACTATGTCTGTTTTCATTTTTTTTTTTTTTTTTTTTTTTTCACAGCTTATCTCACAAAAGAAAACGGAGATACACATCTCCCCCACACCCCCAAACTTAGAAGTAAACATTGTCCCCAATGTTCGAAAATATACCCACAATATATCTCACAAAATACCACCCGTATTCACCCTCAAATCATCTCATAAAAGAGAATTAAACCCAACAAGGCATTCACAGGTGGGGTCAAAACGATATTAACATGGAAAGGCTCGGATACATATGAGTAATTCAACACAAAAAGGCTAATAAAGCTCAAAAGGGGTGACTAGGGAAATTTCACATGTAAAGGTAGGCTTGAAAGGCTCAAACGAGTCAAAGATTGCCTAAATCATTTCCCAATTCCAATGCACTGCACATTTCATATCCAAGAAATGGAAATTATCCCAAAACATGAACTCAAAATATTCAATCAGAAGACACTTCAATAAGACTAAGTGAAACTATGCAAAGTGTAAAACGATTTTCAAAAACCACAACGAGATTGCATCCAAAGATTCTAAACTCAACTATGAAAAAGAAATTCAGAATCATGCAGTCCATTCGAGGAAACAAACAAAAGAAATCATCATGGAACCCCTCCGTCAAAACATGAAGTTAACTATGCCAAACCAACGAACAACCAACAACAAAAACAACCAAAAAAAACAACAACCGACCAACAAGAACAACAAGAACAGAAAAGAACAGAACAGACAGAGAACAAACAAAAGAGAAGGGACAACAAGAAACACTCCCCTAAAAGGTGTCAGAGTCATCAGAAGTAGTGGGAGCATCCGGTTGAAATGTTTGCCACGGCTGTGAGAGGCGCTCCGGAGCGGGGATGGATGAACTCCGGGCAAAATGATCGACGTGAAGGGACAGCCGCTCCTGGATCTCCCTTAACTGTTGGGATAGGTTGTCAACGCTGCGCTGCAAGTTCTTCACTTGTCTCTGGAGAGATGGAGATAAAACAGTCCCAGAAACGGCAGGCTGCACAGAAGTAGCCTCAGGGTTGCTGTATTTTCTGTGTAGAAACTGAAAGTTGATGGTTCCTCTCTCCAAAAGCTTCTCCTCCTCAGAATCGAACGGAACACCAGCTCTAACACACAGCTGGGTAATCAGAGATGGGAAAAAGAGTTTCCCTGACTTCTTCCTTGCACAAGCTGCGATTTCCTCCCCCAAAACACGGCCAACATTAACTGAACGCCCCTTCAAAATGCAATACACCAGCAGCACCCTATCGTACAAAACCGTCGTGTCGTGCGTGGTGGGGAGCAGCCTGCTCTTGATGAAAAATAACCAGACACGGGCAGCGGGAGTGAGCAGATGCGCACTGATAGACCGTGCACCCGTATTTGACACGTCCCAAGTTGCTCCATCAATGCCACAAGCATCCAATACCAAGGTGTCAATTGGTGCATCCAAAAGAGAGTAGAAATCATCCTCAGCAGGGGTAGTAAGGCTGTAAACTTCATGAATTGCTTGCGGCGTAAGAGAGACCACTGTCCCGCGGACTTGAGCACCAGAATGGCCATCATTGCGATTACCCTCAAAATTGGCGTAGAACTCGCGAACCAGGGCGATGATGGGGGCTGCCTGGGGTGCGCAAAAGACTGACCACGAACGATCCTCCACTGGCCGGCGAATAAAATCCAACAGCTGGTCCACATTGTTCCAAACAAAACCCTTCTCCAACAACAATTGCTTCTTTTTAATATGCTCATACCTTTCCTGAGCCTGTGGGGTTGCGAACTTCTCAATTTGATCAATTGGCATTGAGGGTGCTTTCCCATCCCGTTGTCCCACAAATTTGGATGGCCGTGCTTGCTTCCTTGCTGCTTTAGGAGTGGGTGGTACAGGGGCTTCTGGCTGATCAGGAGCAACTTGTGGATCATCAGTATCCACAGCTTCCTTTCCTTTCCTAGAGGCTTCAGGAGTGCTATCCTTCTTGCTACTTTTCCGAACTACAGGCTTCTTGGGCTGTTTCTTCTTGAGAGCTTGGGCAGATTTCCTCTTCTTCGAGGGTCCAGGAAGGGAAAGGCTGGCTTCTGGTTGCTCGTGTGATGTAGGTGCATCTTCAGTTTGAGATGGCTGCGTCACTTTGGCAGGTTTTGTCTTCTTGACAGTGGTAGAAGCAGGAGGGGGCTTCTTCTGAGTCGGGACAGCTTGTGCTTCCTCAGTTTGGGGTGGCAATTCAGCTGCACTTTTACCCCTTGCAGATCTCCTGGGCTTAACAACAACAGGAGGAGGTCGTGATGCAGAAGCAGCCCGTTTGGCAGATTGCATAACAGACTGTACCTCAGAAAGATTGGGTGCATCATCCAGGATTCGAACACTTGAAGACTCGGAACTGTCTGAGGAAGAGGAGGATGATGAGGGCAGAATACGCTCATTCCTTGATCTTTTGATGCAAGGAGTCTTGTATCGCACCATTATATGAAACCTGAGTGGCGTTCCATGACTGTGTAATTCCTTCGATACGAATTCACCTGGGCGGGTTTCCCTGGGCGGGTTTGCAAATGGTACAGCCGCAGCAGGGGTTTCCCTGGGCGGGTTGCCCGCGCCCCTGCACCAGGGGCTGCCCGGGTATCGCGCGCCTCCCCCGCTGCGCATGCTCTAAGGAAGTTTTCAAACACAATTTATAGTTTATTTCCGTCTGACAAATAACTACTTTTTTATCTATTATTTCGTTTACGAAAAAATCTATATATATATTTTTAATAATTATACTTATATTGTTAGAGATAATATTAATTTTTTAATCACTCACATTATAGATTAATTATAGATAGTGTGGTATTGTCATTTCACTCTTAACCAGTCGAAGGAGGGGCAGCCCCTTCTAATTTTTTTTTAAAATATATTTTATATTTATGAAATTATAAATTTATTAATATTTTTACGAATATTTATACAAAAACTCCTACTATCAGTTTAAATTATAGCAAGTGGAACAAGCTCACATTTGAACAGAAAGAAGCGTAAAATTGTGACTTCAGTGGGCAATGATGGTTTCATGGAAGGACTCTCTCGTCTTGTTGGAAAGTCAGATGAGACTCTTGTGGAAATTGTGAAAAGCTTGGCCCCGGATAAGGATGACAAAATTGCACGTCAATCACTGTTTGAAGCATTGGATGTATTTCTCATTCTCACTATGTCTGCTAAGGTTGCAATAGGAAGAAAACTTGCAAAAGACAAAGAAGAGTCGGAGTTCTTCCTTAGCCTCCCTCATGAAGCTCGACTGGAATTTGTCACTCAAATGAGTCGGGAGCTATAGCCTATAGGTAATATTACAATAGTAGTGAGACTTACTTTTTTTATTTTGGCACTTTTTACGTTGTTTGGTATGCGAATCTCGTGAAATATATTATGATCCTCGAACAATTATGACTTATAAAGACGTTACTTTTGTCTCTTGTTTCTTACTATGTTATTCTCTCGACTTTACACTTTTGGTCTATTTTAATCACTTTGATTACGTGCTCTTTGAATAACTCTTCCTTATTCCAATTCTAAATTTTCTAATTTTAGCTACTCAAATACTTTCTGATTTATATTCAAATATTAAATGATGATATGTATTCTAATTGATTAGATTGTGAAAATTGAAAATTGAAAAACGATTCATAATAAAAATCATACACTTGTAAAAATTGAAAATTAAATTAAAAAGTACTCCATTTTTTATATACAAAATAAATTAAAAAGTTATATATATTATTTATATAAATTAATATATAAATATATGTGTGAAAATTAGTTGTTATAAGAGATGATTGCCATTTTAAAAATTATACACAATTAAAGAATTAATAATTTGGGTCATAATTAATTAAATAGAAAGGATAATTTAGTCATTTAATCATTTATCCATTCATTTCCAATATATTTTTTCCACCAAAGAGAACATGAGATAAAAAAGTGGGTATTAAGAAAATGTTGTAAATTATTCCTTTATTTTCCTATCCCTCTTTTTCCAAAGATAAATTTTTAAACAAAGAGAACGCACCCTTCAAGTATAAATTTATCCCATGAAAATGTAGAATAATCTTTAAATTCCTTCTTTTTTATTCATACTTCCTATTTAAATTATAAATTCATGATTGTTTTTTTTATTCATCCCACTTTGCATAGCATAAAATTTGGAGTGATAATATTATCCTTTTTTAAAATGGGATGAATGATAAAAACAATAATAAATTTATAATTTATATAGAATAAATGAATAAAAAATGAATTTAAAAAATAAATATACTTTTATCCTATATTTAAAGGATAATTTATCCCTTAAGGCCATATTTGGTAGATAAGATATGATAGGATAAGATTAAATTATCTTATTAAATCATGTGTTTGGTAGCAAATATTATAAACACGTCGGCCCGGTATTAAACATTAAGCCCGTGTCAAAATCACTAATTTACCTTACATTTTAATCCTAAGGAGGTGGTGAGATTAAAATAATCTTAATACACCATATAAATTTAATCTTATCATGCTATATCCTATCATGACTACCAAACATGGCCTTAAGATAATATACGCAAATGTTAGTTATCACAAGAAAAGTAAAGAAAGTACTTTTGATGTAATGACTATTCACCACCTAAAATTTTATAGTATGCATAGCCCACATTAGCCTATTAGAGTATTCAATAAATATGAGAAACCACTTAAAGGTACACAATATCTATTATACTGAGAAAATTAATTTTCTCATTATTATGAAATTAAAATAGTAAATAACATAGCTATTTAGAGTTATTCAATACTCGACTGATAAAAAATTCGTTCGTTTGAAATTAGATTTAATAGTAAACAAGTTTAGTTCAAGATTGATTTATTGCTTATTTTTTATTGTATTAAGAAAGAAAAAGGTGCGTGCCGCACTCACGAAGGACTACCAGTGATATACTGGAGGAAGGTGGGGATGACGTCAAGTCCGCATGGCCCTTATGGGCTGGGCCACACATGTGCTATAATGACAATTACAATGGGAAGTAAGGCTGTAAGGCGGAGCGAATCCGGAAAGATTGCCTCAGTTCGGATTGTTCTCCGGGAACATGAAGTTGGAATCGCTAGTAATCGCGGATCAGCATGCCGCGGTGAATATGTACACGGGCCCTGTACACACCTCCCGTCACACCCTGGGAATTGGTTTCGCCCGAAGCATCGGACCAATGATCACCCATGACTTCTGTGTCACACTAGTGCCACAAAGGCTTTTGGTGGGCTTATTGACGCATACCACGGTGGGGTCTTCGACTGGGGTGAAGCCGTAACAAGGTAGCCGTAGAGCTCGAATTAGAAAATGTTTGATCCGTTGAGTTAGCGAATACGTTCACATTTGTTTATTTACGAGCATATTAACGATCATTCTATATGAATCTTCAATCGAGCATTCAATTGTGTCTCAAGGTTAAATAGTTTTTAAAATATTTATACAAATTCGAAATTCATTAATATGAATATGAAACGAGTCGAGCTCAAGTTCAAATTAAAAAATAATACTTCCTTCATTCACCAAAATAATTTATTTTTGACATTTTTTGTGGTTTATGAAAATGTTTACATTTAAAACTTTCCATTAATAGTAAGTGCACCACCACATTCACTACACACCAATTGATTTAAATTAATATAGCAAGCTATACTCAAACTCCACTCACTGTACTCTATACACAATTTAAAATAATATTTCTTCCGTCCTATTAAATGTGATACGTTTTATATTCAAATAAGTGTATTATAATAATAAAACGTGTGATAAATAAAAGGACTGAGAGAGAATATAAAGTAAGACTCTACTCACTAATTACTATGTATCTCCATTATAGAAAAATAAATATTATTATAACTAGTGTTGTGTCAAAATGTTGACTATTTTCGTGAATGAAAATAGTATTTATTAAATATTTTACTAGTCAAACTCGAACAAACAACATTTAAAAAGTTCAATAACGAAAGTTGAACACTCTAACATTCTAAATAAATTGCAAGAAGCAGAGTATCGATATAATTAGAAAAAATAATTCAATATGTATCAGTAATTTATAACCATGAAATAAAACCTTTTTTAGAAAATACAGAGATAAAAATCTGTTAAAAAATCCCTAATCTAGCATAGTAATACGAGGCGCAAGATGATTGGTTCTTTCATAACGGTCTACCAACACCAAGCCACACCAGATTAAAACACCATCACAGATTTCCACACAATAAATTCCACGTACACCAGCCGCACTCTATCACTCTTTCTCATTCTTGAACTCACTCTCTATCAATGGACTCCCTCACTATCTTCTCCACCGCCGCCATCGTCCTCGCCGGCGGTCTCTACTGGTTCATTTTCGTGCTTGGATCCGCCGAGCGTAAAGGGAAGAGCGCCGTCCATCTATCCGGAGGCTCAATCGCGAAGGAGCAAGTGCAGGACACGTACGAGCAGTACTGGTCCTTTTTCCGCCGCCCGAAGGAAATCGAGAAGACGGAGAAGGTGCCGGATTTCGTCGACACTTTCTACAACCTCGTCACCGACATCTACGAGTGGGGGTGGGGCCAGTCCTTCCACTTCTCGCCCGCCGTTCCTGGAAAATCGCACAAGGACGCCACGCGCCTCCATGAGGAGATGGCGGTGGATCTCCTAAATGTCGGGCCGGGCTCGCGCATCCTCGATGCCGGCTGCGGCGTCGGCGGCCCGATGCGCGCGATTGCCGCCCACTCCGGCGCGAATGTGGTCGGAATCACCATCAATGAGTACCAGGTGAAGCGCGCCCGCGCGCACAACAAAAAGGCCGGGCTCGACAAGCTCTGCGAGGTCGTGTGCGGCAACTTCCTCGAGATGCCGTTCGAGGACAACTCCTTCGACGGCGCGTACTCGATCGAGGCCACGTGCCACGCGCCGAAGCTCGAGGAGGTCTACTCTGAGATCTACCGGGTTATGAAGCCGGGGAGCTACTACGTGTCGTACGAGTGGGTAACAACGGAGCTGTACCGCGGCGAGGATCCGGAGCACGTGGAGGTAATCCAGGGGATCGAACGCGGCGACGCCCTCCCCGGACTCCGCAGCCACAGCGACATCGCCGCCGCCGCTAGGAAGGTAGGATTCGAGGTGGTAAAGGAGAAGGATCTGGCGAAGCCGCCGTCGCAGCCTTGGTGGACGCGGCTGAAGATGGGGAGATTCGCCTACTGGAGAAACCACATTCTCGTGACTATACTCGCGTGGGTGGGAATCGCGCCCAAGGGCGTGGTCGACGTGCACGAGATGCTCTTCGTCACAGCTGATTACCTCACCAGAGGAGGAGAGAGTGGTATTTTCACACCTATGCATATGATCCTCTGCAGAAAGCCCCAGAGTAAGTCCGATTAAGTTTTTCATTTAAATTAAATGTTGTATTGTAATTTTCACTTCTTCTTCTTCGCTGTTGCTGTCTGTTTAGTTTCTTTTTCTTGATCTACTTATGGTTTTCACTTATCATTTTCTTTTTCGGTTCTTGGATTTAACTTTAATAGCGTTATGATTTACTATTAGAATAATTTTGTTTCTATGAGAATAAGGCCCTTTTTTATATTTATATATGCTCTACCAATTTCATAGTTATATTAATATATGGAAATTAATATGTATTTGGGGATGTACGTAGTATGAAATTTAATGCAGCTGCTGCCATTACTGCCAACATACATCAGAATGTCCATTTCCCCTTAAGAGCAGCCGTCGCTTGTGTGTTTTTGGTAACAAGTAGAATCAGATAGGATACTATTAATTTATATAATTGTTGCATTTAATTCACAATTGAATTGTTATAGACTAGAGAGATATTTTGGTGAAGAGAAAAGATCAAGTGGACATAGGCACGTGACGATGAGTCATGTGAGGTCCATTTCGTGGTCCTCTTCTTGTCCTAAACATAATGAAGAAACTGTGCTGTCATGTGGTATTTATTTTTGGGGTATTTTTCTAAAGTTGATTAATCCAGATTCTTGATGCGAATCACTTCTTATAACTGAATAAAAAATAATGGGAATCCCACGGTTGGTTTTTTTTAGTGAAAAAAAAGTAAATCTTTTTTATGACTGCAGTTGGTGTTTTTTGCATGCTTTTGCATTATTCTATCTTTTTTCACTTAAAGTTGCTAGCTTTTATTTTGTGGGAGGATAGTTTAATCTAATTATTCTCGTGATCTAAAAGAGTCAAGAAAAGGGGACTTGTGTTGAACCAAGCATGTTTGTTTGTCATTATTTAATATATTTCCTGAGCCAGTTTACTGGAAAAAAAGATTAGTTTTGTGAAGAGATCCGATGACATGTGCTGTTCTTTTGGGTAGTTGAATAATTTAGTTGTTTCTTTTAGCAGATCTCTATGCGTTTCTTTGTTGTAAATCTGCTCTAGATCCATCTTCTTTTCTTTATTGATTCATGGCTTGAAAAAAATATAAAGATTACTACTTTTTGTTAAAGGAAGAGATACCAGCAGCTATTTGGATCTCCATGAATCGATGATCTGTTAATAGTTAATTGATGTATTTTGTTTATGTTCTTGTTGAGATATTCAGACAAGTGAAATGGGATTACGATTTAGGACAAGGGATCGGATCTGAGCAGATGATGTTTGGATTTTAGTCCTGCCATTTTCTACGTGAGAGAGAGAGAGAGAGAAGACAAAGGCCTCGTGAGATGTGTTTCTAGTGTGTATAATTTGAATCCGGTTTGTTTGTTTGTGTGTCTGTCATTATAAACACTTCTGTTTTTTAAAGTACAAATCATTTTAAAGCTATGCTTAGATCATAGAAAACATATCTAAAATTACTCAAAATTAATTTGACTTTATATATATTGTGTTTCGTTTTGATTTATATTTTTAAATTGAATTATATGCGTAGGATGTGGAAAGAAAAAAAATTATATTCATATCAATGGGGCTTACTTTCACATAGTTTCGAATTTCATTAAATGGGCTACTGTTAATTGGATAATTTTAGAATTAAAAATCTCAATTGGATTCCAGAAATACGTTCTCGTTACACATTTGGATTTTGGTGCATAGTTTATGATTCTTACCGTACCGAAAAATACCGAAGATAAGGTATACCGGAAATTTTGATAAGGTATGATACCATATCGAACTTTTCGGTAAGGTAAATGTATAAGTTTTCCAAATACCGAGGTATACCGTCATATACTGTACTGCACTGCAGTATATATCGGAAAAATTAGTATATACCGTTGTTTTCTTATATATATATATAATTATATGTACATATAAATATTAGTGACAAATTATAAAATGTGAGATTTTTGATAATTGAAAAGATTGAACAAGACATATTATTTGTTACATAACCAATTAGTTATAATATAATTCTACTATTTTTTTTTTAAAACTAGCATATCAATGTAAATAATTATATAACTGATTATAATAAAATAAAGATAATTATAATCAAAAGTACATTTTAAAAATATAAGTATTTTATATAATCATATGACTACGTCTATTTGATTTTAAATATAATATAAGTTGTAATATATAATTAATGAAAATATACTTAATTTGTTATAATATATCATGCATATATGATAAAATTTGTAAGTTTATGATTCATATATTTAAATCAAGTAGTTATATAATAATATAATTAGTTAATATTTCAGTAATTAATTATCTGATATTAGTAGTTAATCTCAAAAATTATATTATTATAAAAATAACACTTAATATTTTTTTATAAGTTGGATGTTATTTAAGGTGTCGTTCATTATATTTTAGTATATCATGAAAGAAAGGTATATCGTAAAAGAAATGTATACCGAAATAAGGTAAGATATACCGAAAATAAGGTAATGTATAGGTATGTGTCATACAGAAAGTAAGGTATACCGAACTAAGGTATATCGAAAAGTATGGTAATGTAAAGGTATGAATTTATCGTACCGTGACACCCTATATGTTATAATAAATTGATGATTTCAAGTGTATACAATGTGGTAATGAAGTTAAAGAAAGCTCAATGAATTATAAAATAACCTAACATAATATATTATTACTCCCTCTGTCTCGACTAGCATGAGACGTATTTATTTTTGGATCGTCTCAAATAAGATAAATTGTTTCATTTTGTAATAAGATTTTTTTCGAAGGATCAATAAAATCACTTTATTATAAATTCATTTATAACATTAAACACATATCTTTTAGTTTGTCGAAAATAAACATAAAACTCTGCTAGTTGGTGTTACAATCATAGTTTTCAAACACTAATTATTTCATATAAGATCAATAGCATCAACAAAAAGATCTTCTAATTTATTTTACAACATCGAAGGGGATTATGTAATTTATGAATTACATTACGTAAAAGATATAGTTAAACCTAATAATAATTTAATTAATTGGAGTAACTATAAAACAAAGTTGCAATAAACAGGCTGTTACAACTTACAAACACTTCACCGACCCCAACCAACCGCGCTTTGCCACCTGTTATACAAATATTTCCTAATTTGGAGTAAAGGCTCTCAAAAATTCAACTACTTCCAACTAACTAATCATGGGACTATTTACGTTTGCAATGGTGTACAAACTTATAAATCACGATATATAACAGAATATTTGTACATTTGATTCAAAAAAGAATGGTAAATTTCTTGATTTATTGTAGTCCCATTCTTATTATATTAGTGTTTAAAGATTACTAGTTTGTGCACCCGTGCTATGCACAGGAATATGTTATTCATCAATAATTTATGCATAGAGATATTTAAAATAATCGAAAATGATGTAATCAGATTAAAACCTTAATCATAAACGATGGTTCGATTTCAAATCATAACTGTGTAGAGGACGGTTCAGTTATAATTTCAAAATTTTGAAACCATGATCAGCGATCCAAACCAGTAACTTCAATTTATTTTATCCAATTCAATTTATTTCTTATTTGTAAAATGTATTTTTATATAATTCACAATAACACATTAAAACTTATGAATATATTAATAATAAAATAAATTAAAAATCAAAATTTAATTTTGGAATTTGGAAATTAATAAAACTTTATGATTTTATATAATAATATAATAATATTTAAATTTTATTTTTATAGTCATTCTAATTTTAAAATTAACAAATAAAACGACATTAAAATTTTGAAAAGTTAAATGATAATATAAATTATTACGTAATCATAATAATAAGAATTTTTAAATTTTCATATATATTAGTATTAATTTTTTGGATAGTTCATAAATATAATTCTAGCGGTTCTATATGGTTCGATTCCAAATCGTGAACTATCTTAAAAACGATTTGGGTCTGATTTTGAATATTCGAAGGAGTTAGGTTCCAAACTACAATCATGAGCACTTCTACTTCTGTAATTTTATAAATTTTAATTGGTTTAAATACTAATAATAATTAATTGATCATATAATAAAATTAACATATTCATATTTATAAGTGTTATAATTTTTAGTTGTTTGAGCAATGTTTTAATTAATATTGATCTACATATAATTTATCTCACAAAGAGTTGATTGTCTAAAAATATATCTCATTGTGTTAACTAAAAATAAATATGAACGATTCATATTTTTATATTACATTATTTTTTATTATTTTATATTTAATAAAATAAAATAATTTTAAAT